>JACSVZ010000001.1:53322371-53759975 GCA_014706295.1 Lycocorax pyrrhopterus obiensis
CCCCTCCAGGTGAAGGCAAACTGAGGCCTGCACTCTGGTGCCAAAGGAATGGAGAAAAATGCATTAGCAATGTCAATAGTGGCGTACCACTTCGCTGCTTTGGACTCCAGCTCGTACTGAAGCTCCAACATGTCGGCACGGCAGCGCTCAGTGGTGGAGTCACTTCATTCAAGGCACGATAGTCCACAGTCAATCTCCATTCTCCTTCAGATTTGCGCACAGGCCAGATGGGCTGTTGAAGGGTGAGTGGGTTTTGCTAATCACCCCTTGGCTCTCCAAGTCACGGATCATCTTGTGGATGGGAATCACAGCATCTCGAGTTGTCCGGTACTGTCGGCGATGCACTGTCGAGGTAGCAATTGGTACTCTTTGTTCTTCCTCTTCAGAAGGCCTACTGCAGATGGGTTCTCTGATAGTCCAGGCAAGGTATTCAATTGCCTGATGCTCTGTCTCCACAGCAGCTATTCCAAAAGCCCACTTGAGTCCCTTTGGGTCTCTGAAATCCCTCCTTGGAGGAAGTCTATGCCCAAAATGCACGGGGCCTCTGGGCCAGTCACAATGAAATGTTTCTTCCACTCATTTCCAGTCAGGCTCACCTCAGCTTCCACTAGGGTCAAATTTTGTGATCCACCTGTTACACCAGTAATAGAAACAGATTCTACCCCACATGTTGCGATGGGATTATTGTGCACTGCGCACCAGTGTCAACCAAAGCATCATATTTTTGTGGTTCTGATGTACCAGGCCAACGAATCCACACAGTCCAAAAAATACGGTTTTCCCTGGCCTCTACCTGGTTAGAGGCAGGGCCCCTCTAATTCTGGTTATCCTTCTTTCCCTGGGCATCCATGTAGAGGTTCCTTCGAGGGGATCAGACATGTCATCGTTTTTCCATCTTTTCCGGCAGATTGGCTACGGGCAACTGGAGCTACTTTCTTTTTAGTAAAATTTCCTTTCTGAGACTTGTGCTCCTTCAATTCACGCACTCGTGCTGCCAGAGCAGAAGTGGGCTGTCCACCCCACTTCTTCGTGTCTTCCCCACTGTCACACAGGAATTTCCACAGCTCACTTTGGGATGTACTTCTCTCTAGGGAACGTCCTCGTTGGGTATCAGAATCTCGGATCTGTACTGCTGAGTTTGGAGAAAGCCCTCTTTGATCTCTTCTTGAGTTCCTGGAAATTCTTCTCCATCTTATCTTCAATTTCTGCACACGTGTTTCCACAGCTGCGATTTTCGCATGTGTTGGGCCATGCACGGAGTCTGCATATGCTCGGAGCTTCGTTGCCATATCCTGCACGGTCTCATTTGCACCGTAATTTGGTTTCATCAGTGCTAAAGCAGACTTATATTCTGATGGCCCAAGCTGTATGAGCTTTCGCCACATGAATGGACCAACTGTGGCCTGGTCTGGACTCTCAATCCTGGGTCATCTGTGAAGACAACCTCTACCACCCCTAGTTCTCTCAGGCATTGAATCCCTTGTTCAATGGTCTTCCACTGGGTTTGCTGCATATAGAGATCATCCGCACACAGATATCTATCCCTCACACCACTCAAGAGCCGTCTCCAGACACTGGCAGAGTCAGCCCCCTTATCATCCTTTGGTCGATAGCTGGATCACGTGACAGGGATCCCAAATGCCTCGCTTCAGCACCGTCCAGCATTACATCATCACCTGCAGCATCCCAAATACGGACCATCCAACTTATTATGGATTCATTAGACCGTCGGGTGTAGTCCTTTCTTAGGCTGTGAAGGTCCTTTATGGACAGGGACTCAGTAATGGTTTCTGTGCCTGAGTCAGTTGGTGGTTTTGAGGTTCCTTCCCCTGCATCATCATCATCTTTCACTGGGCGATCAGTTTTGGTGTGTGCTTTTTCCTCGTGACAGGAGCAACTGTCAATGGCTTAGTTCTCCTCTGGTTTGGCTGCAGCCTGAGTGACTGGGGTGTCTGCTGATTTATCTTCCTGCCCCTCTGCCTTTATCTGCTGCTCTACAGTACCTAGCAGTGTGCGATAGGCATATGCCAAGGCCCAGCATATTGCAATGAGCTTTTCCTCTTAGATTGTCATTGAATTTCTCTTTCAGATATTTCCCCACCTCAGCTGGTTTCTGAATTTGTTCAGGGGGTAATTGCAAATTATGGGTCAGAGAATTTCTTCAGGTTTGGCCCATATCCTCCCATTCTCCACCCCACTCAGGATTTTCCACCTCTGGGTCAGGTGTCTATCAGTCACCCTGGAAATCTGAGCCCTCATTCTAGACAAGCTGCAAACACATAGGAAGCTTACCAGATTAAATACCAGGGTGGTCTCTTTAACATCCAGGGGAAACTGAACCTTCTCAAAAGATAATGTATCAAATTTAAAGGGGAGGGAGATGAAAGGCTGGGAAACCCGTCTCCTCCTCTTCTAACAAACTGAGTGCAATTACCAATAAACTCCCAAAACAGGCTACTGAAACTAGGACTGGGGTTAGGATGGAGAAACACCTATCATACACACTTTGAACAACTGCCTGTACCTCTGTTGACTTCTTATAAATCATTATCACCGAGCACAGCAAAATAGAAATCCGGATTCGTGCCCCTGCTCTGTAAAAGTTTCTTATCAGCCACAGGATCAGACCAAGTTGTGGATAGGCAAACAGGCCTAGGGACCAAAAAAACCACCAGTACCTCAACAAGCCTAGGGACCAAAAAAAGTGAGTATATCCAGCCAGAGAGACATTATGAACTCAACCAACATGGTAACTACTTTACCCCAACACAAAGTAGTTAAATTCAAACCAAGATGTAATTAGTACAGGTTTTTTCACTTTCCTTCGAATCCTGCCGACTACGCCAATAAGTATTTGTGCCGGTTTGGCCAAAATCTAGTAATATCCCCTGAGAGAAAACCAGGTTACAACCACCCTTCCCCCCACGAGGTTCGGGAAAAAAAAATTTCCTCGAAGGAAAGTGAAAGAGATAAAAACTATTTATTTTAACAAACACACAGGAAAAGGATAATAATGAAATGAAATCTCTCGCTATAGAGAGAAACCTGGGAAGATTTCAGAGTCCTTCTGTAGGTGTGGTCTCTCTCCTCCTCGGAGCTGGTCGGCGAGGGCCCACCCCGGGCCTCGGGGAAAAATTCTCCCGATGTGTTCTGATGTTGTTGAACAGTCCAGAAGAGAAGAAGGGAAAAAACCAAAGTCCAGGAAACAAAGTTCAGCTTTCCGTCTCACGCCAAGAGGGAAAAAAAAACCAGCTGGCTGAAGAAAGCAAGCAGGGTGCTCCTCTCCGCTCCTGCAGCCAGAGAACGCAGAGGAGTGTAATCTCTGTGTCCTTGAGAACTGTTTTGAAAGTTCGTTTGGTTTTTTTCCTCAAGCTCAGTTTAAAGGCACAGAAAAGGCACAAATTACTTTTTGGGCATAGAGCATGATAGGGGATACACATGATAGAGTCACCCCAAGACAGTCTCCCATCACCATGACATGTGATGGAACCCTGCTTTCCTGGAAATGGCTACACAGCTGCCTGACCATGGCAAGCAGTGAATGAATTCTTTGTTTTGCTTTGCTTGCATGCACAGCTTTTGCTTTACCTCTTAAACTGCCTTAATCCCACTTTTACTCTTCTGATTCTTTTTCCTGTCCAATCAGGGCAGTGAGTGAGTGAGTGTCTGTGTGTGGCTTTTTTTTTTTTCCAACTGGAATTAAACCATGACAGAAATTAAGCATAAATCACATATAAATAAGAAATTAATGAGAACGGGTAGCCCAATTATTATACATAAAATGTTAAAATTTTTATAGTATGCATGCTTGTGCTGCCTATGGTAAGGGAGGGGAGAAGAAAAAGTAAAGAAACCTGCATTTTTCTTCCTGGGAGGTATTACAGAAGAACAAGTGAAGCATAAAGTATTCATGCTGTAGGAGCCACATACTGTGGCAAGGCACAGAGAATTCTTAATTGATTCGAGGAGAAGCAGGCAAAAACAGTTTAAAAAGCACAGCTTTTTCCATTTAGCTGATTTTTTTTCCTTCTTCAAGGCACCTGAATTTTGTTTAAGTACCTAACAAACAACTGCCAATACCTCATTTCACGCTGCATTTGTAAATGACTTCTTTAAGGCCAGAAATAAGTAGCTACTTGTTAGCAGAAATCTCATTTAGCTGCCAGTAAAAAGGTATCCTAAGAGCATCTAATAAAGTAATAATATTGAATACAGTTCTTAGAGCTCCTGCATGTAAAATAAGATTGAATCAGGCATGATGTTTAGCAATCACTCAGTACCTATTCAGAAGTTTACAAATGGGCTTAGAAGAAACTTATCTAAGTACTCTATGAGCTAAAGAAAAAAGGCTATTATGCAATTCGTAGGCTATTATGCAATTCGTAACCTATTATGAAATTCTTAGATTATTATGAAATTCGTAAACTATTATGAAATAATGGAGATTAAAGATTTTCCCATCAGTTATTTGTGTTTTGGCAGTCTTCTTCATATTATTTATTAAAGACGTCATTAAACAGTTAAAATGTCTAATGTCGTTAGGTTATTCAAAAACACTGTTTTATTTGCATTATTTTAGTTATCACATATATCTCATTATTTGTTTATTATTCCCATTATTGTTTTAAGGCATCAAAATATTTTTTTCCAACACAAAAAAATTTGAATGAGTTGATGTTACAACAGACAGAACAGGAATAGAGTTGAAACTTTAAGTTTTCATGGCACAAGAACATGATTTTACATCCAGTTCTATCACATACCTGTGATATTAAAGTGACATCCAATTTCTGATCCTGTGAAATAAAAATTTTCTTATTTAGTCCTGTTTTCAATACAGATGGATACTTTTCATATTTTTTCCTAATATTTTTTTCTTGAGTATGTTATTCTTCTATCTTTTCCCCTTACCTCTTTGTGATGTGTAACAAAAGCATGGTTTCAGTTTCATTGCTCTTCAAAATTATTCTTATATCACATACTGCCTATTATTGAGATTTGACTTCCTGTTCCCAGTTGACTTATCATGGCCAGTCTCCTTCATCTACCAGTCAAATTATAAATATGAATCTATTAAATTTCTCTTTTTATTTTTTTATTTCTCTTGTTAAACTTATGAGGAACTATGTCATTATCCTTCTTCAAATTTCAACCTAAAACCTTGTTTGTCTTGATGCTTATAATAAACTTGTCAGCATTCAGATTTCTAATAAGCTAATGATAGTGACTTTCATAATACCTTCTTTTACTGTTTACTCCCTTCCTCCTGTTTCTTTCTCTGACACAGGTCACAGGTCAGAGTGTTATCAATGTTTGTTTTACACTTATAAAGGATTTCACATAAGATGTCATGGGTTCTTTTCTTTGTTGGTTGGTTGGTTGGTTGGTTGGTTGGTTGGTTGGTTGGTTGGTTATTTTTCGCTTTTTTTGTATAATGGTATTTATTTCAAAGAATGCAAGTGTCGTGGTTTAACCCCAGCCATCAACAAAGCCCACACAGCTACTCACTCCCTCACCAGTGGGTTTGGGGAAAGAATCAGAAGGGCAAAAGTGAGAAAACTCGTGGTTTGAGATAAAGACAGTTTTATAAGGAAAGCAAAAACTGCGCACAAAAGCAAAGAAAAACAAGGAATTAATTAACCTTCCCATGGGCAGGCAGGTGGTCAGCCATCTCCAGGAGAGCAGCACACCTAATGGCTATTAGGGAAGACAAACACCATCACTCCAAATGTCCCCTCTTTCATCCTTCTTTCCCCCAATTTTTGTACTGAACATGACATCATATGGTCTGGAATGTCCCTTTGGTCAGTTTGGGTCATCTGTCCTGGCTGTGTCTCCTCCCAATCTCCTGTTGCAACCCCAACTTCCTCACCAGCATGGCAGTACAAAAAGCAGGCTCTTTGTGACCCCTACTCAGCAGCAGCAGAAATGTCTCTATATCATCAACTCTGTGTTCAGCACAAATCTAAAACACAGCCCTGTGGCAGCCACTGTGAAGAAACTCTACCCCAGCCAAAACCAGCACAGCAAGTCTAGTCCGTAATATGTTTTCATACTTTCCGTTTCTTCACTACGCTGCCAAATTGTTATAATTTGAAGATAACTCATTAGCTATAAAAGTTTATCCACATAGCAAGTCTGCATTGCCAAGAAAAGCTCTTTGAAAAATAAGATTTTTCATCTAGAAAAGTATTGCTTTATGTGCAATGTGTGTGCAATAACTCATTTATATAAGAAAAAAGAAAACTAAAAAAGAAATATATACTGTAGGCAAAATGCCACTTATATGGTTTTCATTATCATGTGACCCTCTCAACTGAAAGCTGAGCTGAAATATTAAACACATTAATAAGCTGCTTGGAAAAATGTGGATATGAATGTTTTCACAATATTCTGAGGCCCTTATCTTTTATAATTGTAGGAATATCTTTGAACTTCTGTACCATTTTATCATCTCTTTTCCTTGAAATGTTTGAAGCTGAAAAAGCTCCAAACAAATCTTTTGTGTAGTTACAGCGTGTTTGTATGGATCTATAGTTCTTTAAAGTTCAGATATGAGATGCCTCATGTTCTTTCTGAGCCTTCTCCTTTTTGTTCTTCTTTGACAGTATTACACAGCAAAAGTCCAGGGGACATGGGAGGAGACAGTGGATCTCATCTGATTCTGTTATCAGACATAAATCCTTGTACAGAGAAAAACATAAGAAATCCTGAAAAATAGGAAAGGAGGAAGATGCTTAGATTTTGTATGGGTAGCTGAACCTTCAAGTTGTTTGGCAGACCACGATACCTCTTGGAACATTAGCTGAGTTCCTTTGTTCAATCTAATGTGTGAATTAAACACAGAACCTTAGAATCAGAGAACAGCTCGGGTTGGAATGGACCTTGAAAGATCATCTGGTCGAAATTTTTGTAAGAAAGGAATCTTAGCTGAGATCATCTATCACCCTGCCCAGCAACATCTTGAAAATCTACAGTGATGGGGACTCTACCACATCCCTAGAGAGTATTTTTCCAGTGAATGTTTGCTGTCACTGAAAAAATTCTGTGATATTAAAAGATAAAACCTCTCCTGGTGCAATTTGTACCAATTGCCCCTTGTAGTCTCTGCGACTCTTTGTGAAGATGAGAGCCTCCACCGCCTTTGTAGCCACCTTTTAAGTACTGGAATACCATGATGAGGTCCTCCCTGAACATTTTCTTCACCACAAGAAAAGACCTAACTCCTTCAGCCTTTACCCATAGGGCAGCATCTCTAGCCTTTTGATTATCTTGGTGGAAACATGTCAAACTATTCACCCTACTAAACTATTCACACCTATATACTTTCTGATCTCCATAGGATTATTATTTAATCACCAAAATAAAAGAGACAAATATCACCCCAGGGTCAATTCAAAGGCTACAATTCTCATATCCTAAACTGACTTTTGAAACTGCTGCTTTCTCGCTATATGCATGTACAAGGGAGATTCAGTCCAAATTACCGTGATCCCCTAGATCATCTCTCTCTCCTTTCCATGTTCTATTAAATGCCTGTTAATGTTTTAATACCTCATTGTTACACCAAAGACCCATCATAAAAATAATCTATGATGCAGATGTCTCAGAAATTTTTGCCAGAGGAGAGAGGAAGGAACAGAAAATTCATTAACAAGCAGAATAAGTAAAGAAAAAAGTAAAAACTGTGAATGGTGCTGCCAAAGCAGCCATTGTAGCTGGAGCTTTCTAGCAATGAAAAAAATATGACAAGAGATTTAAGAGAAGATAATCCCTTTTTTTGTAAAGGCAGCAAAAGTTGCTGAACAGAAAGTTGCTTTATAGATATTTCTGGACATAGGTACATAAATATTTATATAAGTGTGCAAGAATATACATGCATACATATATATATATATATACAGAGCAAGGAGCTATGAGATTATATTAAAGAGTATTTGAAAAGATTACACTTGAAGAGGTAAATCAATTTCACATATGCATTTTTTTATAAGAAAGAAAAAAATGACTGAAACATTAGAACAAATAAAGCTCTTAATCTGAGCAGACAATTTTGGAGAGCTTGTGGAATTCATGGCCCAATTTACCTCAGCACAACTATCCGGACTGTCAAAATATTGATTGTCTAGTCTAAACGAGGTGCCTTGGATATTCTTCTAGTGAATGGAGACAGGTACTTTAAGACAGATGGTGTAACTCACATTTTAGAAATATATATGAATGCCATGCCCACTTCAAAACTTTTTTGCAGAACATTGGGATTTTAAAAACATTGCTTCAAGTCCGAGCTATTATCTATGTCACATAATAGCAAATACTAAACCTGCTAATTGTAGCCCAATTCAGAACGCCATTCAAATATTTAATACTACGAAATTGTAGAAAGTTTAAAAAATTTATTGCATATTGCACTAAATTCCATTTAAATTGCCACCAGTTGAAAGCCTGATCAACACCAAGTCTAGAACCAGAAAAAATAAACTATGATAACTATCCAAGTGGAACTATTTGTGAGTTCTGAAGAACAAAATTAAATAAAAATATGAGCAGACACCCTGGAGCACTTAAAATACTTTGCAGAAGATTAAAACAGTTAAAGTTTTTTGAATACTGTACCATTATCTATGCATAATGGTGAAATGTTGCAAAAGGCAGGAGTCTTTCATGAAGTTATTCCTACCTATGCACTGTTTATGGCTCTGAACAGATGCAGAAATTAAGGGACAAGTACAGCTTCCAGCCATAAAAGGATAAAGAAAGATGGCATGGAAAATAATCCTCTAAATTTAACAGAGAAGGCAATGAAAGTTCCAAAGGACAAGACAGTAGTCAGGAAAAGACTAAAACTGAGTTATTTGAACGATGTCGAATAGACAAACTTAGTTGAGCTACATCTAATTGCAAGGTAAAAAAGCTTGACTGGTGTTGTCAGCAGTTCTGCTGTCATGATTATGAGGCTGTGGGACCTAGTTGAATATATCATAATTTTCTTAATTTTCTGAGTCTTTTGCATCTGTATTTTACTTTTCTTCCTGCCAGAGTACCAAAGCAAGGATGGACTGTAGACAGCTAAGCTTTCCCTTGGCAAGTAAAAAGGAAATATGTGTTGTATGGGGGACCTGAAAGGTACTCATGTCTTAAAATTTTGTTTGATTTTCCAGAAGTTGATTGGCCTCTATGGACAATAAAACTTGTTACTGATACTTTTTGTCTGTTCTTTTCTTAAGGTTTTCTTTCACAGACAAATAATTTATGAAAACTTGAACAGTTTTTCTAACTTTCAACCAAAAATTCAGATCAATCTCCTAACTAAAATTAAGCTATTTCTATAATCCAAAGATACTAAGACTGGTTATTAAGCACCTTTCCCTGATGTGAGGTACCTAACTTCATTCTAATAACAAACTGTGGATACCACAAATACTCAGTGAATCAGTTGTATATAATCTCAACAAAATGCAGAAATTGATAAAGGTTTATTCCAGTTATGTTACACGGAAATTCTGCTTAACCCCATATGAGAAAAAAATCTATTTTTTTATTAAAATGTGTAAGAGTACCCCATATAGAAAATACTCATATGGATTGAATGATTAGTTTTTTATTAACACTTACTATATTAAAAAAAAAAAAAAAGAGAGAGATAGAAATGAGGCCATAAAACACATCCTGGTGAGTGCAGTAACAAAAATGTCCTGCAAATAAATTGGGGCACAGCAGGAAGGACTCTGTGCATAAGCAGCAGGCTCCTAAAATTGATCATCTGTCTTGCAGAAAGTTAATGGAGCTCTCTCAATATAGAAACAATATAGTCAATCATGCTTCGTAGCATAATTAACTACTGACTAAAGTTGGAATGAGTTGAAAATATTTCATGGGTATGGCAGAAAGACTAGCAGAGTTGATGATCTTCCTGGTTCTGTAATACCAGTGGGAGATTTTGAATGTCTGTAGTGAGATACTGTGTACCTATGCTGGGTACAGTGTTAAATTATTTTTACACTGCTATGGAATATGAAAACGTAACCCTGCCTCTTCCTATACTGTTACTACTGGAGTTTCAAATCATATATTTTGACGTGGATGTTTATAAAATCCACAGCTGAATTTTAGTTGTGTTACTTAGTCATGATGAGGAAATATAATCTGTCAGGAGTGCCATTGAAATTATTGATAGTCTACCTCCTGATAATTTAGAAACACAGGTGTCAGCATGTCTGCAGAAAATCAAACAGCAGGTAATAATAATGAGCTGTATTTGAATCAAACAATATTGAGTTGGAAGGGCCCCACAAAGCTCATCAAGTCCAACTCTTCGATGAATTGCCCATATGGGGATCAAACCCACAACCTTGGCATTGTTAACACCATGCTCTTATACAGCTAGCTAATCTCAGTGTCATAATAAAGTTAGAGGCAAATTTAAAAATAATCTAAGAAAGAGAATGTTAAACTACTATGATGATGTATGCAAAGAAATGGTACTTCATCCTGGAGGTATCAAGTGCCACTGAAAGAAGCATCAAGTCCAGTAGGAGTGTAAAGTCGCTACTTTCCTTAGGTGTAGGCCCATGAAAAAAGATGTCTCAGTGTTGTTAAATGGATGAAAGCCAGGATGAAACTGATTGCATAAATTATACCTGTTTTTTCTAACTAAGCTATAGTTGAGTGTTAATTACTTTTGAGTCAACTTTGCTAATAACTGTAGTTTTGGAAATTACATAGCAAGTTTTCAGGATTATCTCTTATTTCCCTTGGATTAGGTGAACCATATTTTCCAAGGATCAGAAGAAAAGATTTATAATTTTATTTTATTTTATTTTTTAGTAGCATGGGACAATGTTGTGAAAAATCAAAGTCTTGAAGTAGTGATAATTTATTATCACTATTTTCAGTATATTAGAATAGCACAGGGCAAGAACAGCCAATCGACCAGAAAGCAAAAAGCCTGGATCAGTTTTCCCAGTTACAGTGATTAACAGCAGAGATGATAACACAAATATCAGTCAAAAATATCGAGCTTTAGGATGAGTTAGAAAGGCCAGCTCAGAGGCAGTGCTGGTAATACACGGGCAGAACGTCAAGCTTTAATCAGGAACCAGTACTGTGAGGACTGTGAGTGCTTTGGATTTCAAGGCATTACGGTCACACTTACATTCTCCTGGTAAGAAGATAAGAAAGACAGAATTAGAAAATTCTACTGTAACATGATGTACATACCTTCCTTGTAGTGGCATATAAACATAAGTTATGTGTGAAGTATCAGCATTGCACAGGGTATTGATTGATTAGCCATGAAAATGTGAGAGTGAAATTTACTGAGTAGTTATATGTCTTTTCTAAGATATTTCTTGCTGTAGAAAAAGTGAGTGATCTGATCTTCTTACTGCATATTCCTGTGACTGAAGCAGGAAAATATATTTATTTTGTATTATCAACTAATTACAGATATCATAGCTTTACAATAAGAAGAAAACAATGATGGGAGAAAAACTTTATCAGCTAGCAAACTGCGCTGCAGAAGACTTGAAAAGCTCAAAGGCAAATATAAGCTAACCCGGAATAAGATATGATACAGAAGTCTGATTTTGACGTATAAAGATTATATAGGATGCAGTCATCTTCATTTTCAAAACCAAATACCTGAGACTGAATATCTAAGAAAGCAGGTATCTGAAGGCATAACAATATCTACAAAGCTGAACACAGCATTACAGGTTATGTTATCTATATTTTTTTTCTTCATAGAATAGTATTATTTCAGCTGTTTTGATTATTGTGTACTACAATGTTCCCCCAAAAAAAGGCAAATATAATTCACTTGGAAATAATATATATATATATTTGTTATAGTCAATTACAGATCCATAAAAATGGTACAGACCCTGAAAAGGTCACACTTCATACTTCACCACTTCATAAAATATTCTATTTTGTATGACTTCAAAAAAAGAGAGCATTACACAAGAAAAACCTAAAAATGTCTAATCCAGTTTTGGGAATCTTAGAGAAATCTTATAGTATTCATTATTCAGGGAGACTTTATTCTTGTACTAAGGTTTATTTTAGAGCCATTCTATAAGCAATGGAAATTTTATTATTGACAAGGAAAAATTGCCTGATAGTGTAGGAAAACTATTTATTTTGGAGACAGTATAAGTTTTATTACATAGAATTAAGAAGAAATAAATATATTATAGTTTTTGCCAGTTTCCTTGTTCATTCATTCCTCCTGATGACCTTGAAACACATATTCTTCCAAGGACTTCTTGGATTTCTAATTCTTCTACCAACATGAAACTGTAAATCAAAGCCCTCAAAAGTTACCTAAGGACATAAGGAAGGCACAGCTCTCTGAGAAGACATGTAGGAGAGGATTCCTAACTTTTAAAGTCCCTTTTCTTGACTTCAAAAAGAAAAGGACAAAAACCCCAACAACTTTATGTATCATTGGCATTAATAAATGACGTTTGACTGTTTAAGACTAACATTAAAGAAATTTAAATTTCCAATTAAAAAATGGGTTTGAAAACTATAGAGACATTTTCTGTAGTTTTCCACTAATTTTCTTCTTTATAAATTAAAAATTGTAGGTCATGAACCTAAAGGTCAAAACCCACAAACTGAAAAGGTGGTGCTTTTTTTTTTCCCATAATAACTTGTGTTTCTTGTTCAAATGGCCTTGTGTAGTACTTGCTGAAATCACAGAGGGTTTTTTCATTGACTTTGCTGAAGAATGTTTGGTCCTTGAATTAGAATAAGAAGTAAATATGACAGTATATTACAGGAAGAACCATTGTACGAAAAAAAAAGAAAAGAAAAGCTTTTTCTTTCAAGGTAGAGCACAGAAAATTGTAAAACTTCTTTTAGAAAAAAAACCCAGTGCTTCATTTGCCTTTCTCTTTAATTTTCTTCTGTTCATACAAGCATATTCCATATGTTCTCTAAGTCTGCACTGGTGTACTACAAGACTAATTATGTCCTTGCATTAAATACCCTAAAAAAAAAATATGATGACCTTAAACATATAAATACCAATACATATCTTACTACGAATACTTTTTATGGCATATTCTGCCCTGAAGCGTGGACCTTCAGTCACACAGATTTCTAGGTCATTTAAATATGCCATTCCATCAATAATTATAAATTCAGTTTCACTACCCTTGGGGCAGTGATTCCTTTCAATTTAACACCAGCTCTTTTTTTTTCTGTTTTAAGGTACTGAATTTGCATTAGAATTGTTAAAAGGGTTTAGAAAATTATTCAGAAGCATATAAGGGACAGTATAATGTTTTTAAAACCCTCTATATAAAAGCTACCTAAAACATGCAAAGCTTTAAAATTTGAGTGACAGTGCAGTAATGAATGTGGAATAGGTAACAGAAGGTCTCTATAACAGGGAATGGAGTGTTATGGTTTAACCCCAGCCAGAAATTACGCACCACACATCTATATCCTTAGTCTTCTCTGGTGGGTTGGAGGAGAGAATCAGAAGGATAAAAGTTAGAATACTCGTGGGTTGAGATAAAAACAATGTAATAAATAATGCAAAAGTCACCCACACAAGCAAAGCAAGACAAGGAATTCTTTCACCACTTCCCACAGGCAGACAGGTGTTTAGAGACCTCCACGAAAGCCAGGCTCCATCAGAAGTAACAGTGACTTGAGAAGACAAACACTCTCACTTCTTCCTCCTTCTTCACCCAGCTTTTTATGTTGAGCATGATTCCATATGCTATGGGGTAGGTCTTGGGTCAGTTAGGGTCAGCTGTTCCTGCTGTGTCCTCCCCCAAATAATTGTGCTCCCCTAGCTTCTTCACTGGTGGTGTGGGATGAAAGGCAGAAAAGGGCTCGAGTTTGTGTAAGCACTTCTCAGCAATAACTGAAGCATTCCTGAATTATCAACACTCTTTACAACACAAATTCAAAACATAGCCCCATACCAGCTACTGTGAAGAGAATTAACTCTACACCAGTCAAAACTGGGACAGGATTTTCCTAAGGAACTAGTTTTTTCATCTTACAGTAAAATGCCATTATAGCATAAGTGAGCTGCGGAAGCAGCTATGTATTCTTGAATCTACTTAAGTGAAAAACGAGCTCTGTGTGCTAAGAGTGGATTTACATGATTCATTTGAGGTGTTCAGGCAGTATCTTTTAAAGATTAATATCACAAACAAATTAGGTCTACTATAAACAGCTGTCCTTGCATAAGAAATCTAGACACAATAGACTTTATTAAGTCAAATTAATTCATTAGTTCCTGTTCATTTGTAAGTGCATGAATACAGCATACAAAGTTCATGGTTACAGTATAGAAATTCTGTCAAATGTAGTTTTAAATATAACTGTCTTTTTAATCATAAGCAGTTATTTATGGAATTATCATAAGCTTCCTCCAAAATGTAGAACTGGCTGTGTAATCTAGTCACACATCTTGGCAGGAAGAATGAATATGGTCTTTGGCCTTCATATTTATTCCTCAAAGTACACCTATGACACCGTAACGGATATATCCCTCACCATGCCCTGACTTCAAATGCAAAAATTATTAATTTGGAAAAAAAAAAAAGTCAATTAACACAAATGAAATTCAGACAAAACAGACTGTAGCCTATAGGTGGCAAATCATTGCAACTGTGAAGGAAATGAGAAAAGAAAAGTGATATACAACTGTTCAAGACAGGTCATTTTGTAAAAAGATAAGGCCAGAACTCAGCATCTTCTCTCTGTTGCAGCAGATGTTCCACTGTTAGAAAAAGGCATTTAAGTGTAACAAGCTGTATGCACTCACGGTTGACTAGGGTTTGGGTTAGTTTTCAGACATAAGCCTCTCATGACAGCTGAGAGACCACACAGTATACAAGATTTCTGTAAGACTAACTTTAATGACACAGGACTTAAGGAAATCTGAGACTGCAAATTGGCAGCTAGGGGACACCCTGTAGCATCTACAGTTCATTAGATGCCTAAGCTTAGGTGACTGAATCACACTGTGGTATCCAATCATCTCTGTGACAAGAGACACTGTTTTTTCTGGTAGAGGATGACACAAGAGAAGGTCTCTCCATGTGGAGTGGAACAGGTTTCCTGACAGGAAAAGAAGAAACTGAACACAGTGTGTGATTATTCACTCTGTGAAACAACTCTCCCTGCCTTATCTTACTCTAAGAATTTGGAAAGCAAGAGGTTTGTTTCCCCAGGGTGTTACCAGGGCCCCTATGGTGGCGTATACTGTGCTGAGGAAGAGAGAGCAGGTACATAGGAACTTCACACAGAGAGACACCAGAACACTGGCATACTCTGTCATCGGCAAATTTTCTATCTACTTCGTCACTCATAATATTAGTTGAAAGCTGTTTCATGGTACATAATGATTCTATGCAACAATATTCTTATTCCTCTGTGCTCAAGAAATTAGTTAAGCCAGCCTTAAACAGCTAGTCATTCCACCTGAGCATAAATTGAGCATTCTAACATGGGGGAAAAGACTGTGATTGTTTTTTCATTTACATACATACATACATACATACATATATATATATATATATATATATGAGAATTTTCTTACTTTAAAAGCTTTTTTTCCTTTTCCAGTTCTAACATGTAAAATGTAAATAATTCTAAAATATTTTCCATTGAAGTAAGAGTCTGATGAAGAACGTCTGGCAGCAAAATATTATTAACATCCACACAAAAATGAAACACCCATACCTACTCTGTTTAAGACCATCAATATAATGTATTAATTTCCTTCCTCCTATCCTACTTCAAAATTATTTTGTTACTTTTTCCATATTATTCTGTCTGCATTTGAAATGTCTTCATTCCTCTTCTGTGCATTTACCTCATTCTTCTTTTGTCAACTGTATATATTTCTTCAATAGAAAACCAGGGTGATAATATGCCTGTGCCAGTTGGTTCAGTAGGTTCAAAGGCCAGCTTCAAAGGACTAGTGAGGGTTTTTTATTTTGAAGCACTTCCAGATCCTTTCATTGGAACAGAAACACAGTAGGGTACCTCTACTTGCAAAACAGCCAGATACTGAATATACAGAATTGTGTCTGCAGACACAGTGGGCCTTATACAATGTTCGGATGTATGCAACTGTTGACTTCAGCAGAAATTTTCCTGAATTTGCTAAGTGTACGTGAAAGCATATTCCAGTCCAGTGAGCTTATGAAGCACTAAGGAAAGAAATGCAGGTGTCTAATATTCTTGCACCTGATTATTTCTTTACTTTTCTTCATTTTCTCTCTTTTTCCCCTTTGCTATCTTTTCTCGCCTCTCCATGATCACTGTGGTTAAGCAAAATTTTATTTAGGTTTTTTTGTAATTGCAGCTCACTAAGAGCTTCTCCTTTCAATAAGAAGTTTTGCCTGGATTCAGTCTTCACTCTCATACTACTGTGACAATAAGGATTTAAAATGACATTTCTTCAGCAAGTCTTGATGTAAGACTGCCCTCTTGACCAATTAATCATGAAAGGAATATTTTAAGGGGAAATAAGTTCTGAATATACATTAATTTAGAAAGACTACTTTGATCAATATTCAATTCAGACATTTCACACTGAAATTACATCATGGAAAAACAGATTTTGATATTTTTCTCCCAGACAACTTGCATAGATCTGATACTTTAATATAACTGGTTGTACAAAACAAAATGACTTGAACTGCTCTCTGATCTCTGCTATTAGCTAGAAGTAGATGCTGAGAAGAGTTTTAGTAATAGCATAGATGGAGCCATTATTTCCAGCACCCATCAGTAAGAGATGTTTTTCCAACCCTCCAGCTTCATTTAGATCATTGTATTTAATGGCAGCCAATTTTTATTTCTTATATTAATTTCCTAATCACTTCCTAAACCATCTTATACTTCTCAGGAATCAAAAACCTCCTGTTACTATGAATTATGCAAGCTAACTATGCATTGTGAGAAAGAAAGTTTTGTGTTTGTTTACTCTCTTGTTTTAATATTTCCTGATTATTCTATTTTAATTCATGTTCTTCTTGCACTATCGAAAATAACAGATAGTCATGCTTTATTCACCTTTTCCATATAAGCCCATATCTGATAAATATGTCTGTAGTGCCTATGACTACTCGCATTTTTTTCAGGTAAGTATGTTCTTAAGTAACAAAAATTTGAGTCATGATTCATTGTACGGAGAAGAAATACAAGAGCCTTTGCCTCTATGATGGAAGAGTTTTAGAACCACTTCTGTGTCCAGGAGCAGATTCTGGACATAAATATACCTCTATAATCTTATATGATAATACTTATGAAACGTGCACAACACGGGGTGGAAGGGATTATTCAGGTACCAAATCAAGCTTAAAATATAATTAAATATAAAATATGGTGTAAGACAGGGGACAAACATGATAATTTAGAGAAAAATGAGAAAGATGTTTTTATTTAATGGTAAAGCCAAAAGGTAATATTAATACTATATTTCACATATCAGATATAATTCTTACCTCCAATTTATGAAAATAAGCTTTGTGGGTATTTCATTAGTTTATGTTTTGGGGACTAAGATCATCCATTAGTTTTCTTTAGTAGGGAATAGTTACTAGTCTTGTGGATAGTCTGATTATGACACTACCATTATAGAAGCTCGGTGACTTCATTGCTGCGGTAAAGCATCAGTGCTTTACTACAGCATCATATTTCATATGTGGTGAAATATGGTAAAGAGTTGTTATTGGGGTTTGGATAGGCAAATTTTTTGTTAGATTTAAAGATTTGTGTTTTTTTTTCTTTTAAAAACATAATTATTATGAAGTGAGTATTGTATAGCTAAGCATGCCACTTCTCAGCAAAAATTTGTTTTGAAAAAGAAAACTAAGTAGAACCAGTGCATTTTGAAGCTATTTTATTCACTCTGTGTTTCTGTAGTAGTCACAGTGAAAAATAATGTACTAAGTTTTGAAGGGAAATACAGAGAACTGGTGAGTTGATTTTTCATATATCATATTTATTCCTATGTATTTTTATTCCTTCTGTAATGAAGTCTGGTTTCAATCATTTAAACTATATAGCAACTCCACAAATTTGGACGCCACTTCAGAACTGCTCTACTCTGAATTAATTGATTACAGGCCCAAAAGCCATATCATTAACAAGGTACGGCTAACCATTGCTCCACAATCACCTTTTCGGATACAAATACGGTTGGATGAGTCCCCCTAATGTATGTAACTGAGGTCACATGCTTTCTTACAGACCCCTCTTCTGTGGAGCTTTACCAGCCATGTGATCTGTTTTAAATACAATACAACAAAGCACTTCTGGACTCATGACTGTGTTTTGAAGTGCTATGACAGATTTACTTCTTCTCTTCACTGACTTACACAAGGAAAAAATGCCTTCTAGTTATATATTACTTCTTCTCCTCATGTACATAACTTGACATTCAGAAAATATTGGCAGATTCACATAAATATGTCCATATTAAAAATTGTTGACAGTCAGCTTTGGTGGAGGCAAACGTATTGTGATATCAGCTACAACAGTCATAATTCACAGCTCAGTTTCATTCCAGTAGGTGTAGACAGATGATTTTTTTATTGCACGTCACTTAAACCAGCTTGTTTCAGTGATTTTACTGTGATGTGCACAAACACACACACACACACACACACACACACACACACACACACACACACACAAAATTGGGTTTCCACAGCAGGATTTTTGCTGGCAGGGGGGCTTCAGGGGTGACTTCTGTGAGAAGACGCCAGAAGCTTCCCCCACATCAGGCAAAGCTGGTTCAAGCTGCTTCCAGGACAAACCTGCTGCTGGTGAGAGCTGAGAAAATCCACGACCTTGGTAGCACCCATGTGGCAACATATTTAAGAAAATGTAAGAATTGTTGTGCAACAGCAGCTGGAGAAAAGAGCGACATTATGTGAGAGGAACAGCCCTGCAGACATGAAGGTCAGGGAAGGACAGGGAGAAGGCACTCCAGGCACTGGAGCAGAGATTCCCCTGCAGCCCCTGGTGAAGACCATGGCAAAGCAGGCTGCCCCCTGCAGCCCATGGAGTTTCATGATAGAGCAAATATATTCCCTGCAGCTCATGGATGATTACACTCTAGAGCAGATGGGTGTGCCTGAAGAAGGCACACCCACAGAGAATGTGTGCTGAAAAAGGCTCCTGGCGGGACCAGTTGTTCTGTGGAGAGGGGGTCATGCTGCTACAGATCTTCTGTCAGGACTTGTGATCCTTGTTGGGGGCCCGTGCTGGACCAGAGAATTCCTGAAGGACTAGTTTAGTCAAAATTTAACTCCTTTCTGGACTCAGAAAACAGTAAAATTAACGAATCTTGGTATCCAAGGTCAATTTTGGGAAAGATAAAGCCTAGGGGAGTTACTAAATATTGTGTTATTATCTTCTTATGTCTTCTTTTAGGCTCTGCAGCTTCTGATGGAACCAGCTCACTTTCAGTGCAACACCAATTTAAATTACAAGCTGAAACCCCAACAACCACAAGAAACTGTTGTTACCACTGATCGAAAAGATTTTCTTTTGAGCTGGTCAGGAAGAGATCAAATACTCTCACTTTGTTTCCCTTTGTTTTTACCAGGGTTTCTGTACTTAAAAATATTGAACATTGGCTGAATAGCCCAATTTCATTCCTCAGCAAGTCTCAAATTCAAACACTTGATTAATTTTCAAAAACATAGAATTTTATCTCAAAAGAAAAAGTGCTTTATTGGTACTCCTCAAAGAGGCAAATAGCAAGCTAATCAAGAAAACTGATTTTCTATAAATTGTCTATAGGATTAATTATACTAATATTTCTGATTTTTTTCCTCATTTGTTTGAAATTTAATTTACTTCAATTCCTTTTATTTTTCTTGGACTTTAGTCTTATTCTTTCTTATTTCTTTTTCTGTTCCTGCTTCAGAGTTCAATAGAAATGAGAATGTCTTGGATTGATTTTTACTTTGTCGTAATTACTGACAAATTTTCTTAAGCTTGTTCTACATATTTTGTAGAACTTTAAAGTAGCAAAAATACAGTGTCATTGTTGCTTTCATTTGCTTCTTGTCCTAAACTGAAGAGCTTTGAAAAGTCAGTGGTAAATCAGGGGGAAAAATAAGAGGAAAAAGCACAATCAAAAGACAATCAATGTTAGTTTCTAATGAAATCCTGTGAAATTTAAAATATTTTGCATGAAGCATTTTCAAAAGGGAAAAAAAAACCCCTAAAACATATAAACCTTTTTACAGTATGTTTGAATACAAGATATCATAAACTATATTACAGAAAGAGAAATGTATTGAATTTATTAATATCAAACAGATTTGGGAAGGCAAAGCATGAGAAAATGAAAAATTCTTAATTATTATTCAAATTAATCATTTGCTTTTGACATCTCATCACATTTTCTTTCAATATTGCCCGTTCTCGCAGTTTTATCACCTTGTTAATCTCCTTCCCAATAGGCTCAGGGGGGTAGTAAAGTGCACAGTGTCCATACTTGCTCAAGGCAAATCCATCTAATTCAGCATTTAATCTCTGAAGGTGACAATACACAGATGGCTGCAGTGGATACTTTGCTGCTGGGAGGCTGGGTTTCTACATCCTTAACAAGAAGGCTAAAGGAGGTCTTACTGATGTCTTCATGGCATGGTACAAAGGGCACCTTTTCTGTAAGGCACACAATAACAGGACAAAGAGTAGCGAATACAATTTAGAACATGGAGAATTCCAATCAGATAGAAAGTAAAGGTTTCTTTGTTTCTTCCCTGCTTTATTGAGGTTTTTTGTTTGATTTTCTTTGTTTGGTTGGGTTTTTAATCACAAGGATGGTTAAGCAGCAGGTGTGAGCTTGCCTACAAAGACTGTAACAAAGTCTTGGGTTACCTGGTCTGATAGGAACTGTTTCAAATGGGGAACTGGACTAGAGAATTTCTAGGGGTCCCTTTCAACGTAAATTATTCAATAATCTATGAATCTGTGGTTATTCCAGAAGCTGTACAGATCTACCACTGAGTGATGAAGAGCCACTAAATTTCATTTCAGATTTTCACCTAACAGTTTCATCTCAAGCCCCTAGATTTTTTGTTGTAATAAACAACCCATGTTAACATCTTCTGTAATTTGTAGTATCTTTCTAAACTATCTTTTTTTCTGAATATTGAACCATCCTGAATTGCTCAATTGTTCATCACATGGAAGGAAGTTCTCTTTGATTGTTTTTTACCATTGTCTGCTTTTTCTTTCTCATATGCCTTGTCTTTGAGTGGAAGGATATTAGAAGCAGACACAGTTTGTAAGGGGTAGCTACTACTCTGAGTCTACTCTTTGCAATAAATATGTCACTTCATTGTCCATTCTTTCTGGAAGAGATAACTTCACTGACTTTTCCTTTCCGCTTTTCTTTATTTTTTTTGAACTACTTAAAATGAAAATAATATTGAATAAAATATTTTATGTGTGATTTCTTATTTTATTTCCATGCATCCTTAATTTTAATTTTACTTAAGGCAGGTTTAAGTTATTTACAACATTGTTTCATGTACCAAATTTTTTCTGATGTTAATGCACTTTTATTTCCTTTCTTTCTACAACATTTAGAATGCATTGTGTAAACTCATGTACCCAGAAAAATGTAAGTACTTCTTTTGGCATTCAACTCTGAAGGAAAAAAAAACTATTTTCATTCTTCTTTTACTTGCATGTTAACACCCACACAACATTGTGGCAGCAAATGTTAGGTACATCTTAAGTTCAATCTGTCTCTTTCTTGAACGTATTTTTAAGTGTTTATTTTCAGCAGGCTTCTATTATTTTGCCTTGACAGACAGTTTCTTCTTGAACTTTTCTCTGTTAGTTTCATCAATGGAAATATCACCTTCATCCTTCTGAAATGTGTGTTACCTACTCACCTTTACACACCAGAAGATTTTTTTTTCTTTCCTGAATGTTTTGTTATCTTTTGGTTCAAGTCAAGCTCTTTTCTAGGTCTAGTTAGGAGGGTGTTTAGAGATCTACGTTCTATAGATTAATAAACAAATAATAGAAAAATATAAATTGGACAGAAAATGCCTACCTTCTATATATTTTCAAGGTGAACTTGGCCTGAAGCAATGTTCCTGCCTTTACTGAAACCCTTTTATGAACTATGAATACATTTGTGAAATGTGTCCCTCATTCTTTTTTACTTAGAATTTATTAATGACATAGAACTATATCATAGAACTGTGTCCAACACTTTTTCCGTTACAACCATTTAAGAGCAGGTTGGTTTTGCTTTCTGATTGGAAAAGAATCGGCATTATGTGAAATTGCACTAAACTATTAAGGAGTGTGCAGCAATGGAAACATGTCTCAGACAGATAGATTAGCCACTCAGCAAAGGGAACAATAGATCTATCAAATTATCTTATTATTGATTAGGTCAGTTGCTGTCTCCTTTTTTATAGATTCTCCAAAAATATAACTATTAAAAAAAAGCAAATTCATAAATACTTTTCCAGAACTTTCTAAAATAACAGAATTCCCAAGAATCAGTTGTTTCATCCATTCCAAAATGAAATTAAAATGTCTCAACAGACAAAGTGGTTGTCGATCATTATGAAAATGACAGAATCATCTGTTGTTACAAAGAAAGAGGATCAGAGATCAGATATATCAGGGATGACAGAGGCTGAAGATGTTTAGAGGTGAAAATTTAGTTCCCTTTCATTGCAAACCAGAAGAGCATTGATGTAAAGCCTGTTGCTCTAAAATGTTTCAGTGTAAGCAGACAAAATAGGTTTAACAATGATGATTAACCAGATCTGATTTAAATGTGGACACATTATAGACATCCAATCAGATGGTACTTCATAATGAGATGAACCTGAATATTTTATATTTTGACTCAGGTATCTATATGAACAAGGTACTTGTTTGCATCTGGTCAGATGAATCCCACCTAAAATGTTCATTATAATTTGACTGAATTTAGAATTGAATGGAATAGAATTGTAGAATGGTTTAGATTGGAAAGGACATTAAAGATCACCTAGTTCCAAACTCTTTGCTATGGACAAGGATGTCACTCACTAATTCAGGTTGCTCAGGGTCCTATTCAACTTGGCCTTGAACCCTTCCAGGGATGGGGCATCCACAACCTCTCTGGGCAAGCTGTTCCAGTGCCCCACTACCTTCACAGTAAAGAATTTCCTCCTAACATCTTTTTTCAGTTTAAAATGATTTCCCATTTTCCTGTCACTATCTTGCCATATAAAATGTCCCTATTCCTCCTTTTTATAATCCTCTTTCAAGTACTGAAAGGCTTCAATGAGGTCTTCTCAAAACTTTTTCATCTCCAGGCTGAACAACCACAACCCTCTCAGCCTTTCTTCATAGGAGAGATTCTCCACATCTCTGATCAACTTCATGGTCCTCCTCTGAACCCACTCCATGTCCTTCCTGTGCTGTGGACTCCAGAGCTGGATGCACTACTTCAGGCAGGGTCTCATGAGGGCAGAGTAGAGGGGGACAATCATCTCCCTTGACCTGCTGCTCATACTTCTTTTAGTGCAATATCCTTTGATAATGTAAGAGTAAATATTATCTCTGCTAGTAGTAAACAATGAAATTATTAAGCATGAGTTCTTTCTTCTGTTCAAAATATCCTAATTTGATTGTATTTAAAGTACCTCTTTTCTTCAGAGAGCCTCTGGATGATGCTCTTAATCATACAGTTTAATTTTAAGCAGCCCTGCAAGGAACAGGGAATGGTGATCCTTATGGGTCCCTTCAGCCTTGAGTTATTTGATGATTTATCTCCTCTGATGTGTGCATCAAATTTCACCTATTGTCATAGAGAATGATCAAATAGTAGTCTGTGGGCAGGACAATAGTGTCTGACTAAAATTTTTCTGAAGAAAATTACTATATTGTCAATATTCTTTTAGGCAAGGGAGTTCTCCAATTATGTGCAGGTTTTTCCATACAAAAAAAAAATAATTTCTAAGTGTCTACACTGTCAATGATTAAGGTTTTACCTCAAGGAGTGATACTTAGTGCCAGACCAAGCTGTGAATTCTAGCTCGTATTCTGCCAAATAACATCTGTAAGTGCAAGATGTTACCCAGCAACACTTAAGACGATTTTTTTTCAACCTATTCATTTTCAAATTCAAAGTTTCTGAAAAGGTCTACAACTAATAGTTTCCTGGTTTGGTTTTTTTTGTTTTTTGTTTGTTTGTTTGTTTTGTTGATGTTTGTTTCTATGTACTATGACATAGGTTATAAAACCTGACTTAAAGTATATTTTCAGGTGGAAATACCACTGATATAATGTTGGGGGATGTTACACAGAAGACAGATATATTCTTGGTTTTATTGACAGTTAGAGGCGGTCCCTAGAGCATTCCCTACACTGGATTGAAGTCAGGATATGCTTCAGAACAAAAAGGCTGGCATCCTCCTCACAGAAATGTAAGCATGTGTTATAATTAATGAACTGTTCCTGAAGATAGAACTGAGATCCCAGACTGATTTAGAGAGTTTAAATTATGAGAGTATAGAGATATACAAGGATAAACCATGCATTTATAGCAAAAATAATAGTTTAGTTTTTTCCTTTACAACCTGAAGATAATTTAAAAAAACTAGAAACCCCCATACTGAATTAGCACATTCTTAAACATATATTAATAAAAATTAATAATAATAATATTTTTTATTTTCTCCAGTCTTTTGCATATGTAATCACTTGCTACTACTGTATATTTTTTAAAAAACACACTATATGTTTACCCACTCATACCGCTTCTTCAATTGATGGCTATATTTTCATGGTAAGCATTATTACATTTACTATCATTTCTGTATTTTTAATAGACTCCTGTTTTAAAGCAGTTTATAATATAATTTAAGTTCAATAGGGTTTTTTTTTAATGTCCTGTTGTATTTGAACTGAAATTTTACATTTGCCAGGCCTAGTTTTGTGACTTGTCCCAATTTAGCAAAACCCCTTATTTTAAAATACAAAATGGAAAACTAAGACACTATTCTACTTAAGATTACCTTTCACACCAGGAATTTATTTTCAGAAAAGTTAATGAGAAGCTACATAATTTAATACTGAGGTAGTAATTAATGACATAAAACTTTGCTAGAATCATGCCCTAAATACTTATTTCCTAAAAAAAAAAAAATTATAGTCATTGATTTTTTTAACTTTTAATCATTTATTATAGTATCTTCACCGTTTGGTAAATTGCAACAAATATTTTGGGTATTTTATATTGAAATAGAAATTATTAGGGTCTACTAATTATTAGGGTCTACTACTATTATTAGATTGGTTGGTTGATTAGATAGTTTTTCTGGTTTCTGGAGTAACATCAATACTTGCAGTTAACATAATCTAAATTTAATTTAATGGGAACATTAGGCCCAAGATATCCCTTGACTTGCACAGAGAAATATTTTAGTTTTATAACTTAATGTTCTGCAATTCTGTTGGTTCTCTTATTAGTAACTACATATTATCAATTTGCTTAGTTGAAGAAAAAAAATCTGCAATAATTTTCCTTCAAAGATTTTACAATCAGTCTGCATTTTTTAGTCCTTGTACATCATCACCCATAAATAATGTTCTCACAGACAGGACTACAATTGCATTTCTTCAAATTATCCCCTAAGGCTACAATCCTCAAAACTGACTTTGCTGTGGACTGAAGTAATCTTGCAGGAAGCACAGAGAAATACGGCAGGTTGACTCCAAATAAGAAACACAGAATCTTAGAATGCTTTTTCCTTTCTGATTTTTGTTTGCAAATGAACTGATTTCTTTATGATTAAATATTCACTGAGTAATTTTCCTGAGTGGTTTTCAATACAAGGAATATTGAAAAAAGCTTGCTTTACAAATCACTAGCTGACATTCTGCGTATGTTACCATTCCCCATGACTATATGACTGAAAATATTCAAAGGAGAAGAAAAATGGCTATTGAGTAGCAACAATTTTGGCCTGACTGTCCTTAATCTCCAGTAAGAGTAAGATGGGTAACCACTCACACAAATATTAAGGAACATAATTATGGACAAATTGAAAAGGCAGCAATCATATTATAAATGTAAATAAATAACATTTCACAGGATTCCATTAAAACCATGTAAAAATATATTTGAAAGAAAGAGTTTTGCTAAATTTGCACAAGTCACAAAACTAGGCCTGTGCAAATGTAAAATTTCTATTCAAACACCACAGAACATAAAAACTACAGATGTGAGTATTTGAAATAGTCTAACATACAATATTATATAGATGTAATAAGAGGTAGAACTTGTCCACTAGTGCAGCACCTGGCTGTGTACCCAGCTTAGATTGGATATATGTAAAACAAATCACCCGAGAGAAATGGCCTCATACCAAAACTTTCTCAGCAGGGCATGATTTGCAGAATAATCCTTCACTCTACAAGACATCTAAACAGATGTGTAAAGTCACAAAACCTCTGTAAATCTTTGTTAAAAAGTTCACCTACTATTGAATGAAATACCCATGAGAACTATATTTTGTCTTTTTATTTTTAATCTTTTGTTTTTGCTTCCAGGCATAAACTTAATTCCTAACAGCTTAGTGTTCCTGTATCTGCAAAATTAAGCTAATACAGCACCTGGAAAACTATTGTGAAGGTTGCTTAGATAATTTTCATACTTTGAAATTGCAATATGCGAATAAAATATTACCCCAGCTGGTGAAAGGAATATTCTATACCATGTAACATCAAGCTCAGTTAAAAAAAAAAAAAAAAAAAAAAAAAACACCCCCCCCCAAAAAAAAAACATGAGGAAAGAAGAAAGGTGGAATATTTGGAGTTATGGCATTTGTCCTCCCAAGTAACCATTAACCATGATGGATGCCTGCTTTCCTGGAGATGGCTGAACACTTATCCACTGATGGGAAGCAGTGACTGAATTTCTTCACTTGCTTTGTTTGCCTGTGCACTTTTAGTTTGCCTATTATATTATCTTTACCTCAATCCACTGGTTTCCTCACTTTTATCTTTGCACTTCCCACTGGAAGGGAGTGAACAAGTGCCTGTGTGAAGCTTAGCTGTAGTTAAGCCCCAACTATAAATGTCGTTGTTGTTATTTTATTTACAGGGATCTTACTGGTATTACAATGAGCAGATGACATCCAAAGAAAAACATAAATGGAACAAAATATAATACTTTTTAGGGCTCTAACATAGTTTTCATGGATAGGAAACAGCCAGAATAATTTGATGTAGTTTTCACTAAGGATTTCAGTATTTAAGCTTTGCTATAAACAAAATTTTAGCCTAAATGCAGCAAAACCCTGTTGTAAAGTCAGTAGAAAAATCTCCAATTTTTAAGTTGACCAAATGAACCCTTTCTGTTCAGAAATAAAGCTTGGAAAGTTTAGCTGGAGTAATTGTTCTCAGAAGTAGGTTTTGGAAGGGAATGGCTACAGAAATTTAAGTATTGAAAGTGATAGAGGAAGTTATGGAGAGCTGTGGGAGCTGTGATAGAGGAGCTGTGGCTTGTGAGGTCAGTGAACAATGAAGTACAGAAAGACTGATGTCCTTTCAGGTCTCTCTTCTCCTCCTTTCTTCCTTGTCTCATTTCCCTTTCTCCTTCCCCAGGAATTTGCTTTTGTTCAGTGGTCTGTACTGACTGCACTGAAAATAATTTGATCAAATTTGTGTTGAATCAAACCACAACCCTCCAGACAATATTTTCATAAACCTATCGCATTCTCCATTATTTAGGTGTTCAGATGGAATCCACTGATCTCAGTGAGAGCTGATGACAGAGTGTAATCAAAGCAGCATAATGTCATCTCCTCTCCAAACAAAAAATGCCATCTCTGTGAATTGAAGGATTGTGTATGCTCGCTCCAATAACCACTGTGCTTACTAAGTTTCACAGAATCACAACAATCTCTGTGTGCCAGAAGAATTTGGGCTAAGTGATGAAATTTTTATTACTGAAAGTGAGTTATACAGTCTCTTCTCCTTATTCCTTTGGAGAATTTAGCGTTTGAGAAAACACAACTCCTGATTATAGCTTACAGGCTGCCGCACAATGAATTTCACAGTATACAACTGGCTGCGCTGCAGAGCTTATAATGCTTTGCATCCGATTTGCTTGAACTGCAAGTGTGATTCAGAACTATTGAGGCATCTGTGTACGTGTCAGCACCCACATATTTATATTGTATTCATTGCAACCCATTTCCACCCTGATGCTCATGCAATGCTCAAATCAGATCGTCCTTTGCAGTCAGCTGAACTTCAACACATTTTCTTTTTAAGGAATCCTCAGGTTTAAGATTGAGGCATCACTATAGCCAAATTGATGGCAGCTAAAATTATGGGATCACTTTAAAATGTCATATTCAACATATATTTTGAATGTATTTATAATTTATTATGATGATTCAAAACTTAATTTTTGTTTTTCATAATACGAAAGGGAAAATTTCAAAGTCTTAAAATTGGTTTATAATAGCAACATAAACTGTAGTGCAAGGGGTTTTTTTGGTGCCATAATCAGGGATTGTGTGCTAGACATTTTAGCAAAAAACATCTTTTTTGGGTTTATGATTTTGTAAAATCATACTGTAGATCATTTTTAGGTTTTTATAACATGAGAATTTGATTGTACTATTGTCTGCAATCAAAAATAATTCTAAAGCTAAAAAATTAGAGACAGTTAATGTATGGAACCAAAAAATGTCTTATCCAGCTGATATGTAAATAATAGTAACAACTTCAAGTACAGCAAAGCAAACTGGTTGAAAGTGATTGCCAGTTCGGGTTTGGTAAAATTTTTTCAGAAACATTTTTGTTGCAACTCTTTAGCTCCTTCTAACACCAGTTTCCTGTTCTTATTGGGCTTTCATACATAACTCCAAATACTGAAAATATATGCCTTAATTTTTACATTCAAAGGAAAATTTAGGATCTGAAGTACATGATGGATTTTATACTAACACATCTATATGCATATCACACAGTTTTTCTGGCAAATTAATCTCTCTGGTACTTCAAAAACATTTTGGAAAGCCTTCAGGTGAGAACTGGTTTTGAATGGGATAATTAACCTTGACAGTAATTTCTTCATATCAGAGCCAAATAGCGGTTGGAAAGATGTATTCACTTTTCACAGAGTGCCAGGTACTTATGGCCTGGAAAGAGGCTATAATGTGTTCAAAAAATGTGTATTTCAAGCAGGCATGGAAAAGGGTTCCAACAGAGACTCATCCATCAAATTCCTGGAGAAGGACACGATTTACACAGGAGGTAATAGAGGCCCTGGCTGGATGTTTATAGTAGGTTATTTTCAGTCCTAAACCAGTGTAAGTGATTATTTCCTGAACTAATGCAATCAAACAATATAATTAGATTATCCTAAACACTTTACATATTATTAGAGATTTAATCTTAATTTCTTTCCTTCTGAAAGAAAATTATGAATAATAAAGTTTTATCAGCTGTGTATCGTAACTGTGTCTGTAAATCTGCTGGCAATGCAGTCTGACAGACACATTTTTATGGTTTTAACAAGTAAAAAACAGATCTAAAAGGCTCTTTCCATGTTATCCATTGCTTATTTTTCATTGAGCAAGTAGTATTCACTGCTTATATTAGTATTTCCATGGTATGCATATAGCTTAACTGCTTAAGTTTCCAATATTCAAATTCAAACTGTTTTTGTACTTTGAGCTGAAAACAGCTGCCTCACATGAAGTGAACTGAGACTTTTTAAAATTAATAATAAAAATGCCAAAGGACACATTTCAAGTTTTCCACAGGGTGCTGATGCTTAGAAATTTTTTTCTGAGGCAACACGCAAATATGTAAAACAGAATTTGAAAGGAACAGAGCTAGACCCATGTCTAAGTGTCTTTGAAAATCTTTTCCATCATTTGAATTATGATGTTTCTAAAAGTTACTCACTTTACTGTAAGTTTTCCTACTAACTGGCTTTTCAGGCAAACAATGAGTGAGATTTCTAAAGATTGTTAAAAAAGGTGATGATGTAAATTAGTTTTTCATATACTTGCAAATCCTAGCTAAGTAGAAAAAAATGCACAGGAGGTGCAAATGTAAATTTCAAGTCTACTTTGGAAAAGATATATCTTCCAGTTGACCTAAGCAGCTTTGAATTTCATGTTTGCCTACTGTATCCCAGTCACTGAAGCCTTGAGAGCTACATTGCTAGGAAAAGGCTTTGCACTTCACATACGGCTGACTAGTTCTCTAAATTCTGACAACTGCATTTGTTAGATCTTTATAAAACCATGAGGAGAGTTTAGACACTGCTTGGACAACAGTGGTTTAGATTCCTGCTCTGTAGGAGCTGAAATCAGCTTAAAAGTTTTGGTGGAATAGAGCAATTATTGGTGGGTAAATTGTGCCAATGAACTACAGTAGTAATTTTAGTTGTATCAATGGGAGAAAGAACAAGTTCTGTTTTAAAAATTTTAATGGATAAATGTAGTAGTCTTAAATAGCTTCTACAGGTTATAAGCTGTCCTACTGATTTATTGTAATGCATGAATTGTCCTTGGAAGCTAATGGAAAATTCATGGCAGTCTGTTGCTTGCAGTATGACATTTAACGGAATACACTCTTCCATGTTTCTTTCAACAATTCAGGGACATATCTCACAATTGGATAATTCAGACACTTGAAAGAACTTGTGTTTACAGATAGGCTTTTGTTGCCAGGAAAGAAAGATACTACTGCTCCTCAACTGGCCTGTTATGAACTCTTTTGCCTATATTTTTCCTTATGTATGTCAATATCTAAGGAGACATGTTGTTGTAAAATATGTTGCTATAAAGGAATTACCTAAACAAGTTTAATTTTCAACTAATTAAATTTACTAGATATTGTGAGGGACAACTTTTTACGCTGTGAAGAAGAAACACACTTAATAGTAGGCAATAAAGAAGTATTCAGTAATATGTGAAAATTAAGTACCAAAATGAAGATTGTGATTAGTATGCAAAACAGAGGATTCCCTGTTCTAGTGCTGGCAGTTTCAGTGTAGGAATGCTAAGCACAGTCTCAAGACACTGCAGAACACACTGTGTGTCTTAAGAAAGACCATGTGAGAAAGATAAAGCTTTCCTGGACTTCTTAAACAGTGCCCTCTTCCTCATAGGATTGAGGTTTTCTGGTAGAATGCACAGGACCTTTGTTAAGAAAATAGAAAATGTCCTTAAGGACTGATAGCATTTTAACTAGAGGGGAAAAAAAGACAAAGATTCAAATAAAAATAAATAAGTAAACAGATTATGTGTTTAAAATTCCTCCTGCCTATGTGTGAGTACTCTATCGTGGAAATCACCTGTCCCCGACACTTATAAGGTTCTGTGGTTGACAAACAATAATTACCACGGTAAACTCCAAAGGTGATTTCAGGAAGGTAAATAAAACTATGCCATGCAGTTAAAGATTTTATGTTCTTAGCAAATTTGTAACTTTATCCTATAATTTTAGGATTATATTCTCTGTAAATTTAAGGTACATATTTCCACTCAATCAGCAAGTACATCTAGTCTCACATAACGTTCTTTAGAATCCTATATTCAGAACTGTCTGAATACTGTAATTCTAAATCAAAACTCTATTTTTTTGAATATAAAGAAATAAACTAACCTGGAGGTAGCTGTGTAGATGACAATTTTCCTAATGCTACCTTTTCCACTCTCAAATAGGAATAAATTTACTCTGCAGTTCAGTCTGTCACAGCAGATGAAGGGAGGTGATCCTTCCCCTTTATTCAAACACTGGTGGTGTCACACCTGGAATACTGTATCCAGTTCTGGTCTCCTAAGCACAAGGGAGGCAGGGACATACTGGAGAGAGTCCACAGAAAGGCCACAAGGACGATGAAGAGACCGGAGCAGTTCTCATGTGAGGAAAGGCTGAGACAGCTGGGACTGTGCAGTCTAAATCACCTCAGGGGGACTTGTCAATACACAGAAATACCCACAGAGAGGGTGCAGCAAGGACAGAGCCAGACTGGTGAGAGGACCAGAGGTAATCAGCACAAACTGAAACACAGAAGGTTCAATCTGAACATCAGGAAACACATTTTTATTGTGAGGGTGACTGAACCCTAGTACAAGTTGCCCAGGGAGTTTGTGATCTCCCTCCCTGGAAATATCCGTGGTCCTGGGCAACTCTCTGTAGGAAGTCCTTCTTGAGAAAGGTGTTTGGACCAGGTGACCCCCAGAGGTGTCTACCGACCTCACCCATTCTGTGAATCTGTGATCTGCCTTGATGTGGAGGATTCATGTTCATATTTAAAAAAAAAAGAAAAACCTAAATGAAAATGTCTTCATATAGGATTTGATTTAATCATCTCATGCTTTTGAGAAGCTGCTGGGTATCAACTTAACTTCCGAAAGTCATATCCTATCTGCCAGGTCTGTCCGGATGTCTCAGATGCCACAGAACATGTAAAATGACATTATATGGGAACACCTAAATCGAGAAAGCACCTGTACCAGACTGAGACAAATATATACACATATGCTATGCATTATTTTTTTTTAATGAAAGTCAGTAGAAGAAATACAAAAATCTCTATTGAACTTGAGTTTGAAGAACCATTCTTCAGTTCTTTACCCTAGCTCAAACCCCTACTGAAGGTCAACCTGCAAGGGACATTCATTTCATAAAGCAGTGTCAGTTGTCTGCACTTCAGAAGGCATTATGTATTTTGTGTGCCCTTTAAGAACTTCCACAAATAAATTCAGAATTAGAGGGATGATGGTTTATGTGATATTTAAAAGATCTATAAGGATTGTTAAACAGAATGATGTTCAAATTAAACTTCATATATTTCTTACATTTCTCTAAATGCTGTTCTAGGCCTCAGTATAAATTAGGAGAAATATGATGTCTCTCAGTCTTAACAATTGTGTTTTCCCACTGTTTCCCAAGTATTTTTTCCTGATTTTCCCCTCCCACTTCAGCATGGGGCCTAGCCTCACTTAATCCAAATTCCAAATTTCAAATTCCATTTAGGTGTAGTCATATATATATATATATATATATATATATATATATATATATATGTATGTATACACTATATATTTCTGAGTGATCAGAAAAATTAAACATAAGATTCTCATATCAATATATCAATTTCATTGAAAAACCCTCTTTCTTTTTTAATATTTATCATGACTATGCTGTTGGAAAACACAGTTATCTATTAGAACAAATAAACACAGCCAGTAAATTAATATGTCAAACCACAGAAAGAGTTGCAACAGAATCTAAACTACCATTATATTTTCACACACGATGATTTGAAACATAAGTAGGATGATCTGCTTTCTCTTTTTACATGCTGGAACCAATCAAACATTTTACATTCAGTAACACTGTATCATTTAAGCAAGGTATCATTTTGCCTGAGAGGTCAACTGGACATTTCAGAATGTAAATGGTCATGTGGTAACCTAAAGCACTGCTGGCCATGGCAATTTTTAATTTTGGAAGGCCATAGGCAAACAGAGCTTCTTACTTGGATCTATAGACTGAACTAAGTTGCTAATGGAAGAGAACAGAAGTTCTGCCCTGTGAAGTGTCATTTCTAAGATATAATCACACTGTCTCTCTCTTGAAATTAACTGGCTTCAAAAAATCATAACTTTTGATCTATAGCAGCAAAGTAAGCACTTGAATATTAATTCTTACTAAAAAATAATGGATGTGTCATGCCTATTTTTTCAAAGATAATAAAACATACCTAAAACTCCACGTCTCTTTTTTTTCTCCCTTTAAATAACTCTATGATTTACATTGCTCAGTGAAATCTTGGTTATGAAAAGAGTAATTTTTCTCTATAATCTGACTACTTGAAGAAAGGCACAATAAGAAATGAAATGTTAATGTGCAGTTTATGTTAGATGTTTCTTTAGAATTATTTATTTTTAAAGAAAAGTAATCAAATGGATGTGTCAATTAATACACAGCAAGCAAGAGCCAATTATGGAAATGATGGCTCAAGGTTAACTTCCTGGAATATTTTATAGTTCAACAACTATTGAAATCAACTTGTTGCTTCTGTAATAGATGGTTATGACAGAGCTAAAGAGCTCCGAATGTTTTTGTAGTCCCCTGTCTAATTAACATTTTTCTTGTATGACCTACATTTCCCAGAACTGTAACTGCAAAGACCCCCAAAAGCCTGCTCTTGTTTGAAAAATCTTTTGTAACATGTTTAAGAGATCAAAGGCAGAACAATCAGTGTTCACACACCTTCAGTTTGAAACAAGCAATAAAATAAAGTCGTATTGCTACAGCGATTTGTAGAGGAAAACCTTTCCATGCTAGTATATCTCACTTGCTCTAATGGAAGCCTACAGATCCTGTGCTGTAATAACACGTGTGTGAGTTACATTTCTTTGATTTTTTTTCTCCTGTCTTTTCCATTGCATCTATTTTTTTTTTCCTTTTAGAATGAAAGAAATGTAGAAAGAATCCATACTGAATGTTTTAATGCTAATGATATTCAGCTAAGTTTCAGTTGCCATCAGGATCTAATACATCCTAGGAAGATTTACTGCCAGAATATGGTTACAGAAAATGAAGTATTGCAGTCAATAAGAATATAAGTACTTATTTTAAGGACAAATAGCGAAGTTTACTTTACTAAATCTTTTTAAATTACTCTATTTTTCATCTGTGTTTTGACATAGATGAACTTTAAACTTACACTGGATAAATTATATCAAAATGTACCTTTTATGTTTTTTTTCTCCAAGGTTCTAATGGAGTGAACTCCTCTGAAAACACTGACTCCAATGTCTAAGTAAGTCCAGTCTTGTCACTTTCTGCTTAATGTAGTAATTTGTACTGCAAAAATCACAGAATCACAGAATAGTCTGAGTTGAAAGGACCCAGAAGGATCATTGAGTCTAACACTTAAGGGAAAAATGCTGCAAATGTACCAATTACAAGCCAAGGGGAAAATAAAGAAAAGTGAAGGAGACCTAGTGCGGATGTATTTGAAATTTATACTTCATATAAATGTATTGTTTCCCTACTTAGTCTGAAATTTTGTTGCCTCTAAGGAAGATGACCTGGTATTTGTACTCTGGCATTTATAAGCAAACCCCATAGAGAATTGACAAGAGAATTGCAGAAAATCTGTTAAAAATCCATAAAACTAAAGGGAGACAAGGGGGGGTGGGGGGGGGTTGGTGCTGGGAGGAGTGACGTCACTACTGTCTAAAATTTCCTCATGAGGGGGAGCAGAGGGAGATGCAGATCTCTTTTCTCTGGTGACCACTGATAAGACACGAAGGATTGATTTGCAGTTGCAACAGGGGAAGTTCAGATTATATATTAGAAAAAATTTCTTCAGTGAGGGGATCGTCAAGCACTGGTATCAGCTCTGTGAGGAGGTGGTCATGGCCCCAACACTGTTGGTGTTCATGAAACATTCTAGAAATAGGGTTTAGCTTTTATTTTGCCCTGTATGGAGTCAGGAGTTGGACTTTCAGATCCTTCTCCCTTCCTAATCAGAACATTCTACGAATCTGGGATTTTTAAATTCTGAGAAATGAATGTTATGCTCAGGCTCACAGAGCTTGCATATTGTCAACTTTTTAAGCTGGATAAATGAACCCATTTTGTTTCTTTGCCCTCTTTACTGAGCAGAACCACAAAAGCCACATTGCTTTTGCTTTCTTGATTAGAGTCACGTCTGGAAAAGAAAAATGAGTCAGAGTTTAAAATGTGTTAGCTGGTATATTGCAGTTATCTTTATCTGTGCAGAGGAAAAAGTGTTAATGTGCCCTTACAGGCCCACACCAGTCAGCTGATAGCTGTTGGCAATCTCATGTTGGTGTCAGTGAGAACAAGGATTATTTGCATCCCAAAATCTCTGTAGATGCGATAGTTTGAAAAATAAACTAAAAATTTTTTTTAAAAGTTACAGATAAGGCTTTTCTGGGGAGGGAGTTACAGGATTGGGGGGGGAGGAGGGGGCATTGTCCATTTTTTATCCAGGATAAAAAACTCTTAACTAAACCAGAAGTTAAAGTCTGAGTCAACCAAAAAAAAAAAAAAATCCCTCTTCTAAAGCAACAGTATTGATATTGATTTAATCAATAAGGTGCTGGTATATTATCCTTTACCCTAGTTCTTCCACTGTTGGACTCTTTCCCTCTATTATAATAGATCAGATATCCTCCTTATGTTTTCTGATATTTGCTGCAATCTTTATTACAGGACTAGCAATTTACTGTTACTTTCATTCTAAATGTATTTTGATGTCCTTTGCACAGATAAGCTTTCTGTAGCCTTGAAGAAATAGGAATCATCTCATCATGTAATTTAGTACACCCAAGATACGTTCAAAACCCTGTGATTGCATATAACCATGACTATTTTTTACTTAGAACACTCAGTCTGCTATACATGATTATTTTTAAACTAGCTATTCAAAAAAGATCTGAGGGCATCTCAAGGTTAATATAAGAAAAAAAGAATGTACAAAAGAAACAATTCTTGCTTATTTGTTTCCCTACATTACAGATAATTTTTTGTCTTCCCAGGAGTGTCAGTGTCAGTGTCATTCCTTCTCAATTCCCTGTGCCTGTCTGGTTCATTAGAAAAAAACCCCAGATTGTTCTTTATGATTCAGTATCTCCATGGGTGAATATTATGGTAACTGGATTTGATTATCTTCTAAGAAATATGGCCTTGCAAGATCAATCTTAAAATTAAAATGGAAGGACTTACTAGAAGAACAATACAATGATGATTTAAGCGGACAGAACTCAGAGCAGGCAATACTTTGTCCCTAGCGACAAACGTCAGCAAAGGGTTCAGCTATGCAGATTAAGAAAATAACCCTAAAAGCAAAGAATGTTCATAACTAGGTAGAAAAATATAGTCAAAATCTGATGTGTCCTCATTTTGGTTTTCAAGATAAAATGTTTTTAAAAGCAAGTTAATATGATACAATGCAAATCTGCTTTGTGTGCAAGCACTATGGAGCAAAATGACAGATACTTTTATCAATAATTTTTCAAACACTGCAAAACAGATTAAATCAATTAATTTTTATTATTTCAAGTAATTGAAAACTTCCCAGAAAGATGATCACTTTTTTGAAGGAAAATACATTTAGAAACATGTCCCTGTTTCCCAACTGGGACATCAATGCAGTCAATTTTAAAGTCAAATACAAAATTTTTCAGGGAAAAAATGTAAGAATTTTTTTCTAGATTTCTAAGTGTTTCTCATTTTCTGCTAAAAGTGTTCAATGTATGAGCATGGTTTTGTAATTAATGCACATGACTGAGTCCCAGAGGCTTGTGTTCTTGTTTAGTTTTTTTTTAACCAAAAACTAATCCCATCACGATTTTTTTAAAAATGTTTTTAGCCCTGTAATTGATTTTCCAGCATTATTCCCTTAAAGGTTATTAAAATTTCTCTCAAGTGTCATGAACTAAACTTCTGTTGAAATCAGCACCTCAAAAACACAGACCTCTACATCTTGTATCACCTTTTAGATCCTTCATTAGAAGTGAACTGATTTTATTCAAGTACATATTCTCAGGAATGCTAGGCACCTACTGGTAAGTTAATTAAACTTCTCCACAACACATAAAAAGCAACTTACATTTATGTTTAGCTTTTTATAAAATAGCAATAGAACTCTTCAGAGTGTGTATAATGTATTTAAAAAAAAAACAATTATACTCAGCTTTTTATTTAAGTCAATTCATCTTTTCAAATGCTTTGCGACTGTTTACTCACTCAACTTCTTAGTTTTAAAAAATCAAGTAGGAATCTATACTGTAAAAATCATTTTTTGTTTCAAAATTATTTATGTAAAGAAAGGAGCTTTAAAATACAAACTTTATTGGGGAAAAAATACTTGCACCAATTCTTTTTATTACTAACACTAGAAATAACAGAATAGAGTTTCTGCTGGGTACATGGATAATAAAACACACCTAATTATTCGTTTTATTTCACTCTCTTAGAACTTTCAGATAAAAAGATGCTAGAAAATTAACACTGTGGGCTAATATTAAGGACTTTATTAGTGCTGTGTGTGGACACTATATGGAAATCAAACTTCCCATAAAATCTGATTGTGAACATGTTTCACATAGAGGCAAGGAAACTAGAGATACACTTGGGAGAGCATTGTATATTCACTCCAGGAGAGAATCAACTAGTAAAACATTTCAGATCTTATTTTTAGTAGATGAATGCTAAATTCTTATTTCCGTATATAAGACATTTTTATTTAACTCATGTAAAATGCACTTGGTGTAGTACAACAGACAGTTGAGACTCATGCAACTTTTGAACCAGGTATGTATTTCCTATAAGATCATCGCTGAATAATAAACAACTAAAATTGCAGGCATGGATTCAGAATTTTAAGTTTCCCTAGCTCCTAGGTGAATCCTTAGGTATAATTTGCCTTTTATTTGTTTCTCTGTTCCTAAATACCTCTGGTACTATCATCCCTGGGGGCACTAGAAATATTTCTACTTATGATATTCATGATCTAATGGAGAAGGTACTCAGCTGTGGGATAGGAGAGCTAAACTGTGTCTTTGTCTTCCTCATACATTAGAAGGTAGATTCTTAATCCATGAGTGCCTGCTTTCACTCTACAAGTATTATGTAAAAACAGTCATGCTTCTCCATTGTATGCCTGTCTCCTAGAAGGACCAAGACCCCATATGGATGTGTACATATAAAAGATTTGGGATAAACCTTATAGCAGCCTTCCAGTACCTAAAGGGAGCTTAAAAAAAAGGGAGAGCAACTTTTTACACAGGCAGATACTGATAAGACAAGGGGGAATGATTTTAAGCTAAAAGTGGGGAGATTTCTAAATTTTAGGAAGACATTCTTTACTCAGAGGAGACTGCAGCACTAGAACTGATTACCCAGAGAAGTTGTGGGTTTCTAGAAGTGTTCAAAGCCAGGTTGGATGGGGTCTTAAGCAACCTGATCCAGTGGATGGTATTCCTGCCCACGGTAAGGGGAGTGGGATTTCCTAGATGATCTTTAAGGTGTGCTTCTAACCCAAATCATTCTATGATTCTGTGATTCTGTGATTTCCTGTGATCCTCTGTACTCCGATAGGAAGAAGTAGAAACCAAACACAAACAATATTCTCTGAAGGCATTGCACGAGCAGATACATTAAGTGGAAAGGCTAAGCATGAAAATTATGTGGATTGATTTATTCACCCCTGCATCTCATCTGGGTTGTCTGCCTGCTGACTGCACAGGACATTTTTTCAGCTAAATTCAACTGACCATACCACCCTCTGTGGGACTCTCAATCTAAAATTCTAGAGGGGCATTCTTCCTCTTCTGAACAAAAGATATCCTGTATTACATTGATCAGACTGAATACTGCGTCTACATGGATCCAGAGTTGTTTAGGCTTAATATTATTTCTCATTCTCATTGCAAGTGTGCTGAACTACAGTGTGCTGCTTTCTCTTAGTTAGGATCATTGTCTAACAACTCAGGTAAGATAATTTTATTGCCTCACATACCCTATGAACTCTAACACTGTACTACTACATCGATCCTTACAGTTTTCAATTGTTTGACTAGCTGGACATTCAATTTATCTTCTTGTTTATAGCCTCAGCCAGCTACTCATTAGGGTCTGAGCAGGCTCAGATAATGAAGACAATAGAAAGAGATACTAAGTGCCTATACCAAATGTGTCAGAGCAGACAGAAGTACAAAGCAAGTAATTTCAATAGATTGCAAATCAGTTTATTCCCCAGTTATCAACTTTCAAATTATTCTTAGACACCTGGGTCCTTCTCTAACGTATTCCTGAAATAGGCCTCATTGTCTTGTAAAGAGAAGAATCGTGTTGACTGTGAGATTTTATTTATATATGGCTACCTGGAAAATGAACAAAAGTTACTAGACAGTAAGAGTAATTATTGTTCTGTTTTAATATAGTCAAAATGAGAACAAAATTTGTATTTTTATCTAAAGTACTTGATTTTGTGTCTGATTACAAAGCAAGAAGGCCTGCCACTTAAGTATGGTAAAATGGCAGTTTCTCTTGGCTGAACTTTTGGAAACAATTCCTTATGGCATTTTTAAAATTGCTTAGACCATTTAGTGTTTGCTTATCGATCCTATTTGTTTTAAGTAAGTCCCAGAATGAATCTGCTTTTTAATGTAAGAAGAATTCTTGTTATCTGAAGTTGTATGGTCTGTTCTTATGTGCATTTTTCTTATCATGAAAGAACCTATTCCTGCAATTCATTAAAAACTCCAATTTATTTTTCTCCTAGCAGTATTATCATTCCCTTTGTTATCATTACCTTTACTAATCATTACCTTTGTTATACAATTTTTGTTCATGCATTCATTTGTTCATTTTTTATTATTTCAGTCTGTGATTCTATAACCTAAAATTGTGCTCATTTTTCAAGAGCAAATTCTATACTAGGTGACATTTGACTTACCTCTTCTCAGATAAATTATGTAAGACATTAAAGAGCATGAAGCTAATTGTATGTTGTTTGTATTTGTCTTTGAAAATATATCTAGACAGTAGTGTAACAAAATCTGAGGTTCAGCATACTCACAGACTCAGCATGATATTATTTTCATATTTTTGTTTCAGATTTGGTATAAAGTATTTTCCAGAGTTGGTGGTACATTTAGATCTTGCAGAAACACATAGTAAGGAAAATATAAAGAGCTGCTTTTCTTTGGAGTGATGAAGAGACTAAAGACATACAATCCTTCTGATTAATAATATGTATATGTAATTAGTCCCTTGACTCTTAAGAAAAATTTGTAAGTCTTTAGTTTCTTCAACTGATGCCTTTTCCTGGTCTTAAAATCAAGAATCAAACATGTTTAGTCGGGAAAAAGGAATTTTACCTCAGTATTTATTTTAAGGATCCTTAGGTGTACCACATCCAGGTTGAATGCACCCCAATGTACACCGCAATGCACACCCCCGATAGATCGGGTATCACATTATAGGTCTTACTAATTAGCATATCTATCAAAGATTCCCCAGTGAGAGGCTCAAGTGGTCCTCCTTCCCCGAGGAACCTTCCCCCTGGATGGTCCTACCTGAGTTTATAAATTGTGTTCTGGAGAGGACCTTGGTGTCTGGGGCTTCTAAGATGTTTAGTCTCCTAACAAAATAAGAATGTAGGCTAAAAACCACTAAGAATACAAAAAGCTATAAAAGGTATATAAAAGGGGTATAAAAGAGAAGGCAAAAAATCATCATGGCATCACAACCAGAAAGAAAAAGAGCAACAAAACCAACAAACACAGCCATCCATGTGATCACATGGAAAGGCTTGAAACAGATTTTCTAAAACTTTTCATGAGACAACTCAAAAAGAGTCTAAAGATAGTAAATGATGGTATGACACAATTTTTGATGGCCTAGTTTCTAGCATAGACCATGAGTGACAAAGGCTGTGGTGAAACAAATGAGGGGGATTTGATGTCTGAACCTTAAGTGTTTGTTTAGATTTTTTTCAGGAATCTGCGTGGAAGAGATGGTAGGTGTCCATTCAGATAATTTTCAGTAGTTAAACCTATGAGATTTGTATATTTTACTTGCTTGATTTGCAGGGGGTACGTGTGAAATTTCTGTATTCTTATAGATTTATGTATGTTTCTCTAGGTTACTTATGTTGCAAAAATCAAGAAAGGCTATTACTATTCATATGTATTATGGTGTTATTTGATATATATCATTAGAACTTTAAAATATTAGCAGTACCCTGAAAGAAGCCATGTTACTTCAACATCACTATGCAAAATGGAAGGTAGGAATGTGATTAAAAAGAATAAAATATTCCAAGAAAAAGAAGGAAACAAATGTTGACACAGACTCAAGAGAGAGAGTCTGTAAAAAGACTTTGTTTGCTCAGGGAAATCACTATTTAGCCAGCTGGAGTCTAAGTTCCCAGCAGGGTCTCCCGTACTCACAACTTTAAAATCGTGAGAGGAGCAATTCTTCGTAAGGCACTTTGCACAAGAGTATGCTCAGTTTAAATTTAGTATTAATATGCTGGAAATTATTTGAGATATTCAATTCATCTTGTGTCACAGTGCTCTTGCACTTGCTAGGTAAAGGAAGCATAAGAGAGAGGAAGTAAGAATTCAGCTATCGTTCTCTAAGGATCCTGTACAACTAAAGAGCCAAGTAAAGAGGAAGGAAAAAGAGGAAATAATGAAGAGATCTTAAAACTGAGAAATGAAGCCAGGGATAGATGAGAGAACAAAAGTGGAGTAATTCCTCTCATCTTCAAATATGTACAGTGATACAGGGAAAACTGAGGCACTGGGTTGTGAACACTTATCATTTGTTGTTTTGCTATCTTCTCAAGCTATTTTAAAATTTTAGAAGAGGCTTGGAGCTACTTAAAAAAACAGAAACAGCTTGGGACTACTTTTCAAAACACAGTATCAACTTTTCTTCACTTACTGCATGTCATTGTAAATTGTGTCTCATTATGCTAGCGTATTCTGGGAAAGGATTTTTGGGCAACTTAGTGTCTATAGAGGAAGAAGTGAAAAGGGTCTAAAACAGATGGTTGCACTTCATGGATAGTCTGTGTAAGATTTATTTGACATAACTTTAGAAATTTGTGACACAGTCACCTGGGTTCCCTCACAGCTCATTCACAGAAGTATTTCCAGCTTAAAATGACCTATTTTAATCATATCCCATTCATCTGTGCCTGGAGGAAGGGACAAAGTCAAGGCAGGCAATACTTTACTGTAGGTCATGCTCTAGCTTGAAGATTTTGGGCCCAGAGGATAAGACTCACATAGAGAAATTTACTAAGTGTGGCCTACTGTAAGGATTCCTCTGAAAGATTAAAGCTGCCAGCATTGCCTGTAGTGCATTTAGTAAAAGGAGAATGAGACACTCCTGAGAAAATCACCAAGTCCTGTACTGCAAACCCTATAACCACCTCTAAATGAAATAAGGTCTTTTAATACAATGGTTCAGGCACACTCACAGACATGATGTGATTAGTAACTTATTTGGAACATAGATTTCAAAAGTAATTTATGTAGACAAACTACTGTACATGATGCAGTTATAAGATTATTCAGTTTCATTTTTTTCCTTATTTTTCTTTGAATGATGAGATTAAAGTAAATTAAGATAAATGTCATTCTTATACTTCTTGGGTTCATTTTTCTTTTTAACTAAGTCTTTATATCCAATGTCAGTGTACTCAGAAAAGCTTCAGAGAGTTCAATATCTTTTCAGAAAATATAACTCCTTATGGCACTAGAAATGTCACACACACACACACAAAAGAAACTAATTTTTTCTAATTTTTGCAATGAGAGAGTAACTCTTTCTCCAGTTTCCTATACTGTGATTTCTGTCAGTTTTCATCATTTGTGTTTTAGAAAACTAAACATTTGGATTAATGTTTTCCATTTACCATGCAGATGATTCTATCTGATTATCGTATGCATTTAATGCCAAAAACAAAATAAAATCAATTAGGGCCATATTTGTACCATTAGGTTCCTGATATGGACTCCTCTCATCCCAACTGTCCAGACAGGAAGGAGTGTGTCATAGCTCCTCGACATATGTGTACTTGAGGAATCAGAAAGAGATGTAGCTGTGGGATGCTGGAGGGAAAGGAAATTGACGAGGAAAGCACTAATGTGCATTTACTTGAGAATGTAGGGTCAGGACATGGCCAGAGAGCACGGCATGAGCTTAAAAGCTTTTCCATATCTGGTAGCTTGGATATGGTGTACAAGTTTCAGGCTACAGATATCTTGAATCTTTAACTACTGGCACAGAAAAGATGCTGAGGTTTTTGGAGGGAAATAAAAAATTGCAGAATACTGTAGAATATGTTCTTAAGTTTAGGCAATGCTTAGAATCCAAGCAGAGGGGGAAGGTGCACCAGCGTGTATATGCTGGTGCTCTCATGTTAACATTCTAATAGAAATGTAACAGGATATTACAACAATCCAGAGCAGCAAATTATTTACCTCTTAGAAGCAAGTAGAGCCTCTGGCTTCCTGTGGCTTACTGTCACAGGAGTTAGGAATTTAGAATCTAAACAAATATTGTTAATGTTTGACACTGGGTGAAATACCTTGCCTTGTGATCAGACTAAACCATTTAACAGTGCCTCTGGCCTTAGATTCTAATATTCTGTTCAAGTCACTGTCCCAGTTAGTTCAGTGTGCTCTTTCCAATAATGACAAATTAATGACTTTTTGAAGAAGAATAGTTAATCCATACCAAATCTCACAAATTATAAATTATTATGGATATCAGGGAAAAAGAAAACACCTTTTTCAGCTCCAGTAAGAAAGTGAATTTTCTGTTTGTTCAAGAAAATGAGTTTATTTATCTCAGTAAATTATCAGATAATATGTTTTTGTTTCATACTCAGCTGTTGCAGATGGAGTAACGGACTTCACTCACAAGAGAGACGAGACAATATACTTTATTGATACAAAGCAGTGCGTTAACAAAATCTAACATTAATGAGATGGGTTTAACAAGATTTGATGTAAAGGTGCATTTGACTATTTACTGCATAGAAAATGGGGTCAGATCAAACTGTCAGGGAGTACCACCCATCGAGTCGTGGTTCTGGAAGGATGCCCTTGCTTTTTAAACTCCATCTCAGAGAGGCATCTAGATGTAGCTGGATCCAATCCTAGGCCAAAAGCTGGTCAATGGTTTATGTCTAAAAAAATTACATGTGCACAATCAATTCTTTATGTAACTTAGTTAAGATTTCAAATTTTAACATCCTATTAATCACTTACTGGGAATCTATTGTGACAAGGAATCTCTCAGCCTCAAGGAATAAATTTGAGAAGCATCCGTATTCAAAGGGACATCCTGGTATGAAGTCCAGGGCTGTGCAGCAGAGCTCAACAGGCCCAGGCTGTCCACTATTTACAAATTAATGATTCACTTATACTCATATTTGCATACCTACAAGAGGTCTGGATCATTGTTTCCAGACAACCCCTGGAAATGTTGTCATCGGTTCCCCAAAGTTCAGAGTAAGCTGGATGCAGCCATCACAGACCCCACTGGTGGTCATGGCTTAAAAGACCTTTTAAAGAATTGTACATGACCTTTTAAAGAATTGCATAGTATTTAATTTCTTGTATATTGCACCAAGAGATGTTTATATTGTCTTTTTTTATACATATGTGTGTATATATATATATATATACACACGTATATATATTTGCTTACTTGTCCTCTACAGTGTGTCATAGTACTTTATTACAAAGAAAACATTTAACATTGTGTGACTCACATATTTGGGTTTGTGAACACCAACAAAGATTAAGGATGATTTAATGATATCTACTCTCCGGTTTTGTAGCCTCTCTCATTTCTGGAACTCCGGGTGCTGTGTAGGACTTGTTCATTCAGCCTGTGAGAGTGGTAGGTGTTATTAACCTTCCCTTCACCTACCTCTGAAATACAGCAAGTACTGAAGAACACACAAGACCATTACATAATAAATTGAAGCGAAATTCTAGAAGAATAGCACATTCAGTTGAAACCCAAGGAAAAGTAGGTAGACAGAACCTATTTACCCAAGCTGGAATGAAGCCATGACAGCAGGAACTAGTTTAATGAAGTGTACAATGGAATCTTAAGTTGCCTGATTCTCTGAGGTCATACAAATGGTGATGTATCAAGTGGCACTAAACACCATACTCCCAAGGGACTGAGGGCAAACTTGTGTCTGCTACCAAAATACAGAGTCAAACATAGGCCAAAAAGCATTGGAATCTTATGGTTCTTACCTTGAACAGCCCCTATTTTACTATTGCATTCTTATTAGTGTATCTCAGTAGCTTTGAGTCATCTATAAATATTATAGTGTGTCAGGAACTGCATGAAGCTCGTAAGGATGAAATCCATCACATCTGATTTCAGCCATTTGAAGTTTAGTCACCTAGATTTAACTCTTTCTTCAGTAGAATCATCTCTCTCCCTCTCTCCCTATCATTCCGCATTGGCTGACCACCTCACTAGATAACTAAACTCTAGATAGCTTACCTCAGAAGAAAGGAGCTACCTGCTGAGGGACTGACCTCTCCTGAAGGCCTTGCAATCAAAATATTAAAATAAAAAGAAAAAAACCACCAGAACCAAAACAAACAAACAAACAAAGGCAAGAAAAAAAATTGTATAAAGAAAAGACAAGAAGTCTAAAGTACCAAATATCTTACTTCAACATAACTTTTGTTAGAACTGTAGAAAAGGTTGGATTACACTTTACCTTGCCAATAGAGTGTTCTGTATTTTGACTGTTTCAGTTTTATTTTGTAGGGATTGAGAGAGGGTGTGTTTCCATGGTAAATCTTGTTTAAAAGGACAGTTTTTTGTTCCTAATAACTTCATTTTTAATAGTGTATCACAGTGGAAACAAATCATGCTCAGTGTGTATGTGTCCTGGAAACCATAGTCTCAGGAGTATGTTGTTTGATATTTTATGTAAAAACACAAGTCTATCTCAGTTCTGTGCTCGCTGTACAGAAGTCCATATGAAAAGAAAAATAACAAAAAAGGCATGGTTAAATCTAATGTTCATTCTTGTGATACACAATACTTTTATAGGCAGGCATGTCAAAAAATAAATGGGTGTGATACCTATTTGTTACCATATTTCATTCCTTGAAATATGTTTCAAGAGCAGAATAAGAATACATGCACTGCTGATGCTCAGACTGAATTTGCTGGAAAAGTTATGCCAGATTTCATAAGTGAAAATATTTCAACATACAATACAAAGTGAAATAAATGGGAAGAAGGATTCCCAATTTTATGCTTGAACTTCTCACTACTTTAAAAAATATTAACTTTAAGTTACTATATACTAACAAGATATTAGGCTTATTGATACTTACATGCAAATGTCATCTGGAAATGGATGGTGTCTAAGAGGATACATATTTTGAAGGCTCATATATCCTTGCCCTCTTCTTGTTTTGTTACCTAGATACTTGGTTTTTGCTGCCATGTCAAACCTAAAATTTTAGGCTAGACAGACCTTCAGTCCTGCACATTTTTACATTAAAAACTTAAACCTATTCTGTATCTTCTGTATCTGAATCACTACACACATTCAGTTCTGAAAAATCTAGAAAGTAAATGGAACTATTTTTCTTGTGCAAGCAGCCACAAAGCAAGCAACATAACTGAGACATTTCACATACCTTTGAAATTATTCTATGTGAAGATTAAAATATTAATAAATATGATATTGATGACATTAAACAAGAAAGAAAACTCTAAAAAAATTAAAAAACAATTAAGCTAAGAACATCTGATGCTAAATAAAATTTAATTTTTGCCAAAAACCTTGTCTGCAATTCATAGATTATAAAAGTCACCTCATTAGTGATGGCATACCTGTTCTAAACCTCTACTTGCAATGTAACTCCTGCATTACAACGGAATGTGTTCTAAAAAATATCATTGGAGACAGACCTTTTTGTTCAATTAACCGGGAAGTATTCTAGAAATGTAGTTCTTCTCTCTCTGTGACCTTGAACAGTAAAGAAGTTGGTGTTAGATAAATAGAGCAAGAATGGATAAACAATCTTTGCAATTATATAACAATAAATGAAGAATGACAGTTCAGTGTTATGATAAGAGTCTCTGGGGCACTTCTTTATTTGCTTGGTTGTCTAATACAAATATCTACATGATAAATGCTGTGTGCTTATGGACAGAATGTGTTTAGGAAGCTTCTATACTAGAGAGCAATTCACATATTTACGAACTAAAAGGGAAGATTCAATAAAAATGTTTTAATTATAAAATCTATAAAGATGTGAAATAAAGAGGCATTGCAAACATGGAATTCATCCAAATACCACAAAATGCCATTTGCTGTAGCGTTAATCAGTTAGTTATGAGAAATATTTCCTATATTTTAGTTTATTTATTGCCATAGAAGTGGATCTTCAAAAAAGACAGGTAAAAATGTTTAACCATTATGATGGCATTTAGATTGCTAATTAGTTACAGTATTGACATCTAAAGTTTCCTAATTTTTTCTAATTGAATACATTTAATATGATGCCAAATGTTCTCCATGTCATTTACAAACAATGAAGATAGACAGTCCAGAGGATGATTCAGCTCACTAAACGGTCCTTTTTAAGTTTCCACTGTTTATGGAAAAAGTGACCACTCTCCCGTTTTTGGTGCTTCAGTGAGGCATATAAACTTCAGTAGTGTATATCTATAATTTTTTTGTGTGCTTGCCTTTAAGCATAGGTGGCAGCACATTTTTAAAAGACAAGTTACAATTCTCTGATGTGTTGAAATACCAAAAAAAGCATCAGAGAGGGCAAAGATCCACAAAATACATATGGTTCTAGTGTGTGTCAATTTCTGATGCATTTTGACCTTCTATATTTTTGCAATGCTGTTCCTGGCACAGAGATATTGGCTTTTTAGTAGGCACAAAGCTTCATGACAAGCATTTTAAAATGATGGGTTACTGGAGGCTGGTGAACTACTTATTGCATTAGTACCGAGTTGTGCAGTTTCCTTCTTTGGGTTTTTTGTCTTGGTTTGGTCTGGGGTTGGGGTTTTTTTGTTTTTGTTGTTGTTTGGTTGCGTTGGGTTGGGTTGGGTTGGGTTTGTTTTGTTTTGTTTTGTTTTGAATTTTTATTTTATTATTTCCTTTGAATAATATTTCCTTTGTATTTTGAATATATTGGAAATATGGATACAGTTCATTAGCACTTCATACAGCAGGATTTGGAAAGGAGATTTATGTCAAAGAGGCTGAAGATAGGCAAGGAGACATAAAGGAGAGGAAAATAACCAAGTCTATCATGGAAAAATAAAATCGAGTCAGGACTGGGAAGGCAAGTAGGCAGGAATGGGAACACCAAATAAGAAACTACGCACCTTGATACTGTCCCATTCTGATACGGTATTTGCTTACAGACCTTTTTTTCTACTATATCCCCACCTCATTCAGGCTGAAGGACAGTGGCTCAGGAAACTGCAGCTTTTCCGTGATTTGTTTCATCCTCATTGTTCAGTGTATGTCCCTAGGTGTTATTTACTGCATGATATTGAAACATCTCTTTGTACACAGAATTATTAATTTCCTCATAGACTCATTCCAACCTTCACTTCAGCTGATTCAGCCCTTAGCTATATTCAGTCCCTGCCCATTAACTAAAATGTACCTTCTGATTTACTCTTTTCCCAGCTCTCCCCCTCAAATCATTCTTCCAGCCCCACTAAGTAGTTCACAGAGAATGGAGCTGCTGACTCCCAAGGCTGTAAAGGAGTGAGCCTTTTTATTTTATTAATGCTCACTAATGAGTTTATTAATGCTCAGTAGGTATTTAATTTCATTGGTTTATGTTTCCTCTTAAGAGCACACACTGTCCTCCTGAGTTGTGCTGTATTTTGTATTGGCTGGCTAGTGGAGAAGTTCATTTTTCCTGTGCCATTACTGCCATCTGCCTTGTCAGGCCTTTCTTGAAAACGAAAATGTGTCTCAACAACTTTGCCCTTGGTTAAATAAATAAGCTATAACTGTAGCTGTAACATCATTATCTGAGTATGAGTCTGAAGGTCTTGCAATTTATTATGGTGATGCAGCCATTGCATTGAAACTTGACTTTATTGTATTCACCTTGCTACATAACAGCATCTGCGCAGCACTTGTGGTGGTACTGGGAAAAGGCTCTTCAACTCTACAACTGCAAATCTATTCTAAGAAAGATTCTTCCCCTCCCACACAAACACCCCTTTAGTCTTTATTGCTTTCAAAATCTCGGTCCTTGGATTCTTTCTTTTGCCTGTTCGAGCTCCTCCCTGCTCACTGACTTTTAAGCAGAAAGTGCTGAAAGACACCAAAAGTGGTGTGTGCAGTGACAACACAGATGGTATTTCTGAAAAGAGAAATTAGGGGTGGAAGACTGTAACAGCCATCTAGTACCAGCATTACTTAGGGGAAGAGGAAACACATTCTCAACTGATATAATTATGATAGTTTCCAGTCAATTAATTTTTAAAATTATTAATATTTTATCTGTATTGTCAAGATTAATTGTAGGATTCAAAGTCCTTGAGAAGAAACAGCAAATAGTAATAATGATAACATTGCATTTCATTTCCATGCACCTTATGTTGACCTAACGCTGTACAGCACAGATATAGTGACATTCCTTGAAAACAACACATTTCTAATTCTGTGCATGAATTATTTTATTCACAGTCTTGCCTCTACATTACAACAAAACTAATTGACAAAACTTACCATTTGAACAAAATGAAGGTGGCACTGTACATCCTTTGGGAAATTTGTGTCTAGGTAAATACCAGACTCTGAAAACAAGGGACACCAGAGTTATGCACATGGTAACTCACAGTCATTCAGCTCTTGCAGGTGGTGTGAACACTAGGGGTTTAAGTCACATTTACTTTTTAGGAGTCCTTACACCATCATTTTGCTAGGCTGAATTTGTGTTGAGGTAAGCAACATTCTATACCATGCAGGAGAGTCAGACTTCTGGCATATGCACTTAAACATTGAATTTCCTTTGTGAAAACAAACCAAAAGCCCCCAAAAACACCCCCAAAACAAACAAACAAACAACCTTTCCCCAAAAGCAAACCACAGATTAAATTGATAATACTTTTAGTGAATTTTATGAGTTATTTAGATCTCTAATGGAGTTTCTTTGATTAGTCCAGTGAAAGAGACTTGAAATATTATACTGACACGTTAATTTCTTATCACAACCTCTTGATAATATTCAGAATGAATTAACAGAAGAATTATACATCTGTATAATCAAGAAAAGTAAAAAACAAGAAACCATAAACAGAGGAAAAGACAGTCTTAGAAATCTTCTTTTTATTGGCTTTGAAAATAATGTGTCCATATGTGGCTATGACTCAACAGTGAACTGTATAGTTTCTTGAGCAAGAGACATCGCCTTAGATCTGTGCTAAATACACCTTCAGCTAGTGTTTTCAGATTTGAACATTTAAGCCAATCTCTTCTAAGGAAAATCATGTGCTGAAAAGTATGTCTGCTTTTTTTTCTCTCAGTATTCCTGCTTATCTATTTTAATAAAATAGTGTAACTTGTTCAAGGCACTTTTTCATCCTTTATTTTTTCTCAGAAAGAGATTTTCTTTGCCTCATGTTTTCCATGGATATTTATATTTCTGAATATACAATTAATATTATGACTATCTTTTCTTCTTTACCTCATCTATTTGCCCTATAGAATTTTCTTCTGATTTAGATATGTTTTGTAACCAGCTGCCACTCTCTTTACCAGTTCTTTGCTCCAATATCTTTCATGTCAAACTGAAAACATATATGCTTTACAAACTTAAATACTCAGTCTACTTTACGTCTTTTTGTATTTCAATTCTTTTTATCATTACTGGATGCTTTGTCATACTGTCTGTATTGAGTTTCTTTTGGTCAATGATATCCACTTTCTTCCCAGAAGCAAATTCTATACCTTATGCTTTAATAAAATTACTCTGTCCAAAGTAATTTTTTGTTTAGTGATTACTTTCTAATTCCAAGTACCTCATCCTTTTCTTTCCTGGCTGGCTGCCTTCAACCTTGTTAAATTTGCTCTTATTGAAATATAGCCCTTTTTTGTTTCCATTACTGTGTTTGAATCCTGTTTCTTCCACCGTCTAACTGTTCTTTAGACTTGTTCTTCAGCAAATCTTTTTCTTTGTCTCCATCCATTAAAGAATTATCTCCATTTTGCCCCATGAAAGTGTCAACCACATTCCTGCATATATTTATGCTTCAAGACAAATTTAGCATTATTTAAACAGAGATGGTAACATTCTCTCTCTCTCTCTACTCCTACCAGTTTAATGTTTTCTGCAGATCTGTTGATGTACTCTCTTCTGATCCTCAGGTTGTTAGTGAGAGTAAAGAGAATCCAGTCCAGTATTAATACCTGAAGGATGCCTAGATACTGAAATGAGACTGATCACCTTCCCTAGATTCTCCTTATTACCACTCCTGTAGACAGTTTCATTTTTGAAAACATCAAGATACTTTTATCTTTCAAAGATGAGAGAGAGAGTAGTGTTGTAATGATGTCAGAAAAGTCCTTCAAAGCCCATGGCTTTATCCCATCAGATGCATGTCAGGGCAAAATGTGCCATTTAGGTGTACAATTGATTTAAAATTCCAAAGTTTGTATTAGCATTGCTTTATTGCCAGCTCTTTGTATTCAATCCACAATACTTTATCACATTTTTTTCTTTTTTATGATCTGGCAGTTTTTTATTTATTTAAGCTTCACGATTGAAAGCTAACTAACCAATTAAATATTTTTGTCTGCTACTGTTACCCTTCTAAGCAAGAACATGTTTTGTGTTCTAGGTTGAACAAGGTAACTTAGAAACAGCATATGATTTCCACATACCCGACCCTGTATTATTCTATATCCCGTTTTGCTTTTCTACTGTGCTGTTAGTACAACCATTACTTGCTTTAGCATTTTTTTTTTACATCTATCTTGTTACTATTCATGGTGAAAACTGAAAACATATGAGATGTCAGTAGCCTGCATTCTTAGTCCTAACTTAACCTAGAGTTCTGTCAATTCACATGCATGTGGATTTGGCACTGATTATTTTGCTAGGCTCTTTATAACAGAATATTTAAAAAAATAGATTATGGTATTTTCTCTTAGGTAAGAAGGTCAAATAGTATATAAGAATAGGAAAGTGTTAGTCTTATTGAATCCTGAAAATATTGGGAATCTGGGTACCAAGAGAAATTTTGAATAACAAAGCCTTGAAAAGTAAGTCAGGACAAATCAAGAGAACCAGGATTGGTTTTATATCTTTTCTGAATTTTGATTCTACCTGGAATTTCCAAATTTTTGTGTTATCAAGAAAAAATGTGTGGCATAGAAATACATGTTTTTAAAAAAAAATCTGGTGGTGGGTATGCCTACATGCCAGCACAAACTAGTCAGAAATCTGTTGATCATACAGAAAGTAATTCTAAAACTTCTGTCTGAGTCATAGATGCCCAGACTACAGCTATGGTAAGTAGAGTTTCATTTTATAAATTGAATGATCAGCATTACCTGTATTTCTGCCTACCATAATGTAAAATTTAAAATGTGTATAAAATTATTTTGTTTAACATATTTGGTGTTAAATTGCTAAAAACATGACACAAAGCTTCTGAATGTAGAAAACACTGTTTCTTAGAACAAAACTAGGAAATAAAAATAATTAATTACTGAGAAAGTAGATGTAATTCGCAGTTTGCCTTCATAACTACAAATAAAGTAGGTATAGTTGGCATAATGACTTTTGTAAGAAAAGAAGATATTCTCACTTATTTAGTTGCCATAAATCACTACAACAAAAATCTTCAAGAAAAAATACTTTATTTACGTATTTTTCGAAATAAAATCACGGTTTAATCATTTAAATTAAGATTATTTGCAGAATTGCTAGTTCATGCAAAGTCCATTTTTAGAAGTTATTATTTCAGCAGCTTTTTCTTAGATTTCTCTTCTTTGATTGCTTATATAAAATAAGCTTGTGAGTCTCTAACATTAGCTAGAACTCAAAATTATCTTGCTTAGTGAATATAAAGTTTTTCTCATCCACTGAAGCGGAAAAAACATAGAAATTAGTTCATCATACTGCTATAGTGAACCACTATTCATCCATTTGTCTATCAAAAATACAGGAAGGTATGTAAACCTAAGGACACGATGTGAAACTATCTTAATCACAGGAAACATTTTTTAACAGCACTTCTTTTCTCCCCTGGGCCAAACAAAGGTAATTCCAAGGATCTTTACAACATTCTTTTATGAGAAGGTCTTTGTCCCTAACCCTAACCCTGGTCACTTAGTTAGATTTTATAGTTTTAAGTTGAAGGGATGACTTAGAAAAATCCCAGCATGTCCTGTTTAAATACACAAGCCATCCAGACACCTAGAAAAAAAGATTGGAGGATTTTTGCTATTATGAAACATCAGTAGCATAACTAACTTTGATAAATTGACTTTTTTGATACTTGTATCCTCCTGAAAGCTACTTACTTGGTGAAATCAGACATTCCATAAAAATCTTCCTGAATATTTGGTCAGAAATGATGAATTCCTATCTTATCTTTCTGGGTAGAGTATAGAAAACACCTTCTCCAAGGAAAGAGTTTTCTTCACCAGAAAATTATACACTATAAGTCTCCTTCTTTTATTACAACTAAACAAGAATTCTAGAACTCAAAGTCATGAAATCGCAGAAATTTGACCATTAGTGAGAGTGAAAAGCAATCGTAAAAGGGATTGAACCCACCAGATTTTAGTTCTTAGCCAAAATACCCAGCTTGATAAAAACACTGTATTGGGATTATTTTGGTGGTGGTGGTGGTGGTGGTTGGTTGGTTTGGAGTTTCTTTATCCCTGCATTTTCTTTCACTTACGATTTTATTTTTTGCTATGATTACCCATTCCAGGAACAGAACATCTCCCAGGTAAGGTGTCGATAACAAAAATTATTACTAGTTTTTGTATTTATTTTGATCAGTCTTTAAAAATATATATTTTAATGGGGTTTTTTTGGTTAATTATGATCATAGGATTTCTCTCATATATGTTTAGCCAATGAATGTTAGGCATCTAAACTAGGCCAGTTGGTTATTTTTATGATTAAAATTTTATGATTTATTGATCCCAGTTATCTACTTCCATGGCTCCGAGAAGTACCTGGACGGTGCTTACACTATTAATGTCCCCTTTCTGAAACTAAGGCTGCTTAAGAATACACAGCAGTGAAAACAGAGTCTACTAGGTGCTCTAGATGAGAACACATTACCTTTTCATGAAACACACTGTTTCTAGTAGAAATATATTTTCTGATGCATTGTAAGATCATTTGTTGCATATTCCTGTTAAATTGACAATTTTCTGTAGTCAGATAACCCTCCCCCTCCTCCCTCCAGCTATTTTCTCATTTCCATCTCTTCTATTACTCTCTAAAGGCATGAGTATGCCGCTGCACTGTTAATTTTTATCTCATTTTTGTCTCAAATCATCAGAAACATCTAATTCTTGTACTATGGTATATTAAACCTCTCCACTAGAGAAAGAACTTTATAAGCAGACTGGGGATTTTTTCTGTGTGGTTTTGGGTGTTTTGTTTTGTTTTGTTTCTCCAAAAATATTTTTCCTCCTCTCTTATCTGAATTAAGCTTGATCCTCTTCAAACACTATAAAAACTTAAATTTAACTGAAAACATCATTATCCAGCAGTTTTATCTTTGATGCACAGCTCAATAAAATGAACCTGTAGCTAGTTAATGGAATCTTTTTTCATCTTTATTTATGACTTTTAAAGTTTGTTTTCTAAGAGAAACTTTGAAATATCTTGATTTAATCCCAGGCTCTGCTCTTCCCCTGTAGCTTATTCCTTTTAAGATTTGTAATGTTTGACAAAATTTTGCATGACTTGCAACAGAATTCCAGAATTCAACCTTCATGATTCAGGAGCTAGAGGAATTAAAATGTTAAATTTTATCAAGGACATGAAGCATAGACAGCATCCATCACATAAATGCCAGTGGAAAATCCTTAAAAAATGAGATGAAACTGCATATTAACAATAAAGTTAACATATAACTCTTTAGAATTAAGTTAGAGATCTAGCCTGAGTCAAACATATAGAGAAGTATTATGTGTTATATATTCTATTATAAGCATAGACCATCATTTAGTTTTGGGGAGTTACTGATTTTTATTAGACCTTTAATTTATTCACGCAATATCCTGTACTGTTTCCACTGCATTGTAAGGTAATATGAATAACTAGCTCAAATATAAACATCTTCAACATGAATTATGAATTTGGTGAAATGGATTACATTCCTCAGTATGTAACTTCTGTCCACAAAACTTTCATAAAGAACTTACTATAAACAGTATTAAAGGGTATGATAGAATATTTCATTTTATGCCTTTAGCTTTCAAAAAAGTGCTAACATATTGCTTATTATTTAATGAAAAGAAAATAAAAAAAAATACTAAACCTGATAAAAAGTAAACAATTTCTGCAATAGAGCAATACTTAGGCAGAAGTTAGTTTTAGACAAAGTATGGCACGTTTAATAAAGCATAGCAAATTAGGCAGTTTGAATCGTATTTCAGATGTATTTGCTTTTCTGTATTTTATAATAGTGCTGTAATAATTAAGTCGATAGTTATTAAAATGCATGCAATGCTAAAAAAATTATAATTTGTTTAATATTCTCTATTTCTTCACTCAAAATGCAATAAAATATTTATAAATATGTATACCATTTAAGGCAAACAAACAAATACAGAATATCAAATCATTGAGTGGTTTGGGTTGGAAGGGACTTTTAAAGATCATCTTGTCCACACTACTTGTGATGGGCACAAACACCTTTCAACAGATGAGATTACTCAAAGCCCCATTCAAGCACAACTTGAACACTGTCAGGGAAAGGCCATACTCAACTTCCTCTTGAAAAACTATTCTAAACCTATCCTCTTTCAGTTTAAAACCATTACCCCTTGCCATATTGCTATAGGCCTTGGCAGAAAGTTTCGCTCCGGCTTTCATATGAGCCCCCTTTAAATATCGAAAGGTCACAATACAGTCTCCCCATCACCTTCTTCAGGCTGAACAACCCCAACTCTCTCATCTTGCCTTCATTTGAAGAGATATCTTCATCATGTCAGTGGTGAGTTGATACCCTCCTTATTTCTTTGTGCTTATGATTAACTAACCTCTTTTTGTTTCCATTTCTTTTTAATTTTTCAATTTAAATATCAGTCTGTCTCATCCTTGATAACTGTGAAAGTATCTGTTAACAAAACCACTTGTGCAGTAAGATTTATCAAAGTAAGCTTTGATCAATAATGTCAGGGGGAAAAAATCCATCTTTAGTTTCATTGCTGTCCTCTGATGAATGACAAACCTTCCAGCAGTTTATATAATACGCATTTTATTTAACCTCTTGACTTTCTCAATCTTTATTCAATCACCATGACATCTGCTGGAAAAGCTGCACGGCAAGGTGTAAAATGTCCAGGAGGTTCTTGGAGTGTGGTGAGGACAATTTCTTAACCCAGGTTATAGACAGCCCAAGAGAAGAAGCATTACTACTGGACTTAATGTTCAGCAGTAGGAATGAACTAATTAGAGACTACAAGATTGGTGTCCACCTGGGATGCTCAGGTTATGGTGGAATTCATAGCCTTGAGGAATATGGGCCAGATGAAGGGTAGAGTCAGAGCCCTGAATTTTAGGAAAGCAAATTTTCAGTTTAAGAAGTTCTTGGATGTGGCCCACTAGGAAACTGTCCTTGGGGAGAAAGGAACTGAACAGAGCTGACAGTTTAATAAGGAGATTATTATTAGAGTTCAGGAGCTCTGAAAGCAGACAAGAAAGGCAGGAGATCCAGCATGGCTGAATAAGGACTAAAGTGTAAGAAAATGCACGGGGACGTGTATCCTGGGAAGAATGTATGGACACTGCCTGGCTGTGTATGGATGGGATCAGGAAAACTAAACCAGTTGAGGCTGAAATTGGTGAGAGACATGACCAGGTACATGGCCAGTCAAGGAAGAATAAAGAATTTGTATGCCCTATTCTTAAATAAGACAGGAGAACAAGTGAGAAACAACATGGAAAATACTGAGGTACTCAACAAATTTTTTGCCTCAGTTTACAATGGTAATGTCTCTTCCTGCGTCTCTCAAATCACTAATCCTCAAGGATTAGGGCCAAGGATTGGGTGAATAAAATCCCTCATCATCAGTGAAAATCAGATTTGAGACCACATGAGGAACCTGAACATACACAAAGTCAAGAGACATGAGAAGATGCATCTCAGAGTCCTGAGGGAATTGGCTGATGCAGTTGTCCAGCCATATTCCATCACATTTGAAAAGTTGTGGCAGTCAGGCAAAGACTTCAGTGACTGAGAAAAGAGAAACCTCATGATCATTTTTAAAAGGGTACAAAAGGAAGACCCCGGGAACTAACAAACAGTGAGCCCCATATTTGTGCCCAGAAAGATCATGGAACAGATCCTCCTGGAAGATATCTCCAAACATATGGAAGACGGGGAACCGATTAGAGAGAGGTAACATGACTTCACCAAGAGCAAATCATGCCCCATTATCTGTCGTCCTTCTACAATGGAGAGACAAGGGAAGCATTATGGAGGTCATGTACTTGGACTTCTGTAAGGCCCAAGATACTGTCTCCCTCAACATTTTTGCTGCTGTATTGGAGATACGTAAGTCACAAACGGATTCAGAGCAGTCCTGGAGAGAAGGACTTGGGAACAATGGTGAATGAAAAATTGGATGTTAGCTGGCAATGTGAGCTTTCAGTCCAGAAAGACAACTCTATCCTGGGCTGAACAAAAAGGAGTGTCATCAGCAGATTGAGGGATGTGATTCTCTCTGTTTCATTCTGGTGAGACCCCATGTGGAGTTCTGCACCCAGGTGTGGGACCCAGCACAAGAATGACATGGACCCGTCAGAGTGGGTGCAAAGGAAGGACATGAAAATGGTAAGAGAAGTGGAACAGCTCTCCTATGAAGACAGGCTGAGAGAGTTTGAGATTCTTCAGCCTGTAGAAGGCACTGGAAAGACTTTATTGTGGCCTTTGGATATTTAAAGAGCCTCATAAGAAAGGTGAAGAGAGACATTTTTACCAAGGCCTGTAGTGATGTGGCAAGGGGCAATGGTTTTAAACTGAAAGAGATTAGATTTAGATTATACTGGCCAGTGATGTAGATAGATGATCTCTAAAAGTCATCAGGAAGTGTAGTAGCAGATCAAGGGAGATGATCTTCCCTCTCTACTCAGCCTAGTGAGGTCATATCTGGAGTACTGTGTTCAGTTCTGGGCTCCTCGGTACAAGAAAGACAAGAAGCTACTGTATGGGGTCCAGCAGAGGATTACAAAGACGATGAGGTGTCTGGAGCATCTCTCTTATGAGGAGAGACTGAGGGCCTGTTTAGTCTAGAGAAGAGAAGGTTGTGAGGGGATCTCATCAATACATATAAATATCTCAAAGGTGAGAGGTGCCAGACTATTTTCAGCATTGCCCAGTGACAGGAGGAGGAGTAATGACCATAAACTAAAGCACAAGAAATTCCACCTCAGCATGAGGAAGAACTTCTTCACAGTGAGGATGCCAGAGCACTAGAATAGGCTGTTGTGGGGTCTCCCTCTCTGGAGACATTCAAAACCCACCTGGACCTGTTCCTGTGTCACCTGCTCTGGGTGACCCTTCATTGCCAGAGGGATTGGACTGGGTGATCTCCAGAGCTCCCTCCCAGCTGTTTTGTGATTCTGTGATTCTGTAATTCTGTGATTCTGTAGTTCTGTGTCCCTTCCAACAAAGCCATTCTGTGATTCCGGAATTCTGTATTCGAGGAACATAACAAAACCAGTATAAAATACCACATTTCAGCATTAGTTCAATGGTTCTGCAACTGCCACTATAAATTCAAAGGAATCATTGCATTCATACAGTTACTAGCCACAATTTTTTTTTTTCTGTCATAATAAAGGTTTCATTTTCCCCAGGTGCGCATTACAGAGATTTTCCTCTGACCCTTTTATACCTTGATCTTGGCAAAGGTCGCACAGAAGGCTGCCCTCAGCTTTTAAGGGCTTGGGTTATGACTGAAATGTTTATGGAAGCCAATTTTTCATTAAAAGGATGTGCTGTGATGACACAGTGAAAAAAATAGTGTTATCTAAGTTAATACACTGCGAAAAATATGATTCTAAAATACCCATCTTTCTGTATTCGTCAGCTGCAGAGTAAAATCGGGGAAATTTCATGAGAATACAGTGGAATAGGATAGACAGGGAAAAATTCAGGGAAAAGGTACAGGTATAGCAAAATTACTTGCATACAGCATCCAAAAGAAGCAAAATACACATAAGCAAAATTGGGGAATTTTCATTTATTGAATTTAGTTAGTACAAATTCTGGAAAGTTGCTGAAATATTTCATAATAACAGAACTTAAAAAGACCTGATTAGAAAGCCTAAAGAGTTACCTTCTTTTTCCAAAATTGTGGAACTCCTGTGTCTGAATGAAAAGTTTTATGTGAGTCTACTTCTTTCTCTTTCTTCCTTTTATCAAATGACTTTAATTGTTAATGTAGAGAAAATAGCGTGAGGACTTAATGAAAAATTTGCCGCACAATCCTAGGCACCCCTATTCATAACGAGGGTCTTTTCTGGATTAGTACTGTCTCTAGCCACCTGTCTACCAGTCAATGGGCCTATTCTCTACGAGCATGTAGTGCAAATTCTCTACAGTTTGCATATTCTGCTTTTGACAGACTTAGCAAACATCCATGACAGATGCTGCAGGAATAAGCATCTGCTTAGTTTTCCAGATCTCTCTTTCTGCTCTCTCAGCCAAAACAAGGGGGAAGAGATGAGGAAACTTGATTTTGTATGCCTATTGCATGTACAAGCTTAGTAACAGAAAATCCTAAGAAAAATATTGATGAGCAAGATCCAGGACTTGATTTAATCTTTGTCATCTTTGCTGTTAGCCAGCTTCTTTGCTGCTTCTTAATTTTTGTGAAGTGATGTTAATGCTATTAGTAGTCTTGGCAAGAAAAAGTCAAGACGGGAGACCTGAACATTTCAAGATTAAACTGTAAATGCGCTTAAATTACAGAATGTGCTGTTAAAAATGGCTGTTAAAACTTTGAATATACGAGTAGAGTTCCACTGCCCTAAGTACTGAAAAAGATCTGATTTTTTTTAATACAGCTGTTCTGATAGTGTTGCAAGAGTGCATAACATAAACAGGTGTTTTATCATTATGTCACGCAGTTCTTCTCCGAGTGGAATTATCATGAGGGACAGTAGTAAAATCGAAAAAATATAGTATATAACTATAAACTCGTAAATTAAAAGTAAGCAATCTCACCTCAACAAGTGTTTCCAGATGGACAATAAGATATATCTGGGATTACTAATTCAATAAACCAAGCTCCACTTATTCCTATTGGATATTCTTGCAGTAGTTCACCAGAGTCTCTACACTGCGAAAAAGTCACATTTTTTAAATGAAATATTTAGAAAAATGGTAAACCCCAAACATTTCAGGTTAAACTGAGTCTTTGGATAGATGGAGTCAGCAGCAAAGCCTAAGAAACAGTATGTGTTAGCCTGATGGTCACTTCTTAGGGAAACCTATGGATGTCTCATCTGGATTAAGTTCCAACAGCAGATAAAGTTTTATTGTTTTAGATGTCCCAGGATATCCAGTCTGGCCTTTATCTGCCACTCCAGAAAGTCATGGGCCTTGAATCATTGTTAGTAACCTGACATGGAAGTCTCAGATAGTCTAAAGCATCTGAAAAGAAGCAAGATGTCTAAGTCTGAGGAATTGTATGACTTCCAGAGAGACAAATTTTTCATTATTGTCAGGAGATGTACTTATTGTCTGCAGAATGTAGCAGAAAAAACCTCTCTGTAACACTTCTGTTATTGATAGAAAAAGATTGCAATCCCCCAAGGTAACTTTAAAGCATTTTTATTATAATCACAGTGCTATAGTAATTCTTATGTTATAATTTCATTTAGTGGGCTATACTTATAGAATATCAGTATAATCTAAAATGCATTATGTATGCACCCTAAACAGGCTTTCAGTACCATTATACAATGAATGTAATGATATTTTCTGTCACTAATTGTTTAAAAGGATTAATATTTTCCTGTTTGTTTCCTGTGGCCACAGTATGAGCAAATTGCAACTCTTAGCATTTTTTTTAATTGAGAAATAGTTACTATTTCCTGAATAATGTATCTATGTTCTTTTTACCTGTGGAAGTTTTAACACAACATTGAGAGCTCTACTTCTGAGCACCCATAATAAGACCATGTACTGGTTACTTTGGCAGAACTTCCTGGAAATGTGTTCAGGATTTTAGAGCAATACATTTTGTGAGTTACATTAGGCTCAGCTCTCAGCCAACACCTCCCAATTACCTCTCATGGATGGTGCTTTACCTTCAAATGAACTCTATGAAACCACTAGTAAAAAGGCAGTAGAAAGTTAAGGCATCAATTATCCAGCACTACAAAGCACTTAAATGCAACTTTAATGCCTAGATAGATCATTTAGAACTGAAATTTAAAGCACAGTGTGCCCATTTTAAGCAAAATGTACTACAGATTGTTAAGAAAAGGAACTACGGAAGATATTTAATGGTCAGGGATTTAGATTAGAAATAAAAGGCATATTTAATAGATAAAGAATACATTTTTGCAGGTGGAAGAGCCTTTTCCAAGGCAAATATGCTGGAAGAAACAAAAATGTCTAAAATTCCTATATATGAGCATATATATAGCTACATGTCACAAGGCTTTAGCAATAGTAAAGTATTGAAGAAGTCAGATTATTCACACACTCAAATTCATTAGTTCTTCTGGGTACTCAGCAAACGCCAAGAATTATGTGAAAAATCCTCAGAGCAAGAGAAGAGCTAATGTTCTTCTGCAGCCTCAGGGAAGCAGGAGTCTTGTATCCCCTGCACTTCTGCATTGCTATTATATTTAAGAAAGCCATGAGCAATCTCTAACTGAACATTTCCCATCCTCACTGAGCAAGGCAATGCTGGGCACTGATAGTAAGTTTCCACTCCTTCAGAGGAAGACCTGAAAGATTACACTAGCCCTTTGCTCCACTGCACCCTTGTCCTCTGTTAACAGTAAAATAGCGATTATTCTTGTTGATGTGTTAAATCATATATACTCGTGACTGAATATCTTGTGATTATTTCTTTTTTGGAAATGCCTGAGAGCAAAGTGACACAGCAGATACCTGTACTAAGTAAAAGCAGTGAAAAAAGGAGACAAAAAGTAAATTTAGTATCTCCATCTGAAAATAGTTGCTTATGTGTAAAGGAACAGAAAATTCAAATGCTTTTTAAATGAAACTTTGTTAAAAGCAACCACTATTGATTGAACTCTGATTCTTTTATCAAGAGTATATTAAACATAATAGGGCAGTGCACTGAAAAGAAAAAAAGTATTTTTCTGTCCTGGAAGACATCAGTAGGTCCTCACTTTACATTTACTTCCTTTTCTTCTGCTGTACAAAATTGACTTTTGGAAAGTGATCTTCTGCATTACTCAGATAATAATCCTTTTTGGATCTTCAGAAGTACTTTTGACACTGTCACAATCTAAAAATTTCAGAAAAAAATATTTGTGAACGCCTCTGAATAGGTTTTGCTTGTGGTCTAATTTTAGATAATAAAATATTTACTTCTATAACACTGCACATCTCTGCTACTAGAAATGAAAAATTAGATGACATACAGAAAATACTCTTAGACTCATTTTACCTATGCATCTACTTTAACTCTGCAATACGAAGAAAGTTGTCTCTTCAGAGAGAGTTTCGTAATTTAGCATTGAGATTACTGAAATAAAGCTTCCCTTGTCAGTTTCAGAAATTCACTAACAAATTCTGTTTTTTCATAATGCCCAGAAAATCAGAGTAATGCATCATCAACCCATGAAAAGGCTGGGTGAAAGACTGAAACTTTAAGAAATTAACTGAATATGATTTGACTTCTATCCCTTTAATGGCACGTTTACAATATTTTCAGCCCACCCTCATGCTTTATCCTGTCTCAAGAGGATAAGACTCCAGGCACCAAGCAATATACTCCACTTTCAAACCTCCTCTACTTAGTAGACTTTAATATGAGCAGACAAAACTAGTGCGTTCAAAAAGACTTAGCAAAGCAAAATATGATTAAGCTTCATTAAAGTAACAATAATATCTTTTACATATGAATTCTTGGACTGCATTGCCAAATCTTTGCAGATAGTTTCTATTTAGTGAGCTTGCTACTTACAAGAGATTTAGCAGCAAACTGTAAAAGAATCCCTTACAATAAGATATTTGCTGTCATTTGAAAGATGGTTTTTGCAAATTTTCGGAAGAGAAGTACACACTTATTTGTATATGAAAGAATGGAAATTGCACGTGAATTTGGCCCTGAGTATAGCACAGGTGCAGGGCAATATTGTTAACTAGAGACTCATACCATGTAAAAGCAAGATGATTATTCTTTTATCTATCTATATTTCTATTTCTATTTCTATTTCTATTATTTCTATTTCTATTTCTATTTCTATTTCTATTTCTATTTGTTTCTGTTTCTGTTTCTTTCTATTTATATTTCTATTTTGGGAATTCTTAAAGAAAAGTGATTTGTGGTGTGAAATACAATATCTTACATGAGTTATAAAAATTCCACCGCATTATGTTTGTATGTTTATGTTTGAGTAAATTCTAGCTATTTTTTTGAAATTTCTTCTAAAAAAGTATACTCTGGAGAAGATTTTACCAAGAACATTCCAACAGAAGATTGCTGTTTGACCAGAAATGTAGCTGTATTTCTAGTGCCCTCCAAATGCTGTTTGTTCAGCTTTGATTTATTCACTGTAAATAGCTTTGATCAGAATTGAAGTAGCAATGAAAGCAGAAATCAGGATTCATGATTTCATTAGTCAGAGAAAAGGGTACATCCCTCAACATGACATTAAAATTAGGTTCTACTGTTAGTTCACCAATAAATGTTATTTTGTAAGGTATAGATACTTCAGTGATATCAGCATTGATGACTTCGTTTCTCACATATTCATTTTTTAGCTTGCTACGTTGGTGGTCACTATTTCAGATATTCTTGGATAGTACTATACCATTGTACTTAATATCACGGGGATTTTTACAAAATCAAAAGAAACTGTCCATGAATTGACAAAAAAACCCCATAAAAATATATCATTTCATATCCAAACACATTCGGTTTCCAAATATATACATCAGAAATAAATTATTTAATAAATAACATAAATTTAGAAAAACAATATAGAAAAACAGAAACTAAGCTTTTTCTTCTTTTTGTTTAAAGTGCTAAATATCATTAAGTCAATTAAGTCTTTGAGGACAAGGTTATAGAAAAATGAAGATAAAAATAATGGAATACCACATTAAGAAGCATGAGATCAGAGGACTGATTTTTATAAATGGCTCTTTATCTTTTTTTCTGCTGAAGAGGTTACTAGGGAAGGCACTTATGTACCAAGAAGTAATATACAGTTTTAAGCGTACAGTCTCTCATTCTTTTCAAAAAAGGTGGAACTATGAACTGAAAGTAAAAATAAATATCCATCATTTTTGAGGGGGAAATAGGAAACTAATTTCATGTTAGGAACTACATGCTTAAATTGCCCAAGATTTATGTCACTAGTTTTAATTTACTCACAGACTTAGGAAATGCGGAACTTCCTCTTTGTGTCAGGTTGTCTATTTCTCCAAAGAGTTCAAAAAATCTGGGAACAGTTAGTTCAAACATTGGAAATCAGATGGTATCTATATTTATTTGGATTCACTCCCTGCTATCTGCATGAGACATACATGCAATACAACACCTTTCCCAACAAACATATATCAATGTCATATTTGTGTAAAGAAAGATGTAATAAGGAGATTGCTCATTAATAGCTTTTAGATGGCTGGAATATAGTGAGCAGATTGAAATCCAGAAATCCAGAAGGATTCCCATAGTAAGTGTTTAAAATAAGGCAAAATGAACCCAAACATTAGCATGCAGCCAGTTTGATGTATGTACTAGGCCATTGTTTGCTCTTATTTCCTTACCCAGTAAAACAGCTGCCAAACTCAGAGCCGCAGCAGACAAGCTGCTTCACTGTGCATCACAGCTCACCTTTCAAGCTCTGCTTAAAATAACTCATTTCCAAACACCAACATTCTACTAAACGGTGATGCTTTGACAGTCCTTCCAATGTGTGAAACAACCTAATTGACGGCAAACTAGCAATACCCAAACTCACTGAACTGTCTCTGCTTCTCTGGAAAGAACACCTATATGGAGTTATAACCTGGTGTGTTATGGGAGTGCAGACAAGGCATCTTGCTCAGCACCCTGCACTGCAGGATGATGCCAGAGTCGTACCTGTCTCTTCTCTACGAAACAGAGGACAGCACGAAATGAGTTGTTCAGTCAGAATGAGGTGAAACATAGTCTAAATAGAACATGCATTCAATTCACCTGTTCCTGGATGAAATTCCGTTCTCCTTTTTATTTTTTTTTTTCCATTTGATGTCTTCCTTCCAAAAAATTTGTGAAACATTTCAGATGTATGGCCAGAGCAAGAGAGATTGGCCTACTCTGCTAAGCAACACTTGCATGAAGCCTCATCTGAGTATTGGAAACAATACAATGATTCAAACCAAGAGGCATTCCCAGTTTCTTGGACAAATAGAAGTGCACTGCTTGTCAGGCTATGATTTGCTCCTTTCTATCCAGTTCTATACTTGGCTTTCTCTTATAATAAAGTTCCCACCAACCACAGCTTCTTTTCTTTCTAACAAAAGGAGACAATACCAAATTCCCTTCAGTCACTTACAGAGAAATAAAATGTATACACAAAAACTGTCCTGTGTATCTGGTATAATGTTCTTACAAGAAAGTGTTATTTTTGCTTCTCTTTGTGCTAGCTAATAATTTTTAGCATGTTCTATGGAGTACTCACATTGCTCTTCCGTTAGAATCTGTGTGTTTTGTACAGAAAGACAGTAACTTTTTTGTCTTTTAGATGTGGGAAGAGTGAGACACAGAGAGGAATTGCTTGACTGGTGTTATTCAGCTTACTCACCTCCTTGACAGGACAGGCAGAAGCCAATGCAGTGTTGTACTTCTTATCATAATGGAAGCACTTGCTTAAGAAAACAGCTTAACTTCCTGTAATCCCATAGCAAAACTGTCAGTAGGAAAAAAAAAAGAGTATAATATCAAATCGTGGAGTTCTTTTAAATATAGCAGTATTGAAATTACTCTATTGATAACACATAACTATGAATCAAAGTTCTCACAGAAAACCAGGGTTTTTTTTTTTTTAGTTACTACCACAACATTATAATTAAAAAAATAATTAGCAGTTAAATTAACAGAGGCAAAAAACCTATAATAGCCATTAAAGTATTTGTTCCTTAAATTACAATAACATTTGTACAGCCTTATCTTCAGCTCTGCAAACCTTTTTGTTGGGCATTTTTTGAAGATTAGTGTAAGCATCTTTGTAAAGTGTCATTCAAAAAGAGATGAATGTGGATGGCTAATGAGCAAAGCAGTAGCAGTAGAGTTCTGTTTTCAAAAGCTGAAGCTCTTGAATATGTTTGAAGAATGACTGTATTATTTTTCCAAATTAAAAACAGAACAAAACAAAAAAAAAATCTGAAGAAAGAGAGCTGAGCTATGATCGATTTTCCTAGTTTAAGGGAATTTCAATTTGAATTGAACACTGTTTCATAATAGCTTACAAGTAATAATTCTTCCAATTGTTTTACTGTAGAAATGGAAACTGGAGATTAAAAGTTCATAGAAGAAAGGCTCTGTAGGATCTTTTGTTAGGTATATTCCCATAGCTGCCATTCCCTTTCTATAAGATACTTCACAGAAGCTAAGTCAGTTTGAAATACATAGAAAGCATTTGACCAAGCAGAGAAGTTAGCCGAAAATAAATCATCAGGGCTGCACAGCATGTCCCTGAGATATCTGGCAACCATCAAATATAAAACTGCAGAACTGCTGACCAATGTGTGTGCAACCTATCTTTAAAAAGAACTACAGTGAGACGTCAATAATTTCAGCATCACTATCACCACTCCGACAAAAGGAGTGTCCAATGTACTCTCCAGTTCTATGGAAGAGTCTAGGCTTTTTCAAATAAACGTCAGCATGAATAAACACAAATCAATACAATTAGGAAAACCATATCTAAAAATTGCTGCAAAATACCCATGTGTTTGTGAAATCAGATCTGACAGCTGCAACTGGGGAAAGAGAGTTTGGACCCCCAACAGAGTCAGTACTCTGAAATCAGTATGCAGTGGCAGAAAACAAAGTCAACAAAATCATAGGCATAATCAGGATATATTATTTCTGCCAGGTTTTTGTTTACTGTCTAGAGAATAATCATGTTTTTTGCCTTGTAATTCCCATTAAAAAACCTGCTTCATTAAATATCCAACAAAAATTCTTCTCTTGTTCTGGCATGAAATGTTCAGATGCAAGGAATTACCGTTCTTGCGACAGAGTGGACCTTTTTCTAGTGAATCACCTGGAAATTCTATCTTTATCTACAGATTATGAAGCAACTTTTCCAGGCAGCCTTTCTCAGGTTGATCTTCTAAACTTGCCTGACCTGCATGGCTAAAATTCACCTGCAGTTATAACCTGACAGGTAAAAAAATGACCATGTGATGGGTTGACCTTGGCTGGACATCCGGTGCCCACCAAAGTCACTCTATTACTCCTCCTGTCAGTTGGACAGGGGAGATAAAAGACAAGAAAAGGCTTATAAGTTCATACAAGGATAAGGAGAAATCATTCAACAATTACTGTCATGGGCAAACCAATCAAATCAGAGTAGGGTAATGAGAAATAAAATCAAATCTTAAAAACACCTTCCCCCATGCTTCACTTCTTCCTGGGTTTAATTTTAGTCCTGATTTCTCTACTTCCTCCGCCCAGCAGCAGCAAAGGGGCCAGGAAAGGAGGCAGCTGTCAGCCTCTGCTGCTGCTTCCTCCTCAGGGAAAGGCTTATTCATATTCTTCCCCTGTTCCAGTGTGGGGTACCATCCATGGGAAACAGTCCTCCATGAACCTCTCCCATGTGGGTCCTTCAGTTCTCAAACTGCTCAAGCGTGTGTCTCTTCCACAGGGTGCAATCCTTCAGGAACAGACTACTCCAGTATAGGTCCCTCTTGGGGTCATAAATCTCATCAGCAAACCTGCTGAACTGTGGGGTGCTCTCTCCACAGATCCACAGTCCTATTCAGCGGCCTGCTTCAGAGTGATGTCCTCCAAGGCTGGATTTCTGTTCCACCATGGCCTTGCATGGGCTGGAGGGGCACAGATGCCTCATCACAGTCTGCACCACAGGCTGCAGGGAAATCTCTGCTCTGTTGCCTGAAGGACCTCCTTGGTGCCTGCAGAGCTGCTGCAGATGTGTTTCACATATTCTCACTCCTCTTTCCAGCTGCATGTGCTGTTGAACAGCAAATTTTTCCCCTTCTTAAATAGGTTAATCCAGGGGAACTGCCACCATCACTAATCGATTCACCCTTGGTTAGCAATGGGCCCATCCTGGAGCCGGGTGTCTTTGGCTCTGTCAGACATAGGGGAAGCTGCTGGCATCTTCTCTCAGAAGCCACTCCTGTGGTCCCTTCACTACCAAAACCTTTCCACCTTTCCTATAGGTCTATTCTCATAGCTGTCTTACTGAAAAGAGTGAAGGGATCTGCTTTTCCACTTTGTTAAAAATGGAATCAGAAATGAACTAAATAAGGCACCAGGCCAGCTTTTAGGCGTGCCAGTTTAGTTCCAGCTTAGAAGTGGATCAAGTCAAAGTTAGAAGCAGAGCAATTTAAGGAATTAAGGGAGGTGATAATGACTTATAGAAAAATTTTATGAGAAAAATAGGAAAGAAATTATTATACCAAAAGATTAAATAAAGAGAAGGATTGCATGACATAGGAGGATTGTACAATATTTAGAATACTGCTGAATTGCCACAAGATTAGAGTGCTAGAGAGCTAACTCACATTGAAACTGCTAAAATTCAGCTTTTTCAGCTTCCATTTCACAGTCCCAAAACAGTCAGTCCAAAAGGACAGGCAAGAATTTTTATCCCAGGATATGTAGGAAAAGATTACACCCTTTTTATCTTCCATGTTCTGAGGTTAAGTTTAAGATTTGGTAACAGCAGTTGAAGTTATGACAGACGTGACTCACAATGCATTGGGTGGAAGATGAGCAAGAATATCAATCTCAGTGAAAGAAGCTAGTTCCTAGAAGAAACTGGTGCAACAGTGAACCACTTAGACTTGTGGGAGCTGAGGTCTTTCTTGCACTCGGGAACCTCAGTGAAAGCACAGAATTTTTTTCAGTTATAAGAGAAGTTAAATGTATTCATTCCAAATTGCCGGAATGTGATGAAATATTTGTCATTGAAAAAACACATATTCAGTGAAAAATTCATATTACATGAGCAGTAGATTGTTGTCTTGCTCATCAATACAATAACAAAATTGAGGTTTGGCACTTAAATCCTTCCCGCCATCTTATTTTCTTTTTTTACACTTTAAGTCTCCAAACTCATGTCAAAACCATGAAACTATATGCCTGTCTTATATTTTCTATGCTCACTATATTAATTAGCGTGACATAATTATACACGGCATGGTCATGAACATCCTATTGATTATTTTTGTGTGCACTTGCATTTTTTCAGGAAGAATGTTTCACACAAAACCAGTAGTTGAAGTACTCTTTTTTTTTTCTGAAACATGACTGGAGAGTTTGAATAGTCCATAGTCTGATTTGGACTTTTTTTTTTTTTTTGGTAAGATTGATAGCAACTAATGAAAATGTAGGGGTTTTGAAGGGTTTGCCATTCTGTAGAATTTTTCCAGTGGCAATACTAGAAGCTGAAAAGAAACTAAAAATTACTTATTTTAGAATATTTCTAAGGGGAAAAATTGTTATAAAATTTGAAATTAAAACATTTTCGGCTTTTCTTCTTCAAATATATTTTTAAATGTTGATTCTAGAGATACTGTAAATATTTATTCATTTTTTGTAGTAAATCTTGTTGTACACTCTTAGGTTGTTTAGGGATTACTGTTGAAAAGACATTAGTATTCATTTGTGTCATACTCAGGAACCACGTGCAATGCTTTTCTCTTGTATTTGACTCCACAAGCATCTACCCTAAGAAACCAAATGTTTTCCAAAATGTATATTATCCTGGATCATAAATCACCTTTTAGGTTTTTAAGTGCATAGATTTTAAAACCATTAGTAATCTGTAGATTATCTCACCTTTTCCTTAGGAATATAAAGTAAAATGGAGTATAAGATGATAAAGCTGTCCAGAACGGCATGAGTGAACTCTAATTCTTTCTTGTTACTTTTGCTTTATCCATGCTTATGGGGATGCTCTCTGGACTGCAGCCTATTTAAAAGAAAAATTTTACTGAATCAGGGCTTGATGCTATGTGACTGTCTTCTTAAAATGTCTTTAACTTAATTTTTATTTGTAATTCTCCAATACAGAAAATATGACTCTGTTAATTATAATTTTATAATAATTAAATTATACATTATTCAGCATGGCTGAAGTGTATATATTTGTATATGTGTATATATTTGATGGTCTACACTTGAACTGAAATGTGAGGAGATAGAAAAAGGCAAGCCAATTTATGAAAAGTATGGAGGAAATATTGATACAGTGTGTGTATATATATATATATTTATCTATGTATAATATACAGTTGATTTTAAAGCAGTTAACTTACTATACAAATTTAAAAAAAACCCTTGGATTTTAAAGGAATGAGATCACTGTAAATGTTTACAAAGTGCTTCCTTCACCGTTAAGGGTAGCATAAAAAGAAAATTGGATGTTGCTTAAAATTCTGTGACAATGAAAGGTGGAATTACTGGCATAGGAAAGGTCAGTCGATTTTTTTCTGACTCATGAAGCAGAGACTGGGAATAACAGCCTTGTATTAATTTTGATTTTATGTATTATATAAAGGGATGCCAAAGGAGGGGTGTACTGCTATTGTTAGAGCTGGTTATTATATTGTCAATTTTCAATTTGTTTCCATAAATTCTGCTAGAAGCAAGAACTTCATTCAAATGAATGAGACAGTTTGTGTAATTGGATGTAGTATCAGCTCTACCTTGCCACACCTCTGTAAAAAAGTTAAAGAAAATGGAATGAAATGGCTACAGAAATTTGTATTTTCTAATTCTCTCACTGCTTGGACAGCTCAGCAAGAAAAAAAGATGGGTTAGACCCATTTTCTCATTTGCCTACTGAGAAACAGATGTGAAAGAGTTCACTTTGCTAATTTTTCAGCCAGCAGGTGTTGTTACAATTCTACTAACAGGCAGAGAGATAACAATGAAAAAAATTAATAGCTGTATATCAGCTCTGTTGTCTAGAAGGTTATCGTAGGCTGGGGTGATCAGCAATATGCTTTCACAGGAAACTGATGGAGTAAGTAATTTGGGGGTTATGTTATTGCAGTCAATTCAACTCAAAATAAGAAGAATCAAATGAAAAAGAATAACTTGTTTCCATCAGATAGCCTTTAAAAAAAACCAAAAAACTCCGAGATTTTAGATGGTGTCCTGTGCTAATTAATGGTGATACTCAAATATCTGTCATGAAACAACAAAATGAAAACATATTCACAAAAATAAGTAATTTCAATAGAGATCTAAGTATCTTTGTATTTATTTATTTGGGAAGACCATAAAAAAAAGGTTTAGAAAGTGGTTTCCTGTTCTTCTGTTTCAAATCTACACTATTTTCTATTATAGTCACGTTTAAACATCTAAACCCAGAAAAAGAGTCTGTTTTGAAGTGTATAAGTATGTTTTAAATTTCAAGGTCTGACAAATGTTTTCAGGAGATATCTATATATTTGGACATATATTTAAAAGGAAGTGAACACACACAGTTTTAAGAAACTTCAGGACATGACTGGTCTCTCCAGGTAGGGAGATAAACTGGAATCAGGTTATAATCTCCAGGTTTTGTTGTGCTCCGTTAAAGACTTAAGGGGAAAGAGGAAAGAAAGAATCTTGATTCACGTCTGCGTCTCACCTCCATGACATCAGAACAAGGCCAAGGCATGTGTGCAGACCAGACCAGAGGCCCTGAAGCTATTCCAAAAGAGTAGTGGGGAAGTATCCTGTGTTTTATAATCTCCAAAGATCAAGATGATTCTTTGTTCGTTTTCAAATTACTGTATTTCTTTGTTAAAATTTTGGAGTCACAAATAAATCTGAAAACAGATTGTTCTTCTATGAAATTAGGCACAGCAATGAGCGTTTTCATAACTTGAAAATACAGAAGGGTGAGAACAATAACATGCTGCAGTTATTTAGGGTGGTTCTTCAAATCATTTTATTAACATTTAATCCACTTCTAAAACTGCTTTTACATACTCTACTAGCATTAAAAACATAATGGCAAAACCTGTGCCTGTTAAATGACACTTTCACAATTTTCTCATCTATTAAATGAAATAAAAATACATAATACAAAGGAAAAAATTAAAATTGAACAATCAAAAATAAATAAATAAAACCAACATCCTCAACCTGGCTACACTGAAGATTTGATGAAGCATCTTGCAAGTCAACAAATTCAGATTCCAGTAGGCCAGCTAATTAAATGCACTGTAAAATTAAGGACCTGATATTTAGGAAAGGTGAAATATATCATACTAAATGCACTAAAGAACACTGTAATACACTTTGGGTAAGTGATTCAGAGCATTTAATTTTAAGTAACCAAATACAGAACCATAAAACAACCCGATCTTAACTAATAACAAATCTGGTAAACTTATTCAATGAATAAATAATTTGTGTCTAAATATTACTTGTGGAATTTAAAAATCTTTCAAAAGAAAAAGAGGAGCCCAAGTTATGCAGTTCACTTAAAGGTAAGTATTTCCTTTTGTTCTAGCTGAAAATTTTTGTTCAGTGCTACAGAGATTAGACCAGTGATTTCTTACCAGTTCTAAATTTTCTAATTTGAACCTAAGATAAAATGTTTAAACTTAATATTTGCAAATAAATTCCTCTCTAAGTATATTTAAGGCCACATCCACAGGTGATGTGAAACAATGTGACTATAAAAATCAGTGGAGGAATACAAGCCTGGTTCTCAGCGTCCTGCACAAAATTCTGAGTTCACTGTTGTCTGAATTAAATAGAGTTTTGTTTTAACTGTCCATTTCATGGATTTCCTGACATTTTTTTCAAATTTCTTGTAGGTTTCCATTTGCTTCTAACCTTAATTGATTTTCTGATTGCTCTTTGTAGCTGTAGTTGTTCTAATTAAATGCTTAGCCAAGTAATCATGATGATCTAATTAAGATGTTCTAGTTAATCTCTATTTGTAGTAGTTGTTTTCTTTATAGAATTGCTTTATGTGAGGAAGCCTTAATCATTTGTTTGGTACTGTGGACACTGATCTCTACTTCCTCCAATTTAATCTTCCTTCCATACAGTTTTTCCCTTTGATTTAGGATCTCAAAGTACTGAAATAAGTTAGATGTTCTGTTCCCTGCCCTTCAAAGGCCTGCTAGTGTGTTCTTACAGAAAAATGCCCTCCCTGTTATGACAGCAGATTTCATGGGGTTTATGACTGGAGATTGGAGAAAGTTTAGCAAAGATTCAGTGTTTGATTGTGTTCTAAGCGTACAGAAATCTCCAAAATTTCTTAGGTCTAACCTCTTAGGCTCAAGTCAGTTGGTCTGTTCAGCCTGGAGAAGAGGAGACTGAGGGGAGACCTCATAGCTGTCTACAGCTTTCTCACGAGGGGAAGAGGAGGGGCAGGAACTGATCTCTTTTTTGTTGTGCCCAGTGACAGAACCTGAGGGAATGGCACAAAGCTGAGTCAGGAGAGGTTTAGGTTGGATATTAGTAAAAGATTCTTCATCCAGAGGGTGGTTGTGCACTGTAAGAGGCTTCTCAGGGAAGTGGTCACAGCACCAAACCTGACAGAGTTCAAGAAGTGTTTGGAAAATGTTCTCAGGCATATGGTATGATTTTTGGATTCATATCATGAAGGGACAGGAGCTGGATTTGATGATCCTTGTGTGTTCCAGGATATTCTGTGATTTTATGGTTAATTCATAAAACAGAGGACTACTTTTGCCAAACAATGTAATATTACTGCAGTGTGATAGACTGGGTGGCCAGGACTGGGAGAAGCACAGTGTTGTGTAAACATGAGTTAACTCTTTTGCTGTGTTTTGGTCTGAGCTAGCTGGTCCCCGAAGACTGCAAGCGTCGCTTTCAGGAGGACACATTAGTGAAACTACACTTGACTTTGAAACTAAGCTTTTCTCCACCTTAGAAATCTTTAAAACTGTCCTCCACCTCCTCCCAAAGTCGTTTGTCACATATCAGGAGACCAAAAGGCAAGACTTAAAACTGCTGCTATTGAGGTTTTCACCCAAATCATAACTGAGTCCCAAAACTCTCAGAGACACAAATGAAGTCTACTTGAACTGTTTTGTTATAGGTGTTTTAGGGCTTAGGAGGCCCAACTGTAAATGTTATGCGTTACCAAGGTAGTCAATCTACTTTGAGATTAATTCCAGGTACTTTGTACCTTTCAGCCTGAAGACTGTGGATCTTTTCTTGGACAGAGTAATTTAGCAGCATGGATCTAGACTCATTTATGCACTTCCCCACAGGAACTACTTTTATACCATTTCTTGACACAGAAAAACCTCTTGCATTTTAACAGTAGAGACTTTCTGTCAGAGAAATGCTGGAAGCTACAGTGAATTAGAAAGGATATGTGTTACCTGCAGCAAACTGGATTCACTTAATATTATCGGAAGTATTGCCGCATTATTCTGTAACTTCTTCAGACAGCATAAACATCTATCCACATTAAAAATAAAAAATTCTTTTAAGACTCTCATTGGATCAGATACTTCTGTGTGTCACATGCATCATTATGCATCTGTAATGATAGTTTCTCCATGGTAAACTGCGAAAAATGATACGAAAATAATTATAACTTACTTCTGAAATCCATCATTCATTACCCTACTTTTATTTTTTTTCCCATTGATTATGAAAACTGAACATTAGTACAGGATTATATTCCCCTTCCTAATTCACCCATACATTACTAACACTATTTAGTCTTAAACTCAAAACAATAAGCAAAATGAATGTTTATGTCATAAAATCTGATGGCTAGAATTCTCAGTTTATTAGTTTCACACACTATCTGAATCCTCCCGTTTCCTGAGAAATAAAGAAATAAGATAAAGTTCTGTTCATTTCACATTCAGAAAAGCCATTTTTAAAAAATGTGGAGGGAAATAAATGTGTCTACTCAGGTGCCCTAGGATATCACCTTAATCCCCCCAAAATGTTCTGTATGGGGAATGGTCTTTCAGAAGTGCTGAGCCATAACTGTCATTTCTATCAGGATGTCTCAGACACCAAGAGGCAAATAGAGTATATAGTGAAGAAGTCATGACTCAGGTGCTGAACCTGGGATTCCTGAGAAGTCTTAAAATATGTGATCCATGCTCCATGAGGCTGGAAGTTAAGGAACAGGACCTATGGGAGACACGAACTTTTTAAAAACCAGATGGAGTTAGGTGGATTAGTGTAGTACTTTTAAAGTATCACTAGGTTTCTAAGTTCAGGAAACTGAACAACACTTTATAATGTTTGAAACAGTGCTAAAACCCAGTCTAAGTGTAGGCAACTGAATTAAGCCTAGGAAAATTTGAAAACCTCCTCTGCTGAATAAATGGAGGGACTTGTTTCAGCTTCTTAACCTTCAACACATACAAATTTGAAATATTTTAGGATACCTGGACTGTTTTTCACATGCCATTTACAAAATAATTAAAATCCATTAGATATTCCTCTTTTTCCTTATAATACTGCAGTGTATTGTGTTGTATAATATAAAGACTTTACATGAAGCCTTAAAGAAAGCTGATATGGCTGAGGTAATTTCAATGTATTAACAGTAGCAGTACACTTGCTTTAAACTCACACCACAACATGCACGTGTGTAAGCCACAAACTTATGATCTCATGTCTACTGAAAACCCAGTGAAAAACAATGTAGAAGTAATATAAAGACGCAAAAAAAAAAAAAAAATAGGAAGCAATATTCCTCAGGTCAAAAAAGCACAGTATCACATAGTGTTTTTTTACTGGATAGAACAGATTGCCTACACATTCAGATAATGTGATTCTGATGAGCTTTCTTATTTGAAGCCCTGTGCAGTGGGAAAGATCTATTGATTGTATTAATGTCATGTTTTGCAAAAAGTTTTACACACACTTCATGTATTACTAAAATGCATAGTCTGTTTCTGCAGGCTTTCCTTTAAAATCTCTATTTTTAGATATTAACAATTCAAGAGGAGCATGATTTTCATCAGCATAAAATTATGCACGGTATTCATTTTTACTTCATCTTAAATAGATGTTATACTGAAATTATCTTAAATTCCAGAAGTATGTCTTGAATTTAATCTTCTAGACTTACAAAAATGAGGTTTAAATATGATTATGAAAAAATGAAACATGGGGAGCATTAATTTAACATATATGCTATCAGATTAAAAAGTTGTTTCCATAAATCTCTTCTGTCTGAGCAAAAAAAAAAAAAGGTAGAACTTTATGATATATCTGACTATCATTTTAATTATGTTAGTGTCAGCCTTCATATGGTGTTAATAAACACTTGTATTTATATAGTACATTTATAGGAATTCATTCATTCACTAATATTTAGCTCTTGATACAATGTCAAATCTCTCTGCTATACAGAATATACAATAAATGGGGTAAGAGAGGAAAAGTACCATATGAAATTACTGCAGGAATTCTACATTTGTGTGGAATTATGTCATCATTTATGCAGTAAATTTCCCAAAACTTTCCCATGGTCTCTAGCTGGTCTTTAACTGACTGGTATATAAGACTGATACACTGAAAGAAACCAGGTCAAAAGTATCCCAGTCACTGTATGGTATGAAATAACCCTTTGGCCAGCTGGAGTCAGATCTCCTAGCCATGTCTCCTCCTAACTTCCTGCTCACCCCCAGGCTGCACGATGAGGTAACAGAGTGGGATGAAGAGAAAGCCTGTTCAGCAATAGCCAAAACACAACACCATACATGTTGCTCTGAAGAATGTTAACTACATCCCAGCCAGACCCAGTACACTCATGATGAATTAAAACTAGAGGAAATAATAAACATTATTTGCATAAGACAGTTGGCTATATGTGCTGGTTTTGGTTGGGACAGAGTTAATTTTCTTCATAATAGCTGTTACATGGCTGTGTTTTGGATTTGTGCTGGAAATTGTGTTGATTAACAGAGGAATTTTTTTTGTTACTGCTGAGCAGTTCTTAAGCAAAGCCGAGGCCTTTTCTGCCTCTTACCCCATGGCACCAGCAAGGAAGCTGGGGGTGCACAAGAAGCTGGGAGGGGACACAGCCAGGACAGACAGACACAGCCCAACTGTTCAAAGGGATATTCAAGACCACATGGCATCATACAAAGCTGAGGGGAGAAGAAGGAGGAAGTGGGAGTGGAGTGTTGGCATTTTTTCTTCCCAAGCCACCATTCCACATGAAGAAGCTCTGCTTTTCTGGGGATGGCTGAACACCTGCCTGCCCATGTGAAATGGTGAATGAGTTGATTGTTTTGCTGTCCTTGTGTGCATGGCTTTTGCTTTATCTCTTAAACTGTCTTTATCTCAACCCACAAGTTTTCTCACTTTTACTCTTCTGATTCTCTCGTACATGTTGAGAGTGTTGAAAAAGTAGTTATGGGGTGCTTAGTTGCTTGCTAGGATTAAACTGTGACAGTCCTTTTTGGCAGCCAGCTTGAAGGGCTCAAGATAATAGCAGGTTTTATTGGAATGGGTTTGGCTGTTGCTGCTGTTTAGCTATTGATTGCCAGGCTCCCGTCCTTGTCACAGAACTTTCATGGCTTACTGTATATTAGAGCCTCGTGCCCATTAGTGGCCGCTTTTTGCTTTTGCTGCTCACTGTGCTGCTGTGCTGCTGATGGCCCTAATTTGTTGTGCCTGGGAACAGCATGGGGATAACACGTAAGGGGGATGCACCTGGACTGGCAAATGGCCAGGACCTTGTTGCTGTTTCTGTGCTGCTCTGCTGAACACACTGGAACTCCATTGTCAGCTGAAGTCAAAGGAAGTCTGACCTATGGATAACTCCACATGAGAGCAGGACACCATGAAGAGTCTGTGGTCATGAATATGTCCACACCAGAGCAGGTGTATTTTGAAGTGGCTGTGGCTGTGGTTACATTTGTGCTGCAGCTGGTGAATTTAAAAATTTTTTCATCATCCCGTCTGTCCTATGTGACCAGATCATAGAATCATAGAATTTCTGAGTATTTGAGCTGGAAAATACCCTTGAGATTATCAAGTCCAAGCACTAGCCCAGCATGGGAAGTCTATTAGTGGACCATGTCCCTAAGTGCCACATCCACATGTCTTTTAAATAACTCCAGGGTTGGTGACAATACCCCTTACCTGGGCAGCCTATCCCAATGTCTGACAACCCTTTTGGAGAAGAAATTTTTCTTTATATTCAATCTAAACCTTCCCTGACACACCTCGAGGACATTTCGTCTTGTCCTACAACCAGGTTCACAGGTGAGGGTAGAGTAGGCATTGCTTTTTCTTCAGTTTTAGCAAGGCTTTAGACACTGTGTTCCACAACGTCCTGGTTTTAAAGTTAGTACGTTATGGACTGGGTGGGTGAACAACCAGATGAAGAATAGGCTGTTAGGATGATCTGGCTCAGAAGTCTACGGTTAATAGATTGTTCTCCATACCATTCAACCAGAGTAGTAATGGGTTTGCATACCTGTCTGGACCGACAGGCATGGAGAAAGCAGCTAATGGTAAACTAATGAAATGCTAAAGGACAAATGCTGCATCTTACCATGGGAAGGAAGATTCTGGCTTTCTTACAGGCTGTGGGGCTGAGGAAAACTATTGGGTCCTTGGGGCAGAGAGCTGAAAATGAACAAATAGTGTATCTTATCAGCAGAGATGGTCAACAGCATTGGAGATTATGATAACCAGATAATAGCCAATAAATAAGAGAAGTGATGATCGTCCTCTGCTCAGCAATCATTAGACCACATCTCTTGGCATTGGACCTGCTGAATACAAAAAAATGTCATGAATAAGCTGGAACAAGTAGAACAGGGGACTACCAATGTGATCAGGGCTGGAGCACTTGTCCAGAGGTTGACAAACAGGGGCTCATTCAGCCTGGAAAAGAGACAGCTTCAAAGGGACCTAATAGCAGCTTCTCAGTAACTACAGGAGATAGGTGAGGTGATAGAGGAGATTGACCAAGGCTCTTCATAGCCGTGCATGGTGGGAGGATTAGAGGCAACAGGCACAAGTTCAAACAAGAGACAGACTAGGTACAAGAAGAAACTTTTTTCCTAAAAGGACAGTCAGGCAATGGATCACATAGATCTCAGAGATTGTGCAGTCTCCAGCTTTGGAGATTTTCTAGACCTGACTGGACTAAGTCAGTTGGACTTCACAGGTAAACATACTTAGAGCAGAAGGCTGGGCTAGATGTCTCCCAAACCTAATTATCTTATTATTCTGTAAAACACTTCTATTTTCTCGTTTAGGCACAGCTCTTAATAGTGCTTCTCTAGAGACTTTTAATAGCATCCAGAGGAAATGTTTATATATATATAATTACTAGTAATTTTCTACCTCTCCTGAGAGAGAAAGACTGTAAAAATATTATTGAGAGACAGAAGCTGTTATATCTTTTTATTGAGTACACATTATTACAATGAACATCATTATTCTTCTTCAACTGAATAACTTGCTAAATAGGTGACCTTTGGGAATATCTGAGGGTTTTTTTTACAATATTTGATGAAATGTTTGTATATTTTTACTTGTAGTAGTCCAAAACCATGCCAAATTGACAACGAAGTCATAACATTTCCGAAGTATGATTTTATACTGTTATTTTTCTGTAAATTTCTGTGCTGTGTTGTAAGTCATTCTTTTGGGGGAAATTGAAGTGAATTTGAAGATTCAACTTTTTTCAGTGTAGATGACTATTTAGGATCTATGTTTCAGGTAACTCACCTTTAATGTTACCAGCCTAATATGTGTAGTTGTAATCTTGTTACGAAGATTTATATTACAGGTATCTAAAATTAGCTGAGATGATCAAAATATGAATATGAATGTTTTCTGGTTTTGAAATTTTAGTGGCCCTGGAAAGCACACAACTCAGTGGCAAAATGAAGAAAGACTTTAGGATGAATTTCAGAGTTCCTATTTCCATTAAAAGGTTGCATAGCTTTTGTTGTGGTCTGATCTTTGGAAAGAAAGGAATTGAGTGGTTTGAGTAAACTTAAAAATATGTGTAGGTAGACACATTTGAAAAGGTAACCTAAAAGATAACCTTTACTCAGGAATCGCCTCTGACAAAAATAATTTTCTAATTTTCCTCTTGAGAATTTTTTTTTGCTATTTACAGCAAACCTGAAGTTAGAACTAAGCTAGGAGAATGCGCAGTATCCAGTACAATGATGCTTTCATGGCATCCCAGAGTCAGCTAGGTTTAAAGAGACCTTTGAGACCGTCAAGTCCAACCTATGACCTAACACCACCTTGTTAACTAGACCATGGCACTAAGTGCCACATTCAGTCTTTTCTCAAACGCCTCAGGATTGTGACTCTACCACGTCCCTGTGCACTCCATTCCAATGGCCAATCACCCTTTCTGTGAAGAATTTCTTCCTAATGTCCAACCTAAACCTCTCCTGGTGCAGCTTATGTACTCTTGTCCTGTCGCCGGTTAGCTGGGAGAAGAGACCAATCCCCATGTGGCTACAGCCTCCTTTTAAGTGGTTGTAGAGTGATAATGTCCCCCCTGAGCCTCCTTCTCTCCAGGCTAAACATTCCCTGCTCCTCAGCTGCTCCTCATAAGATTTGTATTCCAGACCCTTCACCAGCCTTGTCGCCTTTCTCTGGACAAGTTCCAGCACTTCAATGTCCTTCCTAAATTTAAGGGCCCAGAACTGGACACAGCACTACAGATACAGCCTCACCCCCACCCTTGCCAAGTGCATGGGGACAATCACTGCCCTGGTCCTGCTGGCCACACTACTGCTGGCACAGGCCAGGATGCCATTGGCCTTCTCGGCCATGTGGGCATACTGCTGGGTCATGTTCAGCCTGCTGTCAGTCAGTACCCCCAGGTCCCTTTCTGACTAGCACTGAATCAGTTCGTCGTTTTGTGGCATGTGACAATTAATAGCATATGTATCTACTAAGAAAACCTAGAACAATCATTAATTGTCACTTAATCGCAGATAATCTGCGAGCTGTTTCAGTAAAATATACAAATAAAAACAACTTGCTGAAGACTAGAAACTCACAAAGTTGGAACGTTTGAGAAAATTTTTAACGTCTTTTACTAATATTGAACTGATATCTAAGGAAAACTAAGGAAAAAGAAGTCAATAATAGCACAAATTTACAAAGCCTGTCAGCTTTCTAAGCATGAGTATATTGAGTGTGTCTTGCAGTCTTTCACTGCCTAATTTTTTTTTCTAAATTAAAATCTTGAAAACTTTTATTCTATTTAGTACATTAATTGTATCATAGATATGTAAGACAAAAATTAAAGAGATGAAAATAATTTTGTCTCCCATTTCACTATTTATATCCACATTATAATATTTAATGCATGAAAAGCCAGACATAGGTTTTATTGCTTTTTTTAGTAGGCACTAAAATTTAAGTGTTAGCATACAGAAATGTGTTTTTGCCAGTCCTAATATGCAACTCACATGATAGCAATGTAATATCTGTACTTCTTGAGTTTAACAATATTGATGAAGGTAATAAAAACATTTCATGCATGTCTTTTGATTCTAATGATGCAAACCTAACCAAACAGCATTGTGAAAACATTTGCATTAATTCTCATGTAATTAGATAAACTATTTATCTTTCCTTACACCTGTGAACTGCTGTCAGACAGCTAAAATAGATTTGCATGTAAATTTATATAACTTAAATAATTTCAGTATCTTAACTTGTTTGAAGCTTGTGAAAGAGAATAATTATGACTGGGAAATAGGATATTGTGAAACCTGGTTGATTTGTCTGTTTCGGTAATATCACTGATTGCAAATAATTTTGTGATGTGGTGAGGTATGAAAACTTCCTGTTTATATCAGGCCTCATGTAGCTATATTACATACCAACTTTAAGAAAAACTGTGAGTTAATTGCTAAGGTACCTTAAACAAATGATTTATTACATTTTTTGCTCAAAATGTATTACTGAAGGATATTCCACCACTCCTTTTACATAAAACATTTTTGAAATATGAATAGTTCACAGTTTAGCTAAAAGATTGTTCAGCAATCCTGCATGGATACTGTAAATTACCATTAGGTTTATTCTAATTCTGAGACTAATTTCCGTAAGACATATGCATATAATGAAATAAGATTTCTCATTTATGCAGCTGTCCGATATATTATACTGTTATTTAAAAGATAATTACTTTTTAAAATAAATTAATCATTGTACAACAAAAAAAGAACTTTGAAGAGGAAATATCTGTCATATGCATCCTACTAAAAATGTTTAAGAAAGATATTATGAAATCACTTGAAATCACAGTTGATGGAATTGACAACTACTGAAAGTTTGAATGAGTTTCAAACCTCATAAATCTGAGTAAGGGATAATGAGGAGTGGTTCGCACAAAATGAAATAAAAATAATTTAATTGAAAATCTATTTAAATCTCACTTTGATTTCCTAATTCACTTGGATTTGGCTCTTAAATGCTGTGTCAATTCAACTGTTTGTCATTTCACTTTATTGGAGGAATTTTCAATGTATTCATTCCTTCTCTATGTCTAAGATCTTTGGTCTTATATGATTTTTTTTATTCCTAACCAGAAAAGTCATCATTATGTGCATGTAGTCACAGCTGCATATTATCATTATTACCTCTAGTATAAGTATCAGATTTTTTTATCCCTAGCTACATATTGAAAATTTGAATACAAAGTTAGTGTATGTTGTAAATGTAAAACAACACCAACTTGCAGTTGAGGACTGCCTTCTTATAGGGTTTTGATGTGTATATATATGTATATTTTTTTTTAATGGTGGCGGAGGTATTTGTTTTTGCTTAGCCTTTTCTTTTGTTGTTTATCTTGATCATACTCCTTTTCTTTATACTGTTTCTGTTAGTGCAGTTAGTATCTGTTAGGCAAGCTAACAGAAATGAAGCTAGTGTCTAAAAAAATTATTAGAGGAACATGGTTTTGTACTTGCTTTTTTGTCCGGGTTTTGTCTTTTTTATTATTATTTTTCAGTATTTTTCCAAATAAGTATCACAGCAGGCTCTCTAGAGCTTCTTGCAACCAGTACCGTACCCGTCCTATTAATTAATTGACCTGATGCATGTAATCATGTATGCTACAAATTACTTCTTTATTTGAGGTGGTGGCTGCAGTGAATGTTGATAATTAACTGAACAAGGGATTATTTTGCCAAGACGGTTATTTATATGCACAGTGTCCTTGTTGAATAATTTATAGTAGCTCATTTTGTTAATACAAAAATATTAATGATGCTTTCATACACTGAAAATGACAAAATTATTTAATAAATGATGGACTGTCAAATCATTTTCTCAGTCCTAATTACAGATCTAATGCTATATCTAATGCAATGAAAAGGTCCCAAGAGAAGGAGTTAAGTGAAGCTGAGGTTTGCAAAACTGAAATTCAAAAATTTCATTTGAAAACCTGAAAGCTTTTAGAAGATGTCTGAATCTGTTGGGGCATGATTCACAAAATCTTCTTTAGAACTAGACAAATAGAAAGAGATCTAGCTATGACTAGATCCTCTGTGAGTTTTTTGCAAATCGTTGCTCACTTTCTTCCAGAGTACAGTAGGGATATAGGAACTAAGCAACCCCCTTACAAATACCCTCAGATGGACTTAGCTATCACTGAACTAAAGAGAGAAAGAAAGTAACACTGATCAGGGTCTTCCAGGAAAAAAAAGAACACACAGAGTTCTGGTCTTTGTTTCTAATGTTGTTGCCATTTTCTTGTATTTAATTACTGTATAGTGTAAAATACAAAACTAAGACTGGGACTAAGTAGAATCATGGAATCATAGTAACAAAAGGTTACAACAAAAACCGTACTTGATACTTTCCAGGTGAATGGCAACAGATACAGGTGTACCAGTAATAGCATGGTCATTATGTTTGGATCTAATGTAGAGATACAGGGAATACTGGAAAGCGATTCATGTTGGAGATGTCTGTGTCTTTTTCATATTAGGGATCTGAAAAGCTGAAGGTGACTAATAAGTTTTAAACTTAAGACACGCAGATATGTTTAGATAAATGAATTCGTATGATTCTTTCCTTTAATTTAGGAGCTTGGTTCATGAAATGGAGTTGCAAGAGAAGAATTAGGCATCAATATTTTTCGAAGTATATTTATTTAGATGACCTAATCATCAATGAAACATTAATCAGGGATTATTTTTCTTCAGATACAGATTAACAGTTTTAGTATATAGTTCTTTTTATGTGATGAAGTGTGATTCTCCAGTTTTCCTTGTGACAATCTTCGTCATATATACATTCGTCTTTCACTGTCTCTAGATTTGAGGAGTTCAAGTTGGATAACAAAATCAAAAGTGTGCACACACACAGATGCACACACACAGCCACACAGACACATTATATATATATTATATATGTATATAATTACCCTCTAGAATCTGGTTAGTGACATCTTAGCATCTATCTAACTGACATAATTAATACCAATATCAAACTTCTTTACATGAATTTGCTGCACATCCGTATTTTTCCTTGATTTATAATAATATATGATACTCAAAATTCAGGTGATCATTCCCACAAGATAAAAAAATAGATAAAAAATTAAATAACATATGTACAGGTTTATTACTCTCATCTTTCATCACAACACACAATATACATTAAATCAGACCTTGATTTCTAATGGTAATCAGTATCTGATTTGGTAGGAACATGTAAAAGAAAACAACACTGACTTTGTATCCCTTATTAGTACAAACATCCATTTAATTTTAAGAAAAGTCACAGTATTTTCTTGTTAAACAAGAAAAACTGAATTGAGTAAAAAAGTCTGGAATCATACATTAGTTTTTCCTCATAGACAATTTTAACCACTAAATCAGAATAATAGTGTATTTTAAGCACTTTCCACAGCCATAGTGTTTCCTTTCCATGGAATTCCGACACGTATGGTATCTGTAAGTAACGCTGAGGGAGGTGCAATGATGGTTGTGACTATAAAAATAAATGGATATAACCTCATAACTGATTTCACAAAATTGATGGTGGTGGCCACTGACTATAAATACTGCTGACACAGCTATCAAATTTTAAAAGATTGAGCTCAGAAAAATTAATATGCACAAACAGAAGTCACAGCATGTGGCTGTTTCTTTACAAATGGTGAAACTCATCCAAGCAAGCTGCATTACTTATGAAGAGTAGTTTTACAAATGACTGTGCCGTGATATCGCAAATCTACTCCCTGGGGTGACAACCAACATGACTTGTAGTTTAAATAGACTCAAGTAAAGACTGAGGCTGAGAGAGTCTGATTTAATCATATTTATCTTTGAAAAATAATACAACTGGATCAAATGTGCCCTTCTTTTCCCTTGTGTTTGTACACTGGTTCATCTGTGGATTTCGGAGTGGAAAGAAGTCATACAAAGGGCAGTAATACATAATTTTTGGCCCATGTTTCAAGAAATAAAAGAAATGCACTGCTGTCACTTGCCATCAAGACTTGTACTTTTTTCCATTGATGTTCCTTACCAAAGTCAAAGGGCAAAGAGTGAAAATACATTTTTAATTGAATTTTAAAACCATACAGGCTAATAAAGTCAGTGAAGTGCATACAAATCATATTATCCAGTGCTTCTAGAAGCTTTAACTCATTTTGTCTTACAGCTAAAGAAAAATGTGTGCTCATCATAGGAGTAATAAACATGGGTAATTATGCATAATTATAGAGATTAAGTTCCAATTAAGGTTCAATTTCTGTAATAATCCTATCCAAAAGTCTTTTAAGGTTTTTGGTGGCACTAATGAAGACCAAGGTAACAGAACATTTTAAGGATCCTTATGATTACAGGCAAAAAGTGACTGTAGATCTGGGTGGCTTGAATGCATTGATGTGTTTTAACAGCATTAAGTCTTAAAGTGCATATTTCTTTTTGCTTTAGAACTTCTAATGTTTCCCTATAGCATCATCCTAGATCAGAAGAATATTTTTATATCATACAGAAACACTCTGCTTGCCATATTGAAAGAGGATTTGTTTTTTATTTTGCATTTGATAGCAGAAAATGATGCATGTTTGTATCTCAGTCATTTGTACATTTGCCAGTTCTGCTATGCTGAAAAAAAATTCCAATTCTTGTTCCACCTAAATTCCTTTACGTTTTTGAATATTCATTACTTCAGTGAGACTGAAATATTTCACACCTTATTTTTTTAAGAAGGAAAAGAATCTTCAATTACAAAAATAGAAATCAATACAATTAACATATCCATGTGATATTCTGCAGAAAGAGTTCCATTGTAATAACTACTGAGAACATGCATATGACTCAAGTTCTCATTACATAATTTTGCATACAGTCAGCTTTTGCTGGTTTTTTTTGTTAAACAAGAAGCCTATTGTGGCAACATATTCAATGCTTTAAATTAATAGTCTTGTGCAAGAATAAGTAACTCTACAACTCCAAGTGAAATATTATCCTAAGTTTTATCTTCAGAATTCCTGAAGAGAATAACTACAGAAGGCTCATGCTTTAAGGGTAGCTTGGGCGGTAGGCAGGGACAGATGAAGTGGTATGACAACAAATGAGGTGTGCAACTAAATGTGTACACAAGGCAGCTGGAAGCAGTAGTTCTAAAGTTTATCAAAACTAAAGAAAATAAATTACCATGCATTAAAATAAAATATTTTTACATCTTGAAATGGAATAAATTTAAAAATAATCAGAAAAAACCCATTATTTTTAGGAAGAATTTCTCATATTTATGTAAGTATGACTCAGTTGGTAGACGGTGCACCTTAAGGCTGCATACCTATAAACCAAAGGGAAACCTGCAGCCCTACTAAAGGGGAATTCACTCACCACCAACAACCAATAAAAAGAGTAGAAAACCGTCGACTCAATAAGACCGAATAATTATTTGCTGATCTCTTTAGAACTGTATTCTATCTCTACAGATTTAGAGTCCAAATATCTTGATCTGTCTACAACTTTCATAAAGCAGCTTCAAATCACAGTTCACAGGTAGTTTTAATATTATACTTCACTGAAAGTTTAAACTTCTGCAATCACAAGGCCTTACATTTTCAGCAAAGGGAAGACTATTCTATTGCTGCAACTACAGAAGATATAGCATTAAGCATGAGCCTATTCTTCCCATTCCTTAGTCAAACCCTGGAGATCTCAAAGTGAAATTAGGGAAAATTACCTTATTATCTAGCTGACCGGGAAGCTAAAGTGCTGGTATTGTCAGTTATTAAAAAATAAAAAAACAATTAAATTTTCATTTATCTATATTTTCTGTATTAAATTTATCTAGAAGTGTTAGTATCTAGAGTTATTTGACTTGGATATAGTTGATATCATACAGGGTCATATGATACAGAGGAGATTAAAATCTTTTACATATACAGTTACAGCTGTAAGTAGGTATTCTGGATTTGCGTCTCTGGGCATTATCTATATTTAGCAGTATGACATGACATTGCCCTGTTAGGTTTGAAGCTAAACCCAAAAGCAACTGCAGACATGAAGTCTTATGCCACTACAGAACGTCAGGACCATAACAGATATGATAATGTAAATAAAGCCATTATTTATCCAGCTATTCACATGGGGCATAATGAAAAAGGGTCATAGCATGAGTATACTCACATTGGAATTTACTTAATCTAGGCCGCTACAGATCTGGTCTGAAAACCTTTGAGAGTGATTTATTTTGTACAAGTAAGGATGCATAATTCTTACTTTACTAATATGATCACAAATATAGTGAAGACTTAAAACCAAAACATATCGCTTGCTTATTTACCAGTAAAGTTTAGGTTGAGGAGAAAATGTTTTTTTCCTCCAACCTCACACTCTTACTGGTTTCTCTTGATGCCACATCTATTTCAAAAGAACGTCACCAGGAGATTACAACTTCTCCCTATCCCCTGAAAAAAGATAATTCAAAAAGGGTCCCAGGTAGGATGTAGGTGCTCATCCCGAATACAACTCATCTATTGTATCTTTCAGCAGATGGTTATGTCAGTGTGCAGTGAATCATGAAATTTCCACTGTGGTTTTTTGCTGCTCCCTCTCCAGAAATAGGTCAAACTTTATCAGATACATCAGTCAACCATTCTAGTTACAGTAAGAAGAATAATGGTTATGACTGCTTGAAACTAATTCATTTCATTCAAAGCAGTAATTGTTTCACCTTGACCTTCAGGAAATATTTTTCTATCTATTGGCATAACTGTGTTTATATTTTCAGGTGTTTACATGTAAATGTGCAACATAAAATGTCTTGAAAGTTATTATAAAGTAAATTAAATTTACTTAACTATATTCTGAAAGTTAGGTGCAATTACCATCATATACACCATTTTTCACTTTGGAATTACCTATGCAAATTACATATGGAACAGTCATAAAGATAAAAAGAATATTAGATAAACATTACTTTGCACTAGCAATAAAAAATGATGGTGATGTGTGATGTTTATCGTTTAGCAAAGTTGTGGCTAGGAGCAGTGGTTTTGTACTGTGTGAAAATGGGTCTGTGTATTCTCCCTTCTCTTGCTTAATTCAAAGATAACTGGCATTCTTCCTACTTTGACTTTTTCCAGTATTAATAATATGATTGTTTAAAATTATGGTAAAAATTTAAGGATGAAAAAAAGCCTTGGCCACAGAGCTATTGGAAAAACGAAATTAGAAACCACACACCAGCAGCTGAACACTCTGTATAAGTAGGTCTTGGAAGAGTGAAACATGTACAAGGCATTTATCAGACAGACAGGTGCAAACTGTTGATATTGAGGTATGATATTGAACTTGCCATATTTCTTTAGCTACTAATTCATAGTGGACTGTCACAAAGGAAAAAGGAAATGAACTAGTGAAATAGACTACAAGTGAAGGAAAGTAGGAAAAAGCATTAAGATTAATTTATTCACAGTCAATGTAGTACATCAGATAAGTCTATTAGGATTCAGGGACTTGTTAAGGGAAATCTTTGTTTCCTTCTTTACAGAAGCTGAAATTTTTATACATATGACAGAAATTCTTGTCACCATTATGAGACCCTCATGACAGAAAATGATTGTGCCATAGTGACACTCAGTGATGAAGCAAAGGAAGTGTGAGAAATACTGTAAAATCTGAGTTTATTCAGAATTTTTTTTTATCAAATACTCAGTAGTCCTATGCAGGAAGTAACCTCATCTGGTGCTACTGTTGGTGGTGTATCATCTTTCATATTTTTCAGTAAAAGCATTCTATTTCTGCACAGAGGATCCTAGGACTTTTTATCACCTTGGCATCCCACTGTTTCCTGTTTGCACCTAAGAACCCAAGAGTTGATTGGTAATTTATATTCAATCATGCATGCCCTTAGGGTGCCCTTGAAGAAGTTTCTTGTGTCATTTTGGGGTTTTATACACATCAGTTAAAAAGTACAGGACTTTATTTTTTTTGTAAAGAATGTGGTCTTCATCCATACAAATCATCATTTCTATTAGACAGAATGACAGAGAGTCTTGAGGGATGATGAGTATAAAAAAATGCTTTCACTATGAGCTGAAATATAACAATCCAGCTATTTTAGATCAGTGAGAGATTCATGAACCCCACTCTGGAGTTCTGTGTGAGTTTCCATGAGCCACTGATACCCAACTGTCACAGATAGAATGCACATTTTTGAACAGACTGTGATAACATTAAACTGGAACTAAAAAGCAGAGTCAAGAAGTAGGAAGGTTCTACCTCTTCAGCCTTTAATAGACTTCTGTTGAAAAAAAAAATCCTATAAAGCAATAAAAGTGAAATGATAACAACTACAGATTTTGGTTTAATTTGGTTTGGGGTCTTTGGTTTTTTGGGTTTCTTTGTTTGGGTTTTTTTTGTTGGTTTGGTTTGGTTTGGTTTGGTTTGGTTTGGTTTGGTTTGGTTTGTTTGGTTTGGTTTGGTTTGGTTTGATTTGGTTTGAGTTTTTTGTTTATCTTTTGCTGTTAAATGTATTCTGGCTCAGTGACTCAGTGAAATCTTGTGGGTCCTTTCCGACTCTGTATATTCTCTGTATGTCCTACCTGTGTTGATTATTTCAGCTTTTTGCCTAGTTGAATTACAGCATTTTCTTAAATGCCTCTATGTCTTTCTAGTTTTATTACAAGCTTATTGTAACTGAGTCTAATTACTATACTTAGAATCAACAATATGGAAAGTCTGTAATATCTTATTAAGTCTTTGCAGCAATGGCTGTTAACAGCTCACTTATTGTTGTGAAGAAATACGTGGATAAGTTATGCTCCAACTTGGGATACAATGACATTTAATTTTGCCCAAAGAGAACTAGTCTGTTTTTGCTGTTAGATGCTACCAAATAACTATTTCTCTACATATTGTATGCAATTTTAAAAAGTAGACATAAAATATTGTGAGTAGAGGGTGAGACAGTCTGATGAATATTGCATGAACAATCAAGCGTGAATATTGTTTCCTGCAGTATCTCTTGCAAAAAGGTAATCTCTGATGCTGTGTCAGGGGAGGTTTGTGCTAGATTTTGGGAAAAGGTTCTTCACCCAGAGGGTGGTTGGGCACTGAAACTGAATTGCCAGGGAAGTGGTTACAGCACCAAGTCTGACAGAGGTCACAGAGTGCTTGCACAACGCTCTTGGGCACATGGTGTAACTGTTGGGGTGGTCGTGTGCAGGGCCAGGAGCTGGACTTCAATGATCCTTGTGGGTCCTTTCCAATTCAGGATATTCTACGATTCTATTACCTTCACTTCATTCAACGGCCATGTGATCTTATCACAAAAGGATACCAAATTAGTTAAACAGAGCCTTCCCTTTGTGAAGCCATCTTAGGCTGTGGACTATATTTTAGGCCGTATACGATGTACGTTTTTTTCTGGAATGTTAACTGGAATGAAACCAGGTTACTGCATGGAGCCTAAAATTACATGAGATTCCTATGTTTAAGAGCTGAATCTTGTACTGACTCAGCAACAAAGATTGTGTTGTATTTTTAGATTCAGAATCTTGAGGTAATATCTACAAGGAGGTCTAGATTTCTAAACCTCCTTTATATTCAAATGAGGTTTAGGAATTGATGTGGTTATGTACTAACAGTTACGTGGAGTAATTTCACGAGCCATAATGTAATCAGGACATATGTGGAAGGCTGACATGCATGAATCTGGACTTAGAGCTCTAAGAACCAAGTACTTCTAGACTAGGTGTTAGAGGCATCACAATGACTAATATGATAGTAAACACTAATAGTTAGGCAACTGAGTCTTGCCTTTGATGTCTATTTTAGGCTGAGCTGACTATCTCCTCTGGCTTTTCTGGTTACTGCTCTGTCTGTGATCCTTCTTCCCAACGTTCCTGTAATTTATAACTGTTACAACTGTATAGTTCAAAACAGTTGTTAGAGAAAGATCACAGCCCAAACTTATCCTTAGCTAGATGGTTGCCTTACGCATGAGGCAGAGTTTCGTTTGTGTTATCATCTAATGTAAGATCAATAACTCCTTGTCTTCTCCTGAGATACCATTTTTCTCCATTTTCCCTCCAGAGGGAAGTAATGACTTTCAAAAAACATTTTCGCAAGGCACTTTTGAATTAAGTCTTTTATTCATTGTTTCTGAATTAAGTGAATTATTTGTGGACCTCAGGTAGCTGAAGGATTGCTTTGTTTGGCAGTTAATTTTTGTGAACATTGAACAATCTGTGGACAATTTTTCTATGCATCTGCAAAAGATAGCTAGGAAGATCAAGTAGGACTTAAGTTGTCATAGAAATTGTTTTATTCCTATAACAAGTTGAAAGTTAATTCTTTTTAGATTTAAAAATCCAGTTTTCACCTAAATATATTCAAAATGTTGCTCTCATGTTGAATGAAGAAAATTTCTTTGTTAAGTAAATTTCTCATCTTTTTAAAAAGCAATGAGCCCTCAGAACATTCTTCAAATAATCTTCAGGTTCTATTAAAACAAAATTAAAGTAATATTTGTTCTGTGGCTTGCTTAATATATGCTATGTTCAGACTGCTTATTGTATTTTTTTCAAGGAAGAGACCTGTGGCCAGCAAAAAATTTATTCTGAGTAGATCACACAAGCACTGCTCTGTGATTGCACCTTCTAAAGCATATTAACTAGACTTTCTGTCTGCTCCACCTAGCCCTGTATCTCCTCTTGAGTCAACAGAATAGTATTATTTTACTGGGTTTGGGTTTTTAAATTCTTTTAATGCAAAGGATCTGATATGATGCACACGTTTTGTTCCAAGTGCAGAAATGTGTTTTAAAACACGGAAGTGTGATTTTTGGTTGCTAAGTAAAAGTATGCAAAAGCTTCTGGAACAGTGTTGAAAAGCTGAATAGACCAGAATGAGGTGAAATGCTTCCAATTTCATCTTTACTGTCTAGTGCCAATGGTACTTGAAAACTACACTTTCCAGAGGTGTACCATGTACCAGGAAGTACTGGTACACGTCTGGAAAGTGTACTGGTACACTGGTTTCTAACAACATATTTTTATCAGTCTGGAAATATGAATTTTATAGAAATGTCATCGCAAGATTGGGAAAAATAGAGCATGTGACAATTCTGTGACCTAAGAGTTTCATTCTCAAAAGCAGAAAATTGATAGGCTTAAAACAACACCTAATTAGAGTTTCCATAACCCCTAGAAAGTATAAAGCAGTAAGAGAAACTGAAAAACAGAAGCATCAATGAAAAAACATGCAAATTTGAAACAATTAGAATGGCGGGGTCTTTTATACAGAAGCAATATTATTCTGTATTAAAATGTTCTACAGAGATATGTCAAAGAAAGGACAGCTTTGTCTTAGAGCTAAGTCAACAAGTTCCTTTAAAAGTGTACAAATCAAAATATTATTTTTAGATCAAAAAGTCCCATTTATAGCTTTACAAAAAAAATTATTCAGTGTATGAAATACAATCAGAATTTTAAATACTTCTAGTTATTTAGAAGGAAACAGAATTGTTACAAATATTTCCTAATAATCAGTATTTATAAGTTTTACCTACAGCTGTCTATTTTGTAATTAATTGAATACTTCTAATTTTATGTGAGAGTGTTTTATTAGATATAAATGATAACAAAATCACATCCCGTGATTAATGGGGCTCCATTAATTATAGATAAGTGTCAAAAAGTCTTGAAAAAAAGTAATAAAGAATAATTTTTAATTTCCTTTATTTGGTCTTTCTTTTCCTTATAATATTTAATGCAAGTCATCAGGGACTAAAAGGCATAAAATACTGGCTGAACGACCCGGCAGCACACTCCTAAAACTCATGAGGATTTTTAATGCCAGAGAACCAAATTTCCTCAAGTCTTCTGTTGCATTCTCTGCAATGGATTACAATTACTTGTTACATTAAAAGTTCCATAAAATGTCCTAGGGTGAATCAGTTAGACAAGATTTTAAAATATTGCATACCTCTCCCAAGAGCAGTGATAAATACACACAACGAAACAATGCTTAGTTTATTTATGAAAATGGCCAAAGATACTGCAGACTTCAAACAGAACCAAAACTGCTGAATTTCACCAAACTCCATTTTGCTGTCTCTTGTCCTGAATGAAATTTCAGCGGAGCCAGACCTAATTAAATTTCAATTACAAACATGCTATGAAATGGACAGCTTCAACTCTTCTCAAAAGCTATTGCATCTGAATTTCCTTACTTATGGCTACATCTATGAACTATGAGATATTATCAAGCTCACTGTATTTTACAAAGAGCTGTAATGATTCCCATCATGAGTTACACATTCAGCCATCTAGTTCTAGGTCCTTCCATCCTTCAGCATGAAGCTATCAGTTATCTGTCACTGAATATTTGCTATGAACATTGGATACTAAATTATTATTTAATTTCTATTAAAGGAAACATACTGGAACAAATCATTGAAAATACAATTTTAATTTCTAGTATGACTCACAGACATAGAAAGTAGACTGGAAAAGACTTTATTAAGAATTGACAATTTCTTATTAAGATTGAATTACAGTAGAACTGTTTGTCTCCTTTACTCTATCTTGTTCTTTTTTGGTTTCACTTACAAAGTCCCAAATATTGATGAATCTGCCTGAGGAAAGAAGATTACCGTTACTATTCTTGCATCATGCAAATTAGTGTGCTTGAAAATCTTGATGAAATGAAGATTTAGCCACATTAATTCTGTGTGTGGATGATACCATTATGACTAGGATTATAACGAGCCTGGGAAAGGCCAGTAGTAAGTTCTGCTTTCTTTCATATGAAATGATATTTCAATTAAAAAAAAATCAATACAACCATGTAGAATGTACACTCAAATACATATAAAATAAAATTAATTTTTACAGTTATTTTCCATTAAAAAGCGCTTCAGAAACTAGTCCAAATATAAATCACCAGTTCTCTTATTTGAGTTAAAAAATGCACAGGTATGAATTTCTGGAGACATTAACAGCCCGTATTCGCCCTCTATATTCATGAAAGCAGTACTTACACCAGCAATGCTGTTGGGATATGTGTATATTAAGATTCTACATTCTGAGTTTCAACTTCTATTCCAGCTCATAATGATCTGGAATAGTTGCATAGTTTACACTTAATATGGAATGATTTTAAGGTATTTACATTATTCATCATTATCTTCTTGTAAGCAGGCATTGCCAGCAAACAGTGAGAACAACAGTAAGTGTGAAGCTGCTGACACTAAAAATGGAAATCTAGAGTATACTAATACTAGGAAACCTTCTGTAAAGAGAGAAAACAAGAGAGATAGGGAGAAAAAAAAAAAGAAAAGTGAAAAGGAGAAGGGTAACAGAAAAAAAAAAGAGATTTGGAGATACCATTTCTTTTATGCATGAATAGTTATGCAGCATGAACTTTTGAACTGTTCCCTCTAATTTTGGCATGTGCTAGAATGTACTGCTTCATAACTGGTCAAGATAATTTGGCCTGTATTGGTTCTGCTTCTCTTCACACAACTTGGGCTCTGGTGGGTAATTTATCAACTACTTCAGATGCTGTTTTTACTAATATGAGCATTTAAAAACGTTTCAAGTTTCTTCAAGGAAAACACGAGTGTTTCTAATTTTCTGTGTTTATATTTTGTCATCATTTCAATAGCTAAAAAAATGAAAGGAGATGGGATTCCAGTAAGCAACAGAAGCCCACACTTGTATAAACGTACAGTTCTTGTTCCAGTAATCAAATATTTTCTTTACAGTGCTTTAGTAGAATTGCAGTTGTTCAGAGATACAAGTGTTCCAGTTAATTTTAGGCAGTGAAAATACCAGAAAATTTAGCAGAAATCATTCTTCTTCCCCATTCAAAACCCAAATAAAACTAAGAAAATCAAAGATTTAGATAGAGTTACAGTATTTTGCCAACTTCTTTTCAGTTCATCAGTGAATAACAAGTATCATAAACCAGTTTGTGTTATCTCAAGCCCTGATGAAAACTTATCTTCAAGATCTTTGATCCCAGGCTTTTTTATAATAATCCCTCATACTCTTCTGATTTTCCTAAGAAGTTTTTTTCACTCAACCTTTTTCTCCTTTATGATTTTATTTCTGTTGATATTACATTGCTGATTCTGGAAGCCTTTTCTGGGTTGATTGGTCCAGGTGGATTAATTTGGCATCAAATTACACAGCTAGTTTTTTTGTCTCTGCACTAAGTTTTTTGGGGTCACACTGAGTGAACTGCATTTGGATACTTTTAAAAAAAGTCATGAATACTTTTGCAATATTTATTTTCTTAATCTGATTCTGGACTCAGTCCAAATCTCTTTGAAATGAGCAGCTAAATTCTCATTGACTTGACCGGGTGCAGAATTGGGCCTGAACCCCCCTATATAAACTTATTTTAAGTGACTTGTCTTGGTGCATTAAAAGTTTACACTGCCTTTGATCTGTTTGAAATACTTGCAGAACAGTCACACTCCTTAGTGTCTCTCTTTTTCAAAACATACATAGATGAAAACACATACACATTTAGTTTCTACCATTGGGCACTGCTCCTCAATACACATAAAGACACTTTTTCTAACATTTATGACCAATATCTATGGTTCTATGTGTCATATTCAGAGACTTTGTGAACCAATAAAGGACCGTTTTTGTCCTTAACCTATACGCATAAGGTTTAATTATATGCATTGGCTGAATGCATTTGACTGGTGATGGATCTTAAGTGTTTTATCTGCTAATCTGTCATCCTTAATTTTGTGGCATCATTAAACAAAATACAACACTCAGGAAGGTAGGAATGAAATGCATGGTTCTTTCCTAATTCTGCATATAATGCTATGAAACATACTCATAAAATCTAGATCGCAACAAGAAATCAGCTCAGGATAACAGGTAAATACATTATTATTCTTACCACTTTCCTCTCATAACCACCTTATTATTTACATACTTTTGACAGCTAGAAATTACAGGAACAAACTATGCATTGTAATATTGTATTACAATATTGGTATTGAAATACATGAATTCTCTAATTAGAGAGATAATAAATGCCCTAAATAAAGCCATATAAGTCAAAGCAAGATGAGCAAATAATGTGACAAGAGAATGACAAAAAACCAGGAAGAGAAGTTATACTAATGCTAGAAGAAAAGGACAAAGAAACAGACATACAAGAAAGCACTAAAAGAAAAAAAAAAAAAACCAATGAAATACTGAAATACTTTTTTGAGCTAGCAAATGAAGCCAAATGAACATTTTATTTTCAATTATTCTAAAATGACCAATGAAGTCTAGGTGCTAGTGAAATAGGCATATTTATACAAGACTCAGAGAAGATCTAGATCTTCAAAAGCCTTTGAGTGAGAAGCATTTCTGTGGGTTCCATTTTTGCCTGTACATCCACTGTGTAAACTAAAAAAGGGAAAAACTCACAAAAATATTATTATTATTGTAAAATAACATTAAAAACAGCTTTGTCAACAAATGACAGAATTCTCAGACCTGAGAACATTATGATTGTCTGCAAAAAAAAGTCAATATGCCTACATTGACTATATTTTACAGAAGTCTGATCCTTGGACATCAGATTGGCACTTTGCATACTAACAGTTCACCTGCAATATGATGTTTCTCCTCAGTGATTTGGCCATGCTTAACACATGCTGTCTTCTGTGTGATTGAATAGAGAAGTTAGAAACATTTTTGTTCACAATAGCTCTTGAGCCAAACAGTCAATTAAGAAAATATATTCATGGGCACAAGAGCCCACTTCCCTGTCTAGCATGTTTGGACTTTAGTTTGTATGTAGACAGCTGTTATTAATATACCTGATCTATTAATGTACTTAATCTGTAAACTTTACAGTGTTTATAAAGCCCTTACTAATATGCTGAACCAATAATTTAATGCAGAACCCTTGTCAAGTATCCTGCCTTCTAAAATGAAAATCACATCTCCATTTGAAGAATTACTCTTTGTTTTTCACTGCCAGCACAGTGAAATTATGCTCTTCTTTTAAGAGGACTAGGCATCTTTATAGAACATCATAGGAATTAGTCAACTATATCAAGATGGGCAGGAATCTGGCACAGAAGAAAGTTTGATATAGCTGAATGGAATATGTTTCCTAGAATATCTTTATAACTATGTAAATATAGCTGTATAAATATACATATATGTATATACATATGTATGTATACATACATAAATATACACACACACTTATATAAATACACACATATATATATTAAAATCAACTATTTTTCTGTAGCTTTGTAATGCCCATAAATATCTAGAAAACAGCTTTTCAGTAAATGAACTGGGGTTCTAGCATGCAGCACATAGAACCAGAGCCAGCAATGGGCTCTTGTCACGCAGAAGTATAATGGCACCCTGTGCCGGTTTGGCTAAAATTTAGCAATATATCCTCTGAGAGGAAACCAGGTTACAACCACCCTTCCCCCCCCACAGGGTTTGGGGAAAAAAAATATTTTCTTCGAAGGTAAGTGGATGAGATAAGAACTATTTATTTAACAAACACACAGGAAAAGGATAATAATGCTAAATAATGAAATGAAATCTCTCGCTATAGAGAGAAACTTGGGAAAATTTCAGAGTTCTTCTGTAGGTGTGGTCTCTCTCCTCCTCGGAGCTGGGTCGGTGAGGGCCCAGCCCCGGGCCTCGGGGAAAAATTCTCCCGATGTGTTCTGATGTTGTTGAACAGTCCAGAAGAGAAGAAGGGAAAAACCAAAGTCTTAGGAAACAAAGTTCAGCTTTCCGTCTCACACCGGGAAGAGAAGGAAAAAAAAAACTGAAACCGCTGGCTGAAGAGAGCAAGCAGGGTGCTCCCTCCTGCTCCTGCAGCCAGAGAACGCAGAGGAGTGTAATCTCTGTGTCCTTGGGAAACTGTTTTAAAAAGTTCGTTTGGTTTTTGTTTTTTTTTTTTTTTTTTAAACTTAGTTTAAAGGCACAGAAAAGGCACAAAATTACTTTTTGGGCATAGAGCATGATAGGGGATACACATGATAGAGTCACCCCAAGACACACCCAAAGCTGCAGTACAAGAAGTGTGTCAGCAGGTCAAGGGTGGTGATCCTTCCTCTCTATTCAGCACTGGTAAGGCCACATCAAGAGTACTGTGTCCAGTTAGGGGTTCCCTAGCACAAGAAAGGTATAAACTTCCTGAGGCTTGTACATCACAAAGCCAATAAGATCATTAAGGGGGTGACATATGAGGAGAGGCTGAGAGAGCTGGGACTCTTCAGCCTGGAGAAGACAAGGATCACAGATGGTCTCAAATAAATACCTGGTGGGAGAGAACGAAGAAATGGCAACCAGACTTCTCTCAGTAGTGCCCACTGACAGGACAAGAGACGATGGGCACAAATAAAAAAGGATAAAATTCCATCTGAGCACAGGAAAAATCTTCTTTTTTTTTTTTATTTGAAAGTGGCCAACTCTAATAGACTGTCCTGAGACACTGTGGAATCTCCATCTGTAAAGATATTCAGAATGCAACATGTCATAGTCCTGAGCAACCTGGAATTTCCAAGGTCAATTGTTCTGTAATCTTCTGATATTCTGATTTTTTGATTCTTTGACTGCAGTCACAAATTTAAATTATCTGAGGCAGAAGCATGGGAAAAGGGATGACATGTTTCATGTCTCCTGAAAGAAAGCTTTGATCACTAATGTTTTCAGATGATCACTTGTTCTTCCTATGGCTAACAGCATATATTTGCAGATGATGTAGCAATGATTCCAAAACACCTGACTGTTAGGTCTTGGCTGAATGACGGTGAGTTAAGCTCCAACTGTTGCAGAAGAATTAAAATTAGGATATATTGGGCCATAAACTTCAGGTATCAGGGTAACTGAAAATAGTAAATTTATATGCCAATAAGCTGGAATCCAAAAATTGGCTAGCCAAAATAACTAGTCAGTTTAATAGCAGCTGCATAAGACTTCTTAGAATATCAGTTTGGATTTAGAATCCTAAATTTCACTTGTGAACTTTGTGGGATCACAGTTAGTACAGTATATTTATTTATTTTTAATTTTATGCACCAAATTTCCTGTATTGTCAATAACTACAGTCCTGTTATTATAAATAATTGAGAGCTATATGAGTCTTGTGCAATAGAAGTTTAAGGGTTTATAGGAATATTTGACCTAACTAGAGACATTACAAGCCACTTTATTTATCACATTTTTTTTTCATTCCTTGCAAAGGAATTCCAATCTCATTTTGAAGATTGGTATTCATTGTAAAATTAGATTACTCCTAAAATAAAAAATCAGACTAAATGATTGAGTCAGAACAGGCCAGGACACCATTTTCATAGCAGTCTCAATGTTTTTTTTTCAATGTAGTATCAGTACTTAGCAGGATACATAAGAAAATATTTTCTACTTTTTTTTAATTTTGGAAATACGTCACCCTGATAGCTCACCCATAGCAAAAATATTGCACAATTTTCACTTTCCTTTAAAAATGTGGAGCTTAGAGCGTATAATCTATACAATTTAATTTGAATTCAGACAAGATTCAAAGATAGACAAGATGTAAAAGGCTATTTTTACTGTTCTTATTTTCCATGAGAAAAAAAATCAAAATGCATGAAAACCTGCCTTGACTTTCAAGAATATATATATTATGTAGACAGAATACCTTAAAAATATTTGAGAATGTGTAAAACATATTTTCAGAAGATGATGTGTGAGTTCTCCTCTGTTCAGAGAGAAATTTCTTCTTGATCACTTCTTTATTATCCTACAGTTTTTTTCTTATCTGTTTCCTGTCGACATTGTCGGTCTGTTGTTTTGAAAACATATCTCTTTCTACCAAGATCTAGAGACTCATACAGAGCTTACATATGGGTAATTCAAGTTCTGTAATTAATCCATTTTGCTTTCTTGTAGTTTCACTTTGATTCTAAATTTATTTATGGTTTTAATTTGAAACATTTAGTCAGAATATCAGACATATTTTCCTTCTGGATTTCATTTTATGAGTATGTATCTTCAAATTTCTTCCACATCACAAGTGCCAAGGCAAGTAGCTCTCTAGCAAACAGAATACATCAATTTCTCAACTGTATCAAAATCTAAAATTTTTCCATGGCAAAATTTTATTACTGAAAAAATATTAAAAAACAAGAGCTTCAGAGCCATGTTATGCTTTCCAGTAATTGATTTCTGTTTAGTGATTCCACTTATCTTAATATTAAACTTCCTTTCATGTTTCGAAAAAGTAAACCTTCAAAGATGTCTTAGAAATAATTCCCAAATACTAGTGGTACCTTTAATTAACAGAGTGTGACTCAACATTTTAAAGTAAACTCTGCAAAAATGCTAGGATAAGTAGTTTTCTCATAACTTATACATTGTACTTGTACGTTGAGTACAATCCTTCATCTTGTCTATGAATTCAAAATATACCTGACCTGTATTGAAGAGAGGTGAACATCTCCCCTTCCAGCCCATGAGTCCAGATGTTCTTCTCTAAAATCACTCTCTAAATGTCATTCATTTTACCAAAATATTCGCTATATACTTTCTATGCTTTTTTTTTTTTCCCACTTCTGATTTCACCACGTTTCTAAATTGCCAAACTGCAAACCCATGTTTCAGGACGACAGGAGGTAAATCACAAGAATTTTTAACAGTGAACTATTGTTTCTGTCTGGGCACGTACAGTGCTGTGTAATGAAGGTATAATTATTCTTCAGAGAAGGAATATTGTTTGGGGAAATAAGTTCATATATACAATACTGTCAAACAATGTCAAAGGCTTGGAAGAAAAAGATGTAAAATATATACTTCATTAATTAGCCAGGATACTGTAGAGATTGAAGGTAGTTCTTTATCTTCATCTGAATTAAAAATTGCTTAAAATTCCTTTCCTTTTTCATGGCTAAGGATATGTCTTTGAAAAACCTTAGCTTTCTTGGAAAAGCTAAGCATGAAGGAAAAGAAAGCACGGAAGGAATTCAGCCCCTTTGAGAGCCACCGTTTTTAACTCTGCTGGAATCAAGCTAAACTTGACTTTGGTTTACTTAAGGGTCCTTTAGGATTCTCAGAAATACTGGTGGTTTCTTGATACAAAATTCCATGAAGCACAAAATTTTCGGTTTCAGACTGCAAAATCTTGAGTCCTATGAATTTTCCCTGGCATTTCTGCATTATGTCTTCTGGTTACGTCTTGTGCTGAGGTGGGTATATATGGGATTTGGTTTGAAACAGGCCCTGAAAGTGAATTTATGCTGTTTAAAATGTTTGTAGTAATTCAAATGCATATGTCTTGCATGGCTGATCTGCATGTGTGGAAGAAAATCTGGTTTGTTGGATTTACTACACATACATGAAAGACTCTGCATTGCATGCTCTATAAAGTGCCCAGTCCACAAGCCCATTAAGTTTCCAGAACCCTCTTGGATATAAAACCATCCTGTCCTTTTTTCTCAATCTGTTGTTTCTCAAGGCTGATAAACTAATTTAATAATCTCAGTTATCTAAAATTATCTCTTCTCATAAACCCATAGGACTAAATGCTAGGGATGAACAATTCTGACCTTTTCCAAGAGAAAAGTTGATTTAATGTTCATAATTAAATGGACCATTTGTATCAATACTTTTTAGGAGCTAGTTTCCTACCTTGTGATTCTTCTCCTTTTTTAAGACTAAGGCAAGGATGTCCTGGTGTTCCCTTCTATTTCATTTGTTCAAATTTACTTTAGAGTGATCATTGCTTAGTTTCCCACCAGCCATTCTTTGCAGTGTTTTATACTCCTTTTCCTAGTTGTTTTGTTTTTCTTTTCAAGATCTGCTTGTTCAAGTAGGTTGCACACTATTGTTCGTATTCTCTGACTGAACAAAACGAAAATGTATTTCTACCAATATTACTTGCACATAAGACAAATTTAGTTTCTCGCATAATTTGTGTATGTAAAACTCAATTGCTGTGAACATCTACGGAAAAGAGCCAAAAAGCATGAAGCTAGCCAAGGAAATATATTTTTAAAAGAGTTGACGAGTATTCTTATTTGTTTAACATTATTCTGTCACTCTAGCTTTCCAATAATCCAATATCCTAGTAGTCCGTCCCCTGAATCCAACTAACATAGTTCAAAGTAATTTCTAATACTGATATCGAACCCAGTTCAGCCTGCTGAGCCAATAAAAATAATGTGCTAGTATGAATAAGAATTAATTCATTTTTATGTTTAGTGATTGTGACTGAAATATTCAGCATAAAGACAAAAAAAGACACAAACTTCTATTAGCAAATCTTTTGTTACTTATTTTTGGAACCACTATTCTTATGAGTATTTCTTTTGAAAGTGCCAATTTGGAAAGAAGTAGTAAATTCTTTGTCATTTAAATTTAATGGTCTTAATTAAATTTAATTAAATAGAATTTTGTGAATTTGAGATTCTTTTTGCTATTTTCGTTATCTTGTCTTCTGGGTGTGATTAAGCAGGTGGGTGGGGTTGTTTATTTCTTAGGTTTTTTCTAACACATACATTGTTCAATTAAGTATGGCACTGGGATACTAGGTATTAGAATGATCTCTTACTGCATCAATGTGTAGGAAGAGCTGATGATAACATGTTTTACCATTTGTTACTTTTTGGAATATTTATACTAATAAAAAATGTAACTTCAATGGAGATTTTCACAATTTGGAGTCTAGAGATGGATGATTGTAACAAAAATGTGGTTTTTAAAAGATGAATATATACATTGGGGAAAAAAGCAATAAACTAAATTACTAAATTCAAGATGAGGGATAATAAGATTTACTATCTGGAGACATTTTTTCCTGTCAGTGGTTAAGGGGTGAGTTTAGATAATTAGTTAATATCTAACTTTTAAGATGTCACTTATGCTAAGCGTGTCATCCTTTGTTCTGCAGTTTGTTTTTGACCGAATCTGCCACAATACAGAGTCACTAGGACACAGTAAACTAACCTTAATGGATAGCCTGCATATCAGCAGCTCTTTAGCAGTGACGTTTTAGAAAGGACTTCAAAATCAGACAAGGAAACAAACTGTATTTGGCATTGTTAAGTTAAGGGCTGTTATTCACTGTAGTTACCCAAAGAGATAGATTAAAGGTAGCCCAGTTGCAGCTGTACTCTTGCAAGCACAATATTGAACTCTACTTATTATAATATTCTGGAAAAAAAGCAAAAACGAAAACAAGCAAACAACCACAAAAAATATTAGAACTTTCTACAGACAGTGAAATTTCCATAACTTTTCCCAATTATTATAGTAAGTTTCCACATCCTTAGGATGTTGAACATATCACTTTGCTCATCTTTATTATTACACTAGATCAGTGAATTGGGGGAGGACTCTCAATAGCTAGAGAACCTTCTTAATGTTACATTATTTCATAATGACAGATTATTTCGTGTGAAACATGCTGAAACTGCTGTCAAACTGACTTTATCTTTTAGGAAATTAAGCTGCATTATCTCACACAATGCAGACTTCTTATAAAAGCAGCAAGGCGAATCTAGTGGGTAGTTGTCAGGAGATAATCACTCCCCTTGGGAATTATAGATATTCTGCTAAATCTCGTATCTTTTACAGCCTTAGGGATATGATTATATTACGACAAAAATACCCCTGTTGCATTACTTACATTTTTCAGTGAAGGACTACCTGCAATCTTCTAGTTGAAATACCTCAAGAGAGCATTTCTTTATGTTATTAAATTTCAAGTCTTAAATAACTACATCAGAGAATATTCCTCATTCAGCTGTGTAATTCTAAAACTTTTTTAAACTTTGTTACTGGAAAGTATTAAAGTAAGAGGCTTCTGCAATAATATTTATATTAATATTAAAATTTTAAATGAGATCTATGCCTGACATTGATCATAAAAATAATACATAGAGTACTGATAACAATGATATAATAGAAAAAATACAATAGAAATAGTATTAGAATCAGAAAAGGTGCTATTTTTTCCCCCTGTTTTTAAAGCCTCAAGTATATATTAACTGATTCCAAGGTCAGTGCTAGCCTTGCCTCTGGGCCAAGTAGAATGCAATGACTTGAAAGCTGACTTGTAGCATTGTGGTATCTTTTTAACCATAACTATATAAAGAATATCCTTCCTCCTGGAGTGATTTTGTTTAAATTTAACTTGGGAAAAATAACCATCTATGGATTTGGTTTAACATTTAATTAATATATTTATGAAAATTGTGGGATAATTTAAGGATTTCTCATTTCAGCAGCAGAAGAGATCTTGGAAGAGTGGGGAAAGAGTTTTTACTCTTTTTGGGGAAATGAAACACTGGATTTTTTTCATTTTTATTATTTGCGACAGTATTTTAAACTTAAAGAGACTGTTTCTTTTGAGTGTCTGTGAAATAACACATGAAAGAAGGTCTTCAAAATGAGAGGTACCAGGGGAGGAATAGACATCTATTTCAAAGTCTATGGGGCAGAGAAGCTAACCTCAAGGGCCTGAACCAACATTTCCTTTTCCAAGAGTTAGGATTGATCTCTAAACTACATATTGTTGTGTATATGTGTATCACAGTGTCTATATGTCTAATTGTAATAATTGAGCACCAGTTAAAAACTTCTAAACTAGCTTTTAACAAACTGTCTTTTGTATCAGAGGTACATGGTAGTTTAATTCTATTGCCAAGAAAATGTTTCTGCTTATTGAGACCTCTAAGAAAAACTAGGAGTACAGACATAATATTAAGCCAAAAAAGTTAAACTAAACCTTGCTAGTCAAGGGATCTCATTGTGGTAGTGAATTCTGAATGGTGCAGACAAGCCTTTAATACCAATGAAAATTTACCCATATTTTTACATAATGGAGACAGTCCAACTAAAAGAAAATGTATTTACCCTATAGTTTTGAGATTAGAACAAAAGTTGTTGAAAGTTGAATGTCCAGGTTAAATTTAGGTGAGAGTAAACTAAAATTATAGACATTAAGACAAGTTTCTCTAAAAATAAATTATCATTGTGCAAACCAGATATCTAGGATCCCGCAGATCCCATTATATTTACTAGAAAACCACTAGTGAGCTCACTAATGGACTTTGATGTCTGGGGCCTCCTCCAGCCTGCCCATGATTCAGGACACAATTTTAGTGCCCAGGACCCTCAGACCATACTCCAGAGATGCCACAGCAGGGCCAGTCTCCATCTCCCTACATCCCTGCCCATCCATGGGCCCTGCTAAGCCAAGTCCACTCACTTTCCCACATCCCAACACAATCTCTGCTCATCCCCAAAGCTCTCCCTGGCCTTCTCAACTTTGTGTCTGACCCTGCTTCCCTTCACCAGGCCTGACCCTGATCCCCAGCCATTGGCCAATGTCTTGGCCTGGTCCTGTCCTGGTCCCACCCTCACAGATGTGCCCTGGGATGAGAGATGTCTAATAAAGTGCCCCAGCACAGAGTAGGGACAGCTACAGCAGGTTGGTCAGAACTGTATCCAGACAAGTTTTGAATATTTCTAAGTATGGAGGCTTCACAACCACTCTGGGAAATCTGTTCCAGTGTTTGACCACCTCCCCAGACAAAATCTTTTACTGTATTGGTGACATTTATGTTTTTTCCAGTGTACACCAATTGTGTCATGTCCTGTTAGCAATTGCCAGTGAGAAGGGTCTGCTTGGGTCTATTTTAATTATCAAATTTTTTCACACATTGATAAGATCCCCTGGTGCCCTCTCTTCTCCAGTATGAATAATCACATTTCTTTCTTCCCTTGTATAAGATGCTTCTGCCATTTAATCTTCTTAATGGCATGGAAGTCTGGTCTTAAGGAAAGAGTTTATGAGGTTGTAACAGGTTTCTCTGAATATATATATTCTGATTTTTTACGTCCAAATTCACCCATGAAAATTACATGGATTCCATCCATTTTTATGAGCAAGTTGAGTTCATCATTAAGATCCAAAACTGCTTAAAAAACCAAGATATCCAAATGGTGGAGCAGCTTTTCTCATTAAATTTTTGTGCAATATTTCAAACATGTCTAATATTCTTTAGGAATCTAGAAAATCTATTGCCAGTAAGGCTTATATGTTGATCAATATCTTACCACCTCATTTTTTGTGCTTGCTGCCAATATATCTGATAAAGAGCTTGAATTTACACTAACTGTTACCTGGTGAAAGGTAATCCAGAGTCTTAATATCTGGATGTGGGGAGCAGCAAGGTGAAGCAGTATCAGAAGAAACAATGAGACTTTAACAGTACAGTAATACAAATCAAACAATAGCATGAAAAACAAACAATAATTCTAATAATGAACTGAAAACTGTACCAGAGAGGTTATACAAAGTGAATCTCTTCAGAAGTTTTTTTATGCTAAATTGAAATTTGGCAAGAGATGGAATAAATGATGATGCTGTCAGCACTGCAGATATTTCAGTAACGATTGAGGAAGTGAATTGAATTCCAAATGAGAGATAACTGCTTTTAGTTGTCTGAATGTAGCATCTAAATGAATGTCAGCCGCCTAATAGCCAAAAGAAATACAGTCAAAACTCTAGAAACCTATTCAGCTAGCCAAGTATAAATATCTAAATTATTATTTCAGCTTCTCTATTTATGCCTTCTGTGGAAATATTGAACATGTAATAACTCTCTTCAAAGGCTCCTAAAGCCTAAATTAAGTCAGTGAAAAATCACGGTAACAGTGCTGAAGTGTGTACATGAAAGTTAATGTAATACAAGCATTTTGGAACATTCTACCTGAAATATCAAGAAAATAATTTGGGTTTGAAATTGAAAAATTTATGTCCAAATGTAATTGACAGGACTGCAAACTGTTTATGGAAATAAATAAACCCCCCCCTCTTATCTGTTGTACAGGCTATGACAGAGAAAATTTTCTTTGTAGCACTACATATGCAGACATTAGTGCCATTTATATTTTTGACCAAAAAAAAATTGGTAAGACACAAGTGTTCTAGCTTTTGCTGAATGGTGTCTGCACTCATTGGGGCCTTCTCTGTTTCTTACTTTATCCATCAGTGAATAAATTGGGGGAGCACAGTAATTGGGAGAGAACACAACCAGACAGATGACATGAACTAAGCAAAGAAATATTCCATGTGCATAATTTCATGTTCAACAAAATTAGGGAGAAGCAGTTTTAGGAGGATTTGCAAACTTTTGCTCAGGAACTGTCAGGGTATCAGTCTATGACTGTCTATTGCCTTTACATCACTTCATACTATTTTGTTTTCTTCTATCTTCTTCCACTTATCCTTCACTTATTAAACTTTTTTTTTTTTTTGTAAATCTTGACCTACAGTTGTTCTTGCTTTATTATTTCTTTCCTCTTCCCCAGTTCTACGCAGGGTGATGGCGGAAGGAGAGTGAGCAGCTGGGTGGTGCCTACCTGCCCATTGGGATTAGTCCATGACAGCTGTCAACCTGGATGAGATTAATCTCTCTCAGAAAGCCTGAGTTATTATTTCTTTCTTAAAAAATACGGGATCATTGTTTGCAATCAGGATTCTATCATTCTCGTTATCCAGAAGTGTTATTCCAGTCTGCGGTTTGGCCACCTGTTGTAATAAACAGATCCACAGATTACAAAACTTTAAGGAGGAACTGATTATCTAGCCTGACTTCAACATAACACAGGTCACAGATTAATTCTTTTAATTACTTGATTCTGGACTAGATAAACTTTTCTAGAAGAGCACACATTTTTAGTGATGAATTCTCCACCACAGCTTGCAAGTACAGCAGATTACTATCATTACCATTAAAACTATATTTTGCATTTCTAATGTAAATTAATGTTTTGTCAGCATCCAGGCACAAGACATTGTACCTCAGCCTGTTAGTCTGAAATGGCAGGATACTTGGTGCAGAATCTTCTATTCCAGATCAGTGTAGCTTAAGCAGAGTTTCGGGTTTAAAAGTGAAAGTTTTCAGTGTAATCAGTTGACATTGTAACTTCTTTACTTTTGCACACTATTCTCTGTTCTGAAATTTTTGAAGCACTTTAGACCTATTGCCACAATACTCATCAGACTATATTCTCAATCTGAAAATATGGCTTCACAGAAGGCCTCGATAATTGGTACTCACTAGTGGTTTTACAGTTTGTCACCCTGATATCAGTAAACGGTCTCATTCCTAATTTGCCCCTCTTTCATTGTTCTTTTCAATTTTGTTTATGAAAAAAATTATGCTTTATTGCATATAGCTGATACTAGCAGAAGACAAGAATCAGGACAAGAATAAATCCCTGTTACGCACATGCAGTCATTATCTATGGATAACCACAATTTTGAAACAAGTGGTGAGTCAGTTTTCACTTCATTTAATATTTACAACACTGATAGCATTCTAGTCTCTTTATTCCAAAACACTTAATCATATACATGCCTTACAGTCGCCACTTCTACTACATCCTCACTATTATTTATATTAAATTCTCATAATATCTCATTTTAAAAGATAGTAGATAAATCTGCTTTCTATACACCAATCTGAGCTGTCATTTTTTTAAGTCATCTTGATTTCAGCTATTAAATTATTGTTTAAGTCCTCTCTAAAATTTCCCTGTAGGAAACTGATTTTTTTCTGATCGTGAACAGGGAGAAATCACAGTTGCTTACACTGAAATATTAATAGGAAACTGTTTTTAGCTTTCTCATAAACAGAATTATAAGCCTCTAAGCAACTTCAGGATGAAAGGGAATGTACTTTACCTGTCATTCTTGTTTTTTGAGGTACTTCAGTGAGAAAATTGAGGTTTGAAGATTTACTCTTGAAAAACAAAAATAGAAGTTACTCATTTAAGTCCTTCATAAGAACCTTCGCAACCCCAGCCCTTGCAGCAGTCACATTAAAAACACATCATGATATCCACACCTACAGATTTAATGGGAGGCATGGTTTTCAAAGAGTTATAGTAGGCATAGCACCTTTGAATTTTATCAGTCTACAGGGATTTGCATATAAACTTAAACTCTCACAGGACGTGGATCAGACTGTAATAGGTAGCTTTCTTTGCTCCATAGCCACTTTTCAGTCATGTGTATGTACAATAAAATTTTCATAGCAGAAGCAACATGACCAGAAACAAGCTCATGCTTTACTATATTTGCACAAATCAGTGTGTTATATTTTAAAAGAACAGTACAACCCTTTTGCAGAGAATATCAGGACGATGGTAAAAGTGCTTATGTAGCTTTCTCTTCAGAACTAGTTTGGAAAACAAATGCAGTAGCTGTTTCATGTGCTTTACATTTATACTGTCTTTGTATCTCTACTACTCTTATTTCAACATTCTCTGGGTATTGAGAAAAGCTGTTCTATCTCCAGACAAGCCAATTTTGCAGCATTATTAATTTATAAAAGTCTGTAGCTATTATAATTTAGTGCAGTTGCTATAGAAACCTCTACAGGAACACAAAAAATAAAAAGAGGCAAAATTAATGTGCCTTATAGTCTAGTTGCCTAGAGTGCACCCCCTATAGGGAGAGAGCAATGATTAAGTCTTGTTTACTGTCAGTTCCATTAAACCTTTGTTGTTATGGATTATATCATTGTCTGATTGATTTTTCAGGTGTGGAAAACAAGAAAAAATTAATTGCCTTAATCTTCATGACCAAATGACATGTGCACTGTGAGGTGCAACACAGCATTCTGCTTGAACAACTGGAGCTTTTCTACTTGCTCATCATTTAATTTCCCGTTGTAACAGAGAACTGCTTTTGAGGTAGCGGACATTGCTTCTTCCACAGATTTGGATTTGTACATGATCAACGTAATAGAGAGAATGAAAGGATTTTTTCTTAAATTAATATAATACTTCCTGTTATAAAGTAACAGCAGGAAAGAAAATGTTTTTCATCACCAGGAAATGTGTTTAAGGAAACGGGTGGGACAGATTTACACAGTATTAAATTCCAACTGGTAGTAATAAATGAATCAAACAAGATAACAAATGAATTTCACAATCTAGTTTATTGCTTCATTAGAGGGATTTCACTTACATGTTTCCTGAAAGAAAGGGCATAGATTCTGTACCTCAGATGTATTGGGGGGGTTTAATGCTCTACTGTTATTTGCAATATGAATATAATTACCATATAAATATTTGATTCAGACACTAGGGATGAATGTATTATCAGTTTATTTCAGGACATGGCATATTACTTTTAGGAGACTTGGACAAGGTATGAATATTGAAAGTACCTGAAATGCAGATTTAACAAAAAGACAATATTATTTTCTGAAATGTAATTATAGCTGGGTTATTAGAAAGTAACACAAGGCAATGTTTTATTTAACCAAGTAAAGTCTGATATATTGTGTACTACGTATTCTGTAGATAATACATTGAGTTTTCTACTCTTCAGTAAACATAATTGTGCCTTTCCATTACATATTAGTCAGGAAAGGCAGTATATGCATGGCTGCGGGAGAATCAGTTTATCAGATTTTGCTCGCCATGACGTGCTTGATCACAAACAAATTTGTACCCTGTGTTTTTGCTGTTGCTGCAGCTGCACTTTAGGGTCAAGGATGTGTTCTGGATTTTCACAGTAAGATCTTAAAAGTGATGAAAATCAATTCCAGCATTTATAAAGACAAAATTGCTACTGGTCACTCAGTCACAGCAAACAAATCTACAAGCACTGGCAACTTAAAGGAAACTTATATGATGTTGCATCTGTTAGAATACTTCAAAAGCTAGAATTGTGAATTCAGACTTGAGTAGAGGTTATGTTTTTGTTACACAAGATCTCAATGTGGCAAAACTACACTAGTATTCTTACTAAGAACTTTAATTCATAGGAAAGGACAGTTTATTTTCTCTCAAGAATATGCTGTGTTTATATGAAACCTTATAACCATGTAATGCCACATGTGATGGTGGTTTGGGAAGAAAAATAACATAACTCAAAAGGTCCCCCATTCCTTCTTTTCCCCCATATTTATATGCTGAGTGTGTCACCATAAGGTATGGGATATCTATTTGGCCCTTTGGGGTCAGCTGTCCCAGCCGTGCCCTCTCCCAACTTCTTGAGCAACTGTAGCCTCCTCACTGGTGGTGTGGAATGAGAAGCAAAACAGGTCTTGACCCTGTGTAAGCACCTCTCAGCAATAACAAAAACATTTCTATGTTCAAGGGTGTTTTCAGAACAAATTAGAAACAGGACTACATACATGTGAAGAAAATTAACTCTATCCCAACCAAACCAAATGCACTAAAGAGCCAGAAAAGAATGATTTTAGCATATATTTGCAATTTTGTTATCTGTTGTTATATCTCTAAAGAACATCCCCTGCCCCTCTCAATAAAATAAAAAAACAAGTGCAAGATACACCTTATTTTATACTGTATAACAATTAGGTTAAGTAAAATGCATTTGGAAGTGGATATTAGGCTTGACTGAAAAGAGATAAAAGTAAGATTTCTGACCTGGAAATTCCAAATACTAACTTCACTTATTATTTCAGGATCTCTTATATAGGGGAATATTTTGTGTGTGTAATGTATGATAAAACTTAAACATGGATCTAATTACATCAGTATTAGTAATAGAGATTATAGTGAAATCAGACTGAAAGAGTAGATGAAAAAAGAGGTAGGAGATAGAGTCCAGAAGAATGGAAGAATTGTGCTAATGTCAAAACATGTTTGACATAAAGAATAATGTCAGATAATCTGAGGACAGCATACTGTATTGGACAATAATAATGATGATAACAATAATAATGTCTAAAAGCAAATTGAACCAGAAAAAACTCAGCATAATTTAATTCTTAACTGTAACTTATTATACAAAAAAAATGCAAATTTCTCCTTAGCAAAAATATATGAAGGATCTTTTGCTTAAAATCTGCTTTCTTTTGCATTATTTTCTGCTCTGCAAATACTGAGGGGTTTTAGGTTGATTTTTTCACATAATGTAAGACCTATCCTTGAAAATTCTATTCCTTCAAAGAGATCTTTAGCTGTGTGATGAACAATCAGCATGCCTCCACTATTCTTATCAAGCCTTAAGCATTTTGTTATACTGCCACTGTTCTGATTTTTCAGTGTCCTCCAAATTTTGTGCCAGGTTCACCAAAAGGTGCTTTGTGGAAAGCTAGAACTTCAAATATGCATCCCACAATATAACTAAAACACTGACATTAGACTTTTATTATACTTTTCATGTGAGTCAACTTACAGCTCAACAGACTAGAGTATTAATTCTGTTTTTTTCTCTCTAAAAATACGTCCCACAAAATGCACCAGAGTAAATTGCACACGAACTTTTTGCTGTTTGCTCAGACTGATTTTAAAAACATAAGAAAATATGAAAATGCTAATGAAATAAGCTGTTGGGCACTGATAAGTGACTCAGAGCAACTTCAAATGTTTCTATTAAAGTAAATCACTGTACTTCTCACTGTTGACACGTTATCTATTCAGCCACTGCAACACGGTGCCCTTTTTGTTCCGTGACATGTAGTACCAGCCTGTAAATTTTTTTTCTGGTAGTAACAATAGAAACTGGGAGCTAAAAGTTGCCCTAGCAAACAACCGTGTTATCTTCTGGTAATGCAGAAGTGTTGCACCTCCTCACTGTGACAATGAGCATTTGGTGTTTTAAAGCAATTCAAATTTCTATTTGCATTATACTATTTTATGATTACTAATTAGAGATTAGTGTCTAAAAAAGACCAACACAAACCTCGAGGGACAAGAACAGAAAGAAATAGTAAATTAATGGTGTAAACTTAAACAGACAATAAATTATGAAAAGTTTAACACTTTTCAGTGTATTCAAATAAAATGAAACAAACAAATAAATAAAATTTGCCCTACATTTCCTTTAAAAAAAATTTGTATTATGCTGAATGTTGGATAACAGCTCTTCTGATGTATAATCCAAATCCACTGACAAATACAAGAAATGAGCATTACAAATACAGAAGTCTTATGCAACATTACTGGAAAGCCAGCTTATTGAAAGTATGTTTTGGAATAGCACAACTCTTACGTTCACAAGGGTTCCTCTGTCTGATTTCCTAGATGTTTACTGTCATTTTCCTGACAGTTAGAGTGTCCACCACGTGATTGCTGGGATGTTGAGTTTGGGGGTTATCCAATAAAGATAATACATAAACTGTTAATGAGGCACTGGTTCCATGCTTTACTACTCTTGTGATTACAGAAATGTAAATTTAATATCTACTTATTTGAAAGGTTTCCTGATTTATATGGAAATGTATTAATCAGCTTCCAAGCTCAACTACTTGCATTATACACTGAAGATTAGAATGATAATTTGACTATTTAAAGACAGCAAATCCATTACAGGAAACTGCAATGGATTTTTTAAATAGAATGGGCAATGTGATATAAATACAGGAGTCAAAACCAATAAAGTCTGAACATGAATACTAAAGTGGAGGCGTCTGTTTGGACTTTCACTAGTGGTGTCTATTCTCTCTCTTGCACAGCAGCAGTTACCCCCAGTCTTCAAACAAAGAATCAGAATCAATCCCACTCTTCTAAAGAAGAAGTGACTCCCACGAGGAAATAAGTTTTGTATTGTGGCTGCTGTAGCTACAGTTATTTTCAGCCCGAGTTACTTTTGCTAGCAGTTTTCGTAGGTAACAAAAAAACAATCTAGATATTAGGATATAGACTTGATTACTTTAGCAGTAAACTGAAGTTGAATGGTATTTGTCACGCTTATTTACGTTTTTATGACATATAACTAGCCCTCCCTCTCCCACACTATATTTTCTTGGTTAATGCTAGGTTTTCTCTCAAATGATACACCTTAATTTCCAGGAGATCAGTGTATGTATTAGTTAATTACACTTAAACAGTATTGAATCTGGGTTTGGTTTTATATTTCAACTCCTCTTTCTCGACTCTCTTCTATATCAGTAGCACTAACAAGAATTTATTATAATCCAAATAACATGCATCTCTTTTTCTTAATTTTGTTTTGAGAGACAATAGTTTTTTGACATTTGTTCAAGAGTTGACTCACCTTAACCTCCTTGCTGTCATAATCCTCAAAATAAATCCATCATATTTAAAAAGTAATATCAGTCAGCAACTGGAAAAAGGTAAACAACAAAATAATTTTCAAAAAGAGGAAAAAGGAGGACCTTTGGAACTACCAAAAGTCAGATTCACCTTTTGACTAGAAAATCATGGAACAGATTGCTGAGTAATGTATATTGAGACATATGGAAGAGAGGGAAGTGATTAGAGACAGCAAACACAGGCTGTGTCCGAAAAGTTACAGTCGTTGTACCTTGCTCAGTGTCCAAGGGGAAACCAGTAACAGGTGATGTCCCTCAGGGGTCTGAACTAGGACAAGCACTGTTTAACATTTTAGAATCTTAGAAGCAAAGAATGGTTTGTGTTGGAGGGAGCCTTTAAAGGTCAGACACCAGATCATCCTCCCTGCCATGGGCAGAGACATCTTTGACTAGATCAGACTGCTTAAAGCCCCATCCAACCTGACCTTGAACACTTTCTCTGACAGGGAGTTCTATGGTTCTGCGATTAATTAAACACAAGTTTCTGTCCAATACTATGAAGCTTATTTAGCCAGTGTGAAAAATGAACATCAGAAGTGAACGTTAAATCATTCACAACATTTGCATTCTTTCTTGTGGTAAGTATTGTACATATACTAATGTGATAAACACAGGTATTTTAAACAATTTCTGAACTTATTTTCTTATCATATTGTTCCAATTCCATTGACTGTCATTAATTTATTCTGCTCTGAGGAAACCTTTTGGGTTATATTCAGTTAAGAAATAGAGAAAAAATATGAGAGGCAGGATGAGAGTTGAAATCATTGAAGAAATCAAGATCACATTCAGATTTAGAGCTGTATCTTAATCTTTGAAAAATCAAAATAGATATTAAACTGATAGCGGCACCCATGAGTATGAAATGTTTTTGAAAGATGGACTGCATTAGAAACCCAAAAGGACAGAGAAAAAGAGGAGAATACTCCCCTGATAAAGCATAATCAATCACAATTGCAAAAGAGACAGGAGAGACAAGACCTGAAATTGTAAGGAAAGGGTTTGAAGGAAGATTAACTATCTAAATAACACACGAGTTTAAGGAAGAGTTAGATTAGTGAAGTAAAGATTGTTAGAAATTCTTATTAGCCATGATCAATCAAGAGAGGAGAAAACAAATAAAAAATGTATTAAGATGGAGTTGCAGAAGAGGAAGTAAGTTCAGGTAATAAATGAAAGTCACATATAAGTGAATAAGATTACAAGGTATTTTGTTAGGACTGATAAGACTTATCTGTGAAACACATCTATAGCTTACTGTTGGCTATTTTGCTTCTTAATAAGTTTAGAATGACCAAGCTAAGACAAATGATAGATATGATTGTACTGCAAATGATTATGGAATAAGCTTACTTCTAAATAAAGAAAACTACTTAATGTTGTTAAAATTCTATAGTTAATATATTGATTTTTAAACAATTGAATTTTAAACAATAAGCAGCAAACATTACTATTCATGCTAAAACAAACATTAATATGCAATACAAATAATGATACCTAAAGAAAAGGATTTGGTAGTATAGAAGAGGTAGATTTTAAACAAAAGCTCCTCTGAAGACAACATGATGTTTTTCTAGGCACAGTTGCCTTTTTTTCAATTAAAATATTGATATTAGGATTTATGTTCAATGTAGATTGTTAAACACAAGCATTAATATTAGTGTTATTAAAAGAAAATCAATATCAGCATGCATATCAGATAATCTTTTTCTCATCAAGTGGTCAGTCCTAGCTTAAAATGACTTTTTGTCAATCATAATCCTACTGGGTTGAGAAATTACCAACATTTCAGAGGCTAGAAACATTCTTTTAAATTCTAATTTAATGTTACAGATTAAAAACTTATAAAACAAACTTAGTCAATTTAAAAGTCTACATTCCCGTCCACTTTGGCTGTTCTTCCCCTCACATACTCTGCATATTTCCTGGTGTGGATGCACAAAATTTTAAATGAAATCTCACCTTTCTTTATATACTGGCACTAATATTTCTCTAGACGTACCAAAATAGTGTATTTGATGTAATCCTAAACTAACATTTCCCTCTAGTGGTTTCCCTTATGTTTCTTTGGTGACTTATCATAATATGTGTTTGCAAGACACACCCAGAAGAGAAATCATGACTTCAATAATATTGCATGATTCAACTAACATCAGCTGTTCCTATTTGAGAGAATAATTTGAGGTTTATAGTAAGATCTAGTTAATATTGACAATTGGGTCCAAAGCATGATTCATCTCATTCTGAACATGGACATGACTTTGACTCTGAAATGTCTCTTTCCTGAGTACAGAGTCTAAAGTATAGATTCCTGTAGCAATCTATATTGCAGATGTCAGAAATAAAATCAGTTGAATCTCACCTTTTGATGTAATATTTTTTGCTTAATTAGGTAATTTGGTACTTCTAAATACTACACTTATCATTTGGTGGAATTTTGTCTTACAGTTATATTGAAAAAAGTAGAAAAATAGAAGTTTGTAGTATTTGTATTATGCTATTTTTGCAGCACATCACACTTAGAGTTAGCCAAATTATTTGATCTTTCTTTGCAAAATCATGTGAACAAAGCAGATATAAAATTAATTAAAACAAATCAAACAAATATGACTTATTCTATATTATTTTGATACCATCCAATTAAGATCCAGGAAGAGTCAAAGCCTAACTTTTCGGATGCTTCTTTCGTGCCTTTTACGAATTAACTATGCATATTCTGTATGTTAATTCTTAGGCAAGGTCAAATGTGAGCTCTGTGCGAACAGATAACAAAATGTGCAGGACTGGCTGTTTTGAGGAAGACCTTGAATGCCAACAGCGTCTGTTTTGACTCTGCATTTCCAATTCAGCTAGAAAATAAAAGAAACATATGACTTGTAGCTCAAGAAAATGTTGACAATGTTGGTCCTACTTTCATTTTATGGAAAAATTAATTGTATTTTTCACCATAAACAGTGACACACAGATTTCTGCATAAAGGAAGTTTAACAGTGTGGATTTCTTGCATTACTTTGAGGTACTGTAATCTTATTAGTATATGTATTTACACATTTAGCAGATATAATATGCTTTTGGGTGTAATGTGATGAATGTATTTTATACCCTTGGTATAAAAATAGCACAGCAGATTTATGAAACAAAATGATTTGTTTAAGAGATCAGATAATAATTCTGAATAATTTTTTTTTTAGTGTACATGGTTTTATTAAAGTGAGTATGATTCTGCTTTTTCCATAGAGAAAGCAACAGTGGTCATAGAGAATAAGATCTTATCAGCAGATATGCTCTCCCATATGACATGTAATCTCTGTTCTATCCATACTTACAAGTCAGATTCTGAGAACAGGAGAAAGCTGGTTTGCCTTAGATCTTTTCTGTATGTTTTGTATATTTCTGCTATTTTCCCACTTTCTTCTTGGAAAAGGGTCTAAAAATCTTCCATGGTGTTTTCTGCAATGGTGTCCTAGTCTTAGCATGTAAATCATGTCTATTGAGAAATAAGTCCAATTATGTATAATTTCAAAGTATATCCCTATTTATAATGCTTGATATAGTTCATCAGGAAAACACTGGCTACCTACAATGAAATTACTGCAGTATGGCTGTGTCTCATGGATGGTGATAAGCCCTTAAAGCAGCTGAGAGTGGCACAGTGAATCTGGTGAATCACTGATAAAATACTCAAATATGTATAAAAAGACCAATTTTTTTTTTTTTAAAGCAGTCAATTTACTGCATTAACTTCATTGTTCAGTTTTTCCACTGAAGCCCATTTCTTAGATGCTCACAATAGTAACAGCAGGTTTTGAGCCTCTGGTAAAGCACAGGAAACTGAAATACATGATTTAGATCCCAACATTATAGTATTGGGACCTCAAAAGTAATTGGAACCTCATCACAAATGCCTTCCCACTGTGACATGCTTGTAGCAAATAGCAGAACATCCCTTTCTGGGTTTTTTTTTCACCCTGGTTCGAGGTGATTTTCTTTTTCTTTTTTTTTCCTTTGAATTTTAGTTCCACCTTTAAAATACTGTTACAAAGAGGAGTCCAGACAACTGTTGCTAGTTGTCCACAGTTGTGACAAACACTGAAAGCTTATTCCCTGGACAATTTGGCATTCTAGTGTGAAATTTATCTCTAGACAGACATTTAAAAAGTAGTTGGTGTGTCCTTGATAGGGAAATGGTTGTATCTTCTTCGGATTTATTCTTTAGGTTTTTATTAGACTTCAACCAACATCAAGAGAGAAGTTCAAGGTCAGATGGCTTAGTCCTTAAACTTTCTCACACTCTTTCACTATCTAAATTGAGCTGGATTCTGGGAGATAAATCATTTTCACAGGTAACTTGGAAATAAGTTCATTCTCAGTCTGTTTTCCAGACCTAGAATGCCTCTAAAATAAAAAAGCTTGTTATTATATTCCCAAATGAGATTTGGTAATTTTGCAGCCGTGTCACACTTTTGGCACTTATTTTGTGTATGATACATGATTACTGCTAGAACTCCCCTCTGCTATACTGATGCCTACCCAGGTATTCCCCATTGGTATTTGTCCTCCTTGAGAAATAAAGTATTTTAATTTTGTATTGGTCGAATTTCACCTTCCTGACTACAGATCCTGCACAAATTTGTCAGGATCATTTAAAATCTGAGCCTCTTTATCAAGCTGACCTTTCTTTTGGCTGGATGTCATCAGCAAATTTTAGATGTTGCACTCCGCTTTCTATCATACAATTAATGAAAACCTGACTTTAAGAGACATCCTTTTTCAGTTTAAGGTGCTTCATAATTGTACTCCAAACCATTGATGACTACTATTGGAGAATCATTTTCCAGCTACCTTGAATGACTACAAACGAGAACTGAGTTTATTTTTGAGATGTTTTGTAGGACAGAGTCAATCACTCTGTGGTTTTAATATGTCACATCTACTCTTACAGTCCATAGGAAAAAGAATAAATCTCCATCTCCTGCCAAACATCATAGAGAAATATATTCAATTTCTTAGTCCTCTGCGACCCCCATCTATTCTCTTGAGTTCTTAGAGATACCAGAATGATTCTAAGTGACTTCCCCTAAGTCCTTTGGCATGCTCTGGTGAATTATTTCATTGGGCCCTCAGGAACAAAACACAGATGCCATACCAAGCCATCCTTTAATGTGATTTTTATATGTGCATTCTCTTCCCTGCCCCCGAACTCCAGCTTGAATCCCAATCTCTTCGTGAAGCTTAACTGTGTTATACACCTCATTACAGATTACATTTTCATACTCGCCTAATCTACAAATGCAATGTAACACCCTCATACCTTTTCCAATTTGAAGTAGGTCTGGTTTTTTCTGTATTAAGCACTTACACACAATTTTCTTGCTGCTTTTTTCTGTCTCTTGCTATTTAAAACTGTTTTTTTCCTCCTGTTTTTTCCTGTTACATTATTGGTAGGAAGCTAGGGGAAAATAGAAGTAAATAAAAAATACATCTTCAACTTAATCTTGCTTTGTGGCCTGAGGTAGAAAGTAAAACAAATTTGTTGCTATGTCATTAATGATATGTCCCTCGAGGTAAAAAGCTGGCTTTGTTTGCTAAGGAGCAGTACAGCAGAATATAAAGTAAATGATAGAAGAAATTTTATGCTTCTCTAAGCTTAAAGAAATCAAAGGAGTTCTGAGTGATTTTCCACAATCAGTTTAATTTTCCTTAATTTTTTACTAATCAATTATTGCTAGGTAATTAAATATTACAATACTTTCAAGATAAATATTACTACGTATGTCACAGCTCAAGTAATCATTTGGTTGATTTCAATTTTTCTCTTGTCCTTTATGCTGTTAAATACACACAAAAGCCACTCCCACTGAACGTCTCTCTGAATATCTTTTTTTAACCAGATAATTAGCTGGAACACTGGAATATGATAGTACTAATTTTCAGACTTGGTTAAACTAACGATGTTTGCTAAGTTTGAAATTAATTTTTATATAAATCTTTGTTCTACATTATGAGAAATAAGAGTGCGTAGATTTTAGTTGGAAATTTTGCAATATTTTCTGGATATTTGGGGAATTCTTTATGTGGTAATTTGATGCCTGGTTTGAATATTCACAACAAAATTTCCTTAAGGCATTCTCTAAGTTCCAGTAGAGCAATTTAAAGAGGGTCATCTGAAGCTAAAATACAAACGAGATTTTCACAACATGAGAGATGAAGTTTCCCTCTGAAGCACTTAGAATATGGATGTGGTTAATTCGCAATAACAATGTGCAATGCTTAATAAGGATGGAATGTCAGTAAATATCTCTTACTCAGAGATTCTCAACTGAGATTGACTGAGTGAATCTGAGTGTGTAATTAAATTTGTTCATGCAAAGAAACAAGGAATTTCTATATCCATGTACAGTGGCTGAAAGTCAACAGGAAAGCACAATTGGTTAAGGTCATTCTTTAGTGCACAAAACTGCCAAAAATTCCAGATTTAAAAGCCAGGTTCTCTTGAAAATGTAGGAACTTTACATTTCCATATGTCCTGTCCAGTGACTTCTTGAATACTTACAGGGAAGATGACTCCACCACATCCCTGGGCAGTCTGTTCCTATGCTTAACAACCCTTTCAGTGACAAACTTCTCCAAGGTGTCCAACCTGAACAGCCCCTGGTGCAGCTTGAAGTCATTTCCTCTTGTTCTGTAACTTGTTAACTGGCAGAAGAGGCCAACACCCACTTTGCTACAACCTTCTTCCAGGGAGCTGTAGAGTGATACGGTCTTCCCTGAGGGGCTCAGGACTGAACACAGCACTTGAGGTATGGCCTCACCAGTGCTGAGTACAGGAGGACAATCACTGCTCTGGCCCTGCTGGCCACACTGTTACAGATACAGGCCAGGATGCCATTGGCCTTCTTGGCCCCCTGGGCATATGCTGGATCATGTTCAGCCAGCTGCCTGCTCCATTTTCCAGATCTTTAAGAATAATGTTACACAAGATCGAAGCCAGTATTGACCCTTGGGTTCACTGCTAGTCCCTGGCCTCCAACTAGACTTCGTTCCACTGATTGTCACTCTTTAACCCAGCCTTTCACACAGTTTTTACACCATCTATCTTCCCATCAAGACAACTTCAGCATCTGTTCCTTTACTTTCTATTTGCATTTCATTTCAAATTCCTAAAACTTTCTTTCAGGAGGGCCTGTTGATCAGTCAAGAGCCTGATGATAAATTCGTCTTATACATTTGCAAAATATAAGTGTACTACAACTTTGGGATTATAGCTGGTGCCCTGGGTCTATGAGCTTTGAATTTCCTTGACATGGTTTCTAAACTGTCCAGTGACTTTAGATGCCCAGATATTCCTATATGTAAAAGTACATAATAGCACAATCTCCGTGACACAGCTTCAGCTTTTGTAGAGTCTTAGAAACAAACTTTCTGGTGTTGTAAAATCTAAACATACTCCTTTCTTACAATAAATAAGGTATTGTACTTCTCCTAAAGATTTAGGGGTATTTTTTTTAGGTATTTTCTTCTATCTGGTTTGGTTGGGTAGTTTGTTTTTCCCAAAATGCAACATGTATATACACATCAAAGAAACTCCCCAAATATATACTTTGTTAGAAAGACATTCACAAAAACTAAAACTACTTGAGCAGTATTTGAGTGTTACAAAAAAGATAAAAAACAGTAACGTAGCAGTTGCAGTGGGAATACAGGTATTGAAAAACAAATTTTCAGGAAAATGGAAATAAATTGGAAGGTGTAGATCTGCATGCACATGGATGGATGAAACATAAAGAAAGGAGTGAAAACAGACATAGTAAAAAGATTTTTAAATTTAGGAGACTTATGAGGTTATTTTTAGAACCACAATTTTGGACAAAGAACCAGGACAAAAAAGAGTAATTTTCAGATTTAGATATTGACATATTGAAATTTTTTTTTTTTTTTTGATTACTGGAAGCAGACATGGTACTAAAACCATAATTTAAAAAATACAGATTAATTAAGAAATACTATTAATAATTTTGTTAATCTGTTTATCCTAGCATGAAGGGAATATTCCAAATAAAGTATTTCACTTGTATTTAGTAAACAAAGAGGATCTTGTAAAATTGTTCGTAGAAAACAAAACGTTCTAGAGGTCTGTGACTTGATTCATGTGAAAGGGTAGCCATGGTAAATATACGGGTGCAGCTGCAGTTCTTCAAAAGGGCAAATCTTAATAAAATAGCCATTTTAGAAAACAGCATCTGCATAGTAAAGACTGACATTCATTGTGGGGGTTTGTTGGGGTTTTTTTTGGGGGGGGGAGTAGGCTTGCTTGTTCCCCTGGCTAAATATAGTTTAGTGGATTTATTCTATTTGAACATAAGCATGTGATATATGCCTGCCCTACAAATTATATGCAATAAAAAACTATTGGTTAAAAGAGCAGTGATAAATTTTACTGTAAGACAAAAGAATACAGGGATAGGGAAATACTAACAGTGAAATTCATCAAGGGTAGGCTTCAAATAAGTTTGAAATAAGTGTTATTATTTCTGTTAATTAACCTGGAAAAAACAAAGCAGGGATATATTAACAAATCTTTTTGATGACACAAGATTAAAACAGTTTAAAATACGAAGGAGAATAAGAGTATTATGGAGAAATAATTGCTTGATTTTGTAGCAACTTACATTATAGAAATGGGAGCTAGGAAAGATCTAAACCAATCAAGATAATTTGGCAATGGATTAATCAAGACCTTTTTCTGTTTATTGAGAAGAAAAAGGAGATATTTGAAAATACTGAAAGACAAGATTATGCATTTTCATAATGCTTGTTTGTTTGCATGTGGGCATGAGGTAATTTTACTGGTATTTCAGTCAAATCCAAGCACAGACTCTAAGAATTCCTAATACGAGCCACTTGCAATCAGCAGTGTTTTCTCTCTCAGCCCAGAATGGAGCATGGAATAATGCTTTTCTCCTCACACAAAGGATTATTAGCTCAGGAAGTATATAGAAATGTTCTTTTTTTTGTTATTGTTTAGAGCTAGATTGTATTTAGTAGGGCACAATGACACACAGTGGAGTTGTTTACACCCACCTTCAAAAGATTGTGGGGTTTTTTTGGTCTTTTATGGAATAGCTATAAGTCATCAATATAATTTGGTCATAAAAGGATATACATAGTTCATGGTGCATCAGTCAACATTTTCAATAGAAATGAAAAAACACAAGTGTCGTTACAGAAGGCTTTAAAATAGTGCATATGATTTTGATCAACCACATTAAAGAAACAGAAATTCAAACCGAAGCAAGGCTTAGCTAATTGTCAGAGAAATAGAGAAGTATACTGAAGTTGATCAGCAGATTTTAGGGCTTCTCACTTCTCACTATAGTTTATACTATAAGCCATAACACAGCAAGGTTTCAGGTACTATTGTAATTTCTCGTAATATTGATTTTGTACCTCTTCTTTAGAACTGGCCCTCATAGGGAGATGCAAAGACTTTTCATATCAAAAATGTTCAATATTCATGTATTAAGAACATGGCAGTTTTTTAGAGGCCAAGTTAGCATATTCAAATAAATAGAAATGGATGTTAAAAAATAGTGGTCATTTTCCATGGGGAAATTTCAAAGACTGTTATAAAGAAATAAAAAAAATTTTTTTTTTTCTTTTTACAAGAGATGTTTTCCTTTTGCAGTTAATATGGTTTTCTTTCATTACAGAAGTTTCATCAAATAAAACTTTTGAGCTTTGAAATGAATAACAATTTCTTCACCATAAGCATCTAAAACAAGCAAAAATGCCGCCTGTCTTTTTTCAGACCAAGAAAATCAGGGAACTGGCTTTTCAATGGAAGATAAAGCTGAAGCAGAGCATCAAGTGATTCAAAAAGCAGAAAATTCAGCATCTCTTTTGTGGGAAAGAGGTGCAGTAGCAAATAGTGCTAAGCATGGTGTTTGTGTGAGCCTGTAGATACAGACAGCGGGAGAGTTCTCTCTGCTGAAATAATGAATAATTAAAACATGCTTAGAACTCAGCATATAGAGTGGCAGGATGCTATCAGACTAGCTGTTGGTGGCAACAAGAATGGCATCCTCTTGGCTGTTAATGTGGAGGCATGGGTAATGCTGGCTCTTAGTAAAAAAGAGCTGAGAGCACCTAAGCTGAGGACTTTATTTTCTGATGGTTGTTACAGCAGGCAAAGCTATGCAGTAGAGTGATATTGTAGTAGTTAGCAAGTTGTTTTCTTCTCATCATCACGGAGATTCAGTATAAATAATGTTAGCTTGAGACAGATATAAAAGATGATCTACTGTTGGGGCTTTTTCAGCCTCGTTTTTATTTTAATCATTTGAGATTTTTCTGAGTGAGAATTAAAAATTAAGATGATAGCAGATCATTTTTTCTCCCTGTATGTTCATGCTGATGCAGGAGGCACATTAAATCTTGGATAAACATATTTATTTATTTTTCAGGTAGTACACAGAGACTTGTAACTATTAGGCAGAATCAATAGGCAAACATCAACTAAGAGCAGCTAGTTGCCTTACTCCTTTGATGAACCAGCAACATAATATCTTTCTGAGGTCTGGAATATAAAACTTATTTCGACTTAACATTACATGCTGTACATAAAAGGAGACATTGAGCTATCATTTAACTTTGTCAGTTAAAAAGTAGAGAAATATAAAATTGCATTAAACAGAATATGGGATCATACGAGGACATGTAAGTACTTTCGGGAACCTTTAAAACTGAGCCTGGTTTGTATAGATATTCTAGAGAATGTCTGTATTTCAGTTCTCTGCCTCCAAAAGCCGAGAGAGATTTACAATCTTGTAGTGTGTACTCATTCCATTATTCTTGTAAGACCGGAAGAATGGTAGTTCCCTGGACTTCATACAGGTTTCAAGGATTTTCACAACATAGAAGTGTGATTTTTACACCATTTAAAGATACATAAATATATTTAAAAAATGAGAAATAACAACTTCCAGGTGGAAACATAAATCTGCACCTTTTAGGAATAAGAAGCCAAAGAGACTCTCAACAGCACAAAAAATAAGACCAATAAAGAAATGTGAGCTTCGGAAATTGTTCAGAGAATTCAGTTGACTCCAACTCATTGAAACGGCTTCATTAATGTCCCTCTGGTATTATACTTTTTAAAAATTCTATTCTAATATAAAATAAGAGAATATTATGCCTTTCTAATACAACTGAAAATGATGGTTCTGAGCCTCGCCAGAGAAAATTGTAACAAATATAAGTATTTCCACAATGCAGAATGTGGGGTGTTATTTCAGTCCTTGCTTTAGCCATCAACATTTTATAATTTCTGTCTCATTTTGGTTTTGTTGTTTCTTATTAAAGAGTGTTTGAAACAGAAGGGAAGAGTGGAATTTATGTCACTTCACTTTTGGCATTTATAAGTCTAAGTTGATTAACTACAGCTTGATTCAGTTGTACACACATAGGCACCTCATGTCACTGAGGTACCCTGAAGAACCTCACTCGTTCCGCATCTGTCAATCCAGAAGTACCTGTGTTCTGTGTTGTAACTCATAATCCTGTGAAGATATCACAGTTAAGCCAAATTTTTGCTCCTCTAGGTCTCTGTTTATGCAGCCCATACTTCCTCAGCTTCCACATGAGACTGATGTAGAAAAAGACTTCTTGAAGTCAAGAGAGGCCCCCTGCTGTCTCTTTCTCCTGGTACCCCATCATTTTGCAGTAGAAGGCACTCAGTTTGGTCAAGAAAATTTGACTTTGTAAACTATATTACCTTCCTACCCATCATGCATTTGTGAATGCACTCTGAGACAACATGCTTCATAATCTTACTAAGGACTGAAGTGAAATTAAATGGCTTTTACATTCTTGAGTTCTCCTTTAAAATAGATACAGCATGATTTTCTAACTTGTTGGTGATAACTTCTGAAAAGTATGATTTTTCATAAATGGAGGACAGCAGTAGTCCAATTCCATCAGCCAGTTCTTTCAACACCCTCAGGTGAATTAAATGATCAAACCCTCAAAAAAATTAAAATGCCTAGCGATGATTTACAGACCTTTTACCACCTCTGTTGTCAGTTCATTTCCTGTAAGCTTCCTTTTTACATTTTAGTTCATGAAAAAGTTTCTTGCTTAGAAAAATAGGCTATCTTCCAAAATTGCCAGAATTCTTGAGTCCATCTTCTTTGCCACATGAGCAAAACCAGATTTCTGACCAAAGAATCTTCTGATTTTAATCTAGAGATATAAAAAAAAAATGTCTCTGGCTTCATGCTGGAGCCCTGTGCAGGCAGGGAGCTATGTTACACAGAATGTGACACTCTCTCCTCCATCTTTGTTCTTCTTTAACAGTCTACACTCATTCCTGTATAGCACCTGCTGTGCTATTGTGCCAAGTTTCTGTGATTCCCATTGTTGCATAAACTTGTCTCAGTACAAGAATTTCCACTTCTTCTTTTTTATTTTGTGAAGTACTTTGCGTTACCGTACAGATTCTTGAAAAGAGCTGCTGAATGTCCTCTCTTCTGAGGAGGAACATGAGTCTTCCTTATTCCATGACAACCTTGTCTTATATAATTTTGGATCTCTGTGCCCATCATCCAGTCAACTCACGTTAAGTTTTTCTTACTAGGTTAATAAGTTTGGGTTTACCTGTCTGTTTTTAGGTGTATTTTAACCAATTGCCAGTATCCTCCTTCATCAAAATATGCCTAATAGGCCAAATAGATATGCAGCCAGGTGTTCTATTACTGCATATGAATGTTCCTACCATAGTCTTTCCTTTGAATAGAGACGAAGAAATTACTGTTGGGAAAACAAACAAATTAAAACAAACCATAAAATTAAAAACACCAAACCAAACCAAATCAACAAAAAAAAACCAAACAAAAAACCCAATACAAAAACAAACAAACAGAAAAAGAAACCAAACCAAACTATTCAGTCATGCAGAATTGAGTGTTCCTCCTTCTCAGTTTCAAGAATCGTGAATGTTTTCTCATCAGTTATAAGTCAAGAGCAGGAAACTCTCTTGCTCCCGAAGCCATCCTGAGAGCTTTTCTTACCTTCTTGCTTCTGTCTTGTCTTAGCCGGCCTTCCTGCCTTTCTTCCTGCTGTTACTTGACTCAGGCTGTTGCCTCTTGTAACTCTTTCAGGAGTTGTTTATCTTCTGTTCTCAACCTGGGTGCAACAAATCATGTTTGCATTTTCTTGCATCCCTTCTACTTAGCACCACAGCACCTGTACCAGAGCACGCGTTCTAGATGAGACATCCCCAGTGCCGTTCCTGGCCCTACCCCTGGGAGGAACAGCAGGCACACTCTGTATCTGAAGAAATGGTACAAGACACAGGCTCAGGACTTTATCTTCCTTTTTTCTACTCTGTTTCTGAGGTATAAATATGATGCGCATTGAGACAAGAAAAAAATAAAAACTCTGTTTTGACCTGACAACATCTTGCAAGTTATATCAATATGACATTAAATTATATTGAAAATTCATACCAGCCACCTTAAAATCTCTCTTACCACATAAAAGTGAAATGAGCTTATTTTATTTGGTTCTTTAAATAATAAAAGAGATATTTCAGTTGTATACAGGATATTTTATTTTTATTTCCTATAGTGAAATTTCTATTATTCCACTGCCTGCAAAAAATGTGAATTAAAAATATGCAGAAATCAGAGCAGAAACTATAGTTTTACACTTTTACATATACTTTGAATATTATCTGCTGGAACTGTGAATGCCAAATCTTTTTACAATTTTGAGAAGCAGAGAATGTTGCTTTTTTTTTCCTAAATAAAAAGTACATTTTCTAATGTGTTTGGAAAAAAAAAAAAAAACTGGTCATTGAAGCATGTAAAATTGTCATCATTTCCCAAGAGTTCTTTGTTAAGAGAGGAAGTCTTTGAATCTCTGATAAGACTCTTTTGTGAGTGGGAGATCCGTGTAATACATATCAAAAAATCCCACTGTGACTTTATATGCTTCTCCCATATGCACACTCTGTGCCTCACAATCGTAAACCTACAGGCTCTATATCATTAGTAGAAAGAAAAATAAGACATTTGGAAATAAGTTGGAACTCATTTGGAATGGTGGAGTATACTTGTTTGGGAAAAAGTGAAAGAACAGGCTATATAGTATTAAGGAAGGATGCTGGCAGAATGAGGGGAAGAACTGGAAAAATAAAATTATTATCAGCTTATATGAAAAAAAAGTCTTTTTACCCCCTTCTCCTCTAATTAAGTATGACTCGTGAATCAATACGTGTACCGTAATCATGGAAATAATTTAATTTCATCATTCAGTCATTCTCGACATAGTTCACAAGCATTTTATAAAGGAGAAATTACTGATTTGATATGGGAGAAATAATTTACTGGGTTTGAGGGAATATAACCAAAAATTCAGATTTCTTATTAACTTTGTGCTCACTGAGAGGAAAACATCTAAACTACCAGTGCAAAGAGATTATTCTCCTATTTTCTCATAAAGTCCTTGTCTTTGTTCTTTACATTTACCTCTTTTTTTTTTAACCCAATATTTTTTCTTGATTTTGCACATTTGTAATGTAAATTTCTCAAGTGTTTAAAGGCTTCAGTCAAAATATTCTATCAGAAATTTGATCATTGGCCATGGGCTAAAGGCATGTTCTCCTGATGAACCCTGTCTCTTTGCTGCTAAAGAATTTAAATAGCTAAACCACCATCTACCTTTACTTTTCTCAATAAATAATGACATAGTAATGCATCTCAACATTTTACATACTTTTGCTTTATTTATTTATCTTACTGTGTTTTGTATTTTACCTTTTTTTTTTTTATGCTGGCAATATTTTTAACCCCTTTCTTGAAAAGTAGAATGATTTGAATTTCAGTTCCTACTTACTTATTCATGTTTTCACTGGATTCCCATTAAAACTTGACATGAAGAAATAAAGTCAATCATCAATACTGAAGATAAGTTTACAAAATTCTCAAAATTACATAGAGAAATATATTCTAACTAGCTAAATATAATAGCAATGGGAGGAACAGTTTTACTGTTTGATATATCTCCATTATAGTATGATTTTAAACATATGAAGTTAAGGCATGGGTCAGATTAATTCTAATTTACAACCTGTAGTGATTTGCTTTTAATGTTGAGAAGGATAGACCTAATTCTTAACTTTCAGTGTGAAATTAAATCTTTATCTGAATGTCCTACTGTATCGTGGGAATCCTAGGACCTAAGAGTGCTTCCAAATTCCTCTTGGTATAAACATCTTAACTTTTAATGTTTTGTGACTCGCATAAAATTGCAATTGTTCTAACACAGCCAAAACATGAATTTGTTTCCAAGCCTTAGGCTAAGGCTTTATCTACACAAGTTTAATTTAATTATATTAATTAGTATTTTAATCGTAAGCAATTTAGTTATTTGCATGGGGTCATAGACAAAACATATATCTGATTTATAGGTTATAGTGCATTACAGAAACTGATCATTCAGGTACTGAAAGACTGAAATTAGTTCATGAGGTTAATTCAGTATTACTGAAATTGATATTGTAAATGTGGTGAGATTCTAAGAAAAGAACTGCAAGGATCGTCTCCATTGCACCAGACTTCTCTAATTTTTATGTGTGTATATATGTGTGTGTGTATACGTGTGTGTAATTATATATAAATATTCATGCACATTATTTAGTTGTTCTTCTGTTTTTGTCAAATTATCTTATTTCATACTGATGTTATTTTTTCAAGCAACCAAGGTACAAACATACTGTCTAGTCAAAAAACAAGCTAAGAATGAATCAAGAATTGAGAACAAATATTTATTCTGTTATCTTTCCTTCAATTTAATAATGGGACCTGATCAGCACAATCAGAAGATATTTATTAATTAACATTTAGTCTAGGAGTGCAACTGATTAAATAAGGCAGGCTTTGCTAACCATTCACAGATTTACATAACAATTAGGAACAATAAGAAGGTGTATTTTAAGGATCTATGAAAATAATCACTGACTAGTTATAAAAAAATTCTTGTACTGTAAATATATTAAACTCCTTATTCTGATTAGCTATAATAGCACATTCTCTTCCAAGTTTTTTCTGCTGAAAATTTCCAAGCTGTTTATTACTAAAAAGACACCAGCTTTGTTCTTCAGTCTCCCAAGCTCAAAAAGAAAACTTGTGAACATCTAAAGAGAATTAGAAAAACATGGCACAGAGAAAACAACATTGTGAAGTCATGTAAAAAAAATCCAACCCATGGAAAGTCCTTTATTGTCATTCCTTTTCTTAATCCAAATCTGTTTCCTCTGTTAGAACATTTAGACACAAATATTTTCCCCACTTTGCTACACTTCTAATGAGAAAGGATGCATTGAGTAATTCTGATAAGAGTACCTTTGCTCAATTTCTTACATGAAAGGGGTTGAAGTAACAGAGAGAACAAAGAACCCAAAGAGACACACACAAAGGATGCAGAGGCGAAAACAGGAAGGGAAAAGTTTACCAAAGGTACAATCTTTTAGCTTTAATCATGCAGGGTCCGATTCTGTGTGTGATAATTGCGGGGAAAAAAGTTTGATGTAATTCTGAAAGATAGAGCAATATATGTCAAAGTCAGAATGAATCCACATAGAAAGACCACAAATTCTGTGGGATGAGAGTATTCCTCAAGAAGAAGGCAACACAGAGGAATAAGGAAAGATAGTGTTTATGGACCTCAGCTGGCCACCAGATACTCATCAAGCTGCTCTATCACTCCCCTTCCTCAGCATGACAGGGGAGAAAAAATTAAAAACTTGTAGGACAAGACAAAGGCAATTTCATGATGAAAAGCAAAGACTCTGTGGAAGTAAAGCAAAACAGAACAAAAATATTTATTCTTTACTTTCCATCAGCAGTTGATGTCCAGAGACTTCCAGAAAAGTAGGGCCTCAGTACACATCACAGTAACTTCAGAAGACAAACATCCTAATAATGAATGCCCCCCTCCCCTCAACTCCTCCTTTCCTTTATCTTTAATTGCTGAGCATGGTGTCAAATGATAGTGGTCAATTTGGTAGTGTCAAACTAACAGTGGGACTTAATGATTTTCAGGGTCTTTTCCAATGACTAATTGGACTAAATGATTCTATGATCTGGAATATCCCTTTGGTCTGTTGCGGTCAACTGTCCCAGCTATGTCACCTTACAATCTCTTGCCCATTTCCAGCCTACTCCATTTGGCGCTGGACGCTGGAGAGGTTGGTTAGAGAAACAGCCATGATGCTGTGCAGGCACTGCTGAGCCATACCCAGAACACTGCTGTATTATCAATACCATTCTAGACATAAATATTCTCTTTGAATAGTTCCATTTGGATGTGGACTGCTCTTAAAAGATGGCAATTATGAGAATGGATTTAATTTTGAAAGTTAGGTGATTTGTAATTTGTGATTCCTGCCTCATATTACCATCAAATATGCATTTCAGTATTTCACCTTCACCATAAAAACATCTTTATCCTTTAGAGATATCTTCTTGTTAGACAAGTGTTTTGGTTGGTCATATCCTCAAAATAAGTCAGTGTCAGGCACAACATGTTTTGTTCTTTGACGAGACATGTCTGTTCTGTGTATAACTCTTGATCACATGGTTCTATCCTTGCAACCTGTCATAGATTTAGATTTATAACTTATAGCTAAAGACTTCTCTTAGACGTTTTCTACAAAGTAAACAGAAATTCTTATGGACAGTTAGAAAATCTCATATGAATTCTTTGAACTTTATCTTACAAGAGAAAGAATGCCAGAAATAAAAGCCAGGTAGGGGGAGGTTTCTACTAAATATGTATAAATGCATGTAGACAAATCTGGAATTGATTTAATGTGAAAGAAATCAGCAACTACTGGTACAATTACTTGAACATTAATTTAACAGACTGAATTAATTCCAGAAGGAAATATAAACAAGTGTAACTTAAAGAACTCAAGTTTATAACAACTTAGATTATAAGAATGAATTATCTGGTTTTTTACAAATAGCAGCTTTTCCAATGGAGTATGAACTCCCCACCTTGTATGTTTAACCTTTTGTGGTATTATTATAATCCAGAACATAAAGACCTTCTGGGTCACATCATTACCATGTTTTGTATGTTATTTCAACTGTCAAAATAAAAAGCATAATTTAAATAAAAATCACAAAAATACTTATGTAAATGTGTTGTGAAAAAAAATATATTTCCCTTGAAAAATCTAAAGCTGAAACATTTTTATAGGCACCTCTACCTCTGCCTCATGCTCTTCTTAAAAGTGCTGCTTTCAAACACGTTGAGATAGTGAAACCCCACCATATTTTTAAGCTTGTTATTATAAATGTACTTTTTATATTAACTGTGCTGGGGAACGGGGAGTCAAAACACTAAAATCCTAAAGAGGACAGACACATAAAAAGACAATTTGATTTAAAAACATAAATCTCTGTTTCAATGTGAAAATGAAATCTTACAAACTCTTCTTCTTTCTCTAAGTGATCTTAGCACTTGCTAGCCTTGCTATTTAAAACAAACTGTAAGTCTAAATTATGTGCATGCTGAACTGAATCCATCTAGAAATACTTTAGATGACAGGAAGCAACTTGACAGTGTCTCATTTATGAGTTTTTCACCAAGAAATAAAGGAAGAATAGGTGTGGAAAACTAGGCAGTTTCTGGATAGTACCATATGCATAAAATGTTTCTCTTTATTAAATGGATTCACTATGATTCTTGAGAGTATTTCAAGAAAAAGTTTCGAATTTTAGCTCAGTTTTTGTGTAGTAAATAAACCTGATTCCTGTAAAATTATCTCCAAAATATTAACTGTACTACACTTAAATTTCCATTGATAAATATTTTTATAATGATTAATATATGCATATGAGCATTACAGGCATAATTTCCTTCCAACTACTGAACTAAAACTGAACAGTGATTTCTCTGACATTTGATGTGGTGCTGTTGCTAAGGCATAAATGACATTGAGCAACACTGAAGAGTTGTCATTTTAGTGTTTACCTTTGGCTCAGAGCAGTTAAACATTTATTTTCTTTGCAAGGCCAAATTGCTTCCCCTTTTACAAATATGTAGAAACAGATCAGACTTTATATGGAAACCAAAATAACAATAATAATTGTGGACTTCTTTTACTTAAATTAGTTACTGTGCTGCAATCCCAAAAAAAAAAAAAAAAAAAGCAAGCTAAAAATATTTTGGTGTTAAGGGGCGCTTTAAAAAACAATGTTCATCTTATCCTTGCTACTCTATATAATCAACATATTTCAATCTGTGCAGAATTAAATTTGCATTTCTCCCTGGTTTAGGAACTAAGGACTTCAAACTGCACAATTTGTGATTTTATTCAATATATTGAAACAAAATAATTGATACTACTTGTCTTCCACGCACTTCCAGTTTTTTATGAAATATAAAAGTTTCTATGTTTTTTTCTCTGACAAAACCCAGTGGCTTCAAAAATATGTATTAAAAAAAGGGCAGATAATCTATTTCTGGATAAAGAATTCACTGATTAAAAGCAATCCCAAATAAAAACACATGAGAATGTTTTGATTGGACTCCCAAACTTGAACTGAATCCAGATTTAATATAAAGTGGAAAAACTGGTCAAGGAAATGTGGCTGAAGTCAACAACACATATATATTACTCAAGGAGTTAACAGGAACCATAGTTATAGAATCATAAACCATAGAATCAAAGAGAGATGGATTCATGGAATGGTTTGGATTGGAAGGAAATTTTAAAGATCATCTAGTCTAACCACTCAGCCTTGGTAAGGGAAATATTGCAATAGATCAGATTTCTCAAAGCTGCATTCAATCTGACCTTGAATATTTCCAATGAAGGGGCATCCACAATTTCTCTGTGCAGACCAGTCCAGCGTCTCACCATTCTTGTTGCAAAAAAAAAAAAAAAAAATCCTTATGTCCAATTTAAATCTAATCTTTATCAGTTTGAAACCCATTGTCCTGTCCCTACAGACCTTGTTAACAAGTCTTCCTCCATCTTTCTTGAAAGCTTCCTTTAAATACTGAATGGTGTCATTGTTTAACCCAAGCAAGCAACTAAGCATTTTCATCTTCCTAATTCTTTTACAGCCATATCCTAAACTATAACATTCTCTGCTTATCTTCCTTTGACATCTCAATGTAGAATAGGAAAAAGTAGGAGAAAGTTATCAGGCCAGTGTCGCTGTTTTCCCCACTGGCGAGTAGAGAAATGACATGAAGTCCAGGCTCAAGGATAAATGGATGGTGATTTAATGAATTCTCAGAAGACTTTTATATGTTAGTTCGCGAAGTGTATTAAGTGGCATAAGGTAATTGGTTTTTGCCATTCACCCCCTAAGGGGATTGGTCAAGTTCTAAGACACCCATCTCTGAGTGTTTTTCTAGTTAGAACTATAACAATTCTACCAAAATAATTTGCATCTGCAAGAAGTTTACAAAACTGTAACATTGTTTTGTCTCACCTGCATGGGAAAGACAGAACTCCCACAAAACGCTGCAGAAAGCCGGAAAATCTCTCTGTTAAAGCTTGTCAGTGTCCACAGGGCAGACAAGTAACCTCTTCCCGTTTAAAGTCATATCTGTATTAATCGTTTACTAACAGAAACCTGTCCCTACTGACATAATTGCTGTTTTGTAGCTTGTTGTAACAATAAAGGGAAAAAATGTGAAGAAAGAAGGGAATCACAGAAAGTTCTGGAAAAGGAGAGTTAGACAAAAATTATTATAAGATTTAGTCAAACCATAACTGAACTGGTATTAACTTTGAGTCAATTGACACTTTAAGTGAAATAGCTGGTGATTGCAAATAGTGAAAATAAGGGTCTCCTGTTCTTTAAGTGTCATGATCAGGCTTTTTTGAACTGATGACAACCTTAGCTCTATGTCAGAATAAAGCTTACAATTCAGTGATAATCCATGACAAGTGACAGATCTTGTCTGAGACACTAAAAATCTTTCCTGTACTCATTACTTTTTTACTTCTGTCCACATTTTTTTCTATTTATTTCCTTTCCCTTTTTTCTCCCATTTGGCTATGGGAGAAAACTATGAATGTAATATGCTTTTCTTCTAGGCAGCATATAGATAAGCCCAAAATGTGTTAAACTCTTCTATCTCTATCATCTATAAGCATAAATCTTAGGACAATAGTTTCTGAGTCATGATGGAAGAGATTATCTATTTAAACACATAAAATTTTGATACACTCTGAGTTTTAAAATAACAGAAATATATATTTAACATTCAAGGTTTTAATTTATGACAGTGAAAAACAATGATGAAAATACAATACTAGTCCAAAAATGTGCTTTCAACTTGTTTTTCTTCCAAACATATAAACAAAAATAGGGAAAGTGACAAAGACTGAAAGACAAAAAAGTCCCCAAAACCAAAATAACAAAATAAAACCCCAAAAAGCAATGCTTCGGGAAATTAAGTTTTGACTGGACAGGTATCAAGTTTTTTAGAGGATAAAAAGTTTTTTTAAGTGTTGTTATTCTTCATGGTTTAAAAAAAAATGTTTATATGATGTCTATTAAAGTATAAAACTCTGCCAGCACTGAGTTGTATAATTGCTATTAGTACTAATAGTAGTTATGCATATAACTAACCTATCTCTTCTGATCTTAAGGGAAAAACATCTCTAATTTTTGAACCTGTGTGTTACTTAACCACTAGACTATAGCAAGTCTTAAGGAGACATAACAGTCCATTGAGTAAACTCTTATTTATGTATTTCACGGTGGTGAATTTTAACTAATCAAGTAAAAGCCCTCTTCTTAGCTTATAATTTTTATTTCCATTTCTCTTCTGAACCATTACAATCATTTCTAATCTGGTTCAGTTACATGGTTACATAGTCATCACGATAAAACTCTGAAAGGAATTTTTTCTAAAGTAATGATAAGGTTCTACAGACTGTTGGCAGCATTCTTATGTCTCAGTTTACTGAAATTCACCAAAGCAAAAATATGCTAGGAACAAGACTAATATCTTTTAATCATTTACAGCTAACAGAAACCCTCCTTTAACACAAAGTGTATGGTGAAGCATTCATAGCATTTCTTCAAAGTTTTTCCCCTGCTGTTGTCTGCATCTCAGAAGAGTAAGAAGAAGATAAGTATTTTTTGCTAGTAAAATCATATTGCTGGATATGTTTTTTGTTTTCATTTTTTCATTATAATAATCAGCTTATAAGCCAAAGATATTCTTATTTCAAGCAACATCTATCTAGAACACCCAGAAAGCTTAAAGAAATTAATATCTAACATCAAGAATTGCTGAGTGATTTCTGCCTGTCCTTATCTCAACCATGAGTTTTTAGTTATATTTTCTCTCTCCTGTCCAGCTGAGAAGAGAATTAATAGAGCAGCTTTGGTGGGCACCTGACCTTCAGCCAAGGCCAGCCCACCACACCCTCTCTTCCAGAATAACAGCAATAGCTGCCACTGGCATTATTTGTGTAACTGCAACTATGCAAAACTGCAAATGCACTACCTTTTTAAAACCTACCTTTCCCATACAGAGGGTTCCTGATCAAATAAGAATTTCTATTTCTTAATCTTTTTACATTAACATGTTCTTGATGCATACTCAAAGATTGGAAAGCTCTTTCAGTATTGTCTTCCAGGAAATAATTGCATGAAAACAACATTAAGAGGCAAAACCTCAGATGCATTTTTTGGCTTGGTACAAATTAACATAATCTAAATGCAGAGCAGCTTTTTGTAAAAACGCTATCTGACAATATATTGATCCAAACTTCTATATCTATTTCTCTATTACCAAAGCATCATATATGGAGTGAATCCAATAGAGATCTAAAATCTTTTTCTTTTTTTCCCCATGCATAATACCTTTTTTAATCTCTTCTTTTAGGAATGGAGAAAGCTTCCAAACAGAGCAGCTGAGGAGTTTCTCATTTAGGGTAGCTGTTCTCTAGAAAAAGGCTGTAGGTTTGACTGCCTGAAAATAGAAGTCCTGTCTGTCATTTCCATGTCTTTAAAAGATTTCAAGAACCCATTAGAACTCAATGAAATATATAAGCCATTCAAAACTCAGGGCCTTGAGGCGCAGTTTTCCTGAAACTGAGTTGATCCATCTGAAGACAGGCTGCAATAATTGACATATTAGGGGCTATCTCATCTCCTCTCTCTCCTTCACAGGACACAAATATCCATCTCGCACTAAAGAGAATAAGGGGACATTTTTGTGATGGACAGTGTAATGATGCCACCACAGTTGCATTCAGAATTAACAACCATTTCTCAAAGGCAGATAAGCACAAGCAATGAAACCTTAGATCAAATCCGAAGAAACAATTCCCTTTAATGATAATAACTCTAAGATATGTGACAGTACAATGTAGAATATCAGAGAGAATAGTACAGCACACCTGAATATGAAACAGCAGCTACTGTGCTACACATGCTTTACAGACAGCTCCACTATGCTGCCGCTTAATGCACCTTCATCAGGCTTTTTACACAACCATAAAAGCAATCATTTGTTGGTCAATCGAGATCTATGTTCTCTGGTATTACCTTGCTGCTGTAATTTCAAAGCTCCTATTATCTTGCACTCCTGGGGACACATGCTACCGTCGTGCGACTGTTTGCTCATGCATTCTTATTCTAAAGGGGTTGGTGGTTCAGTATACAAAAAGTATTTGAAAACAGAAAGAAATTGAATGCACATACAGTAATTTCTCACCAAATTTTTAGCATCTAGCTACAGAAAAGTTATTAGTATAGGTTAGATTTCTTTTTTTTTTTTTTTTACTTTAGGCTATAACGCTACATTTTATAAGGTTCTTAAGATTTAACATAAAGTGCTGCTTCTTAATGATGCAACTGATACTGACTTGCATAATGGTAACAACATAAATGAATTATGAGTTTCAGAGGAATTACTAGCAAGCAACTCCAATTAGTATAGGGGCATTTACCAGGTAAATCTTCTTTTATAAATGAGTGTGATATAATAACTAAGATGTTAAAACATTTTCATTTATTTATCCCCTTGGGAAAGATTAAAGAGCAAAACAGAAAACACTAAAGATAATTTTCAAGGAGTTGATATGCTTGACACAAACACTGTTTACATCAAATAAGATGAATCTTCATTTAATTTTTTTACTGAGGGTATTTAATAATGACAGAACTTAAAATAATTCACTCCAAAAAAACCTCAGTTCTGTCTTCATGAGGTAGCCTTCACACATGTATATGTTAAATTTTAACTCAAAATGAAACCCCCCAAAACCTCCCCCTCCAAAATGATGCAATTTTGAAAGCCTTAGCCCAGTCTTTCCTGTCAACGTCTTTAGTTCTTTCTCTTTGCTTTGCTTCTTTCTGAGCAGCATGAATAAAGTTTCTTGATATGTCATTTGCACCATGATGTTGACCAAAGTAATCAGAGTAACCAAAATGATGATTAATGACTTAACTAATTTCTTCAGAAGACAGCTATGGATGTTAAATTTCCTAAATTATTCTTTTACATAGTGTGATTTGTTTTGATTCTTTACTGTGGTTAGCTCTGTTCCACTTTCTTCTTGTTCTAGACATCACTCTATTCTTTCTAGTTATATTAATAAAAATACCTAAACATAATTGCACTAAATTCAGGGGACTCATCTTGTTCTGAATGGACGTAGTTCCTGTAGCCATCTGGCCATGACCTTGTATGAGCCAATGCAAGTAATGTCTAAACAATGACATTATGGTTGAACCTTTCTTTTCTTTTTTTTTCATCCCCTGTTCAAGCAAATCTAACAATATTCCCAGTAGCTATGGCACACCAAGTATCACAGAATACGTGGAATTGCATTATGTTTGAAAAAAGAGAATGTATAATTAACTTGTTGTCTTGAATCAGTTTCTAGAAGACAGACATTTTTACTATGAAGACACCATCACAACTGTCTTCATTTATCCCAGTTACTGGCAGCCTTAGCAGAAAGGCTTACAACTGAAAGAACGTAGGAGTACAGCTATTTGAGACAAGGCTTTTGGAAGAAAAAAATTGAAACTTGTTGGAACAATAGTGTGAAAGAAAATCATGTATCTTCTCTCTCAGCTGAATGTACTACTTCACTTCAAACCACTTTTAATGAGTAGTGGTTTTAACTCATTTCTATATTTCTGGTGCCTGACTAAAGATTTATCATACACCATTTAAGAGGATAGAATTATATATTTTTAGTCCCAATTCTAATGTAAAAAAACATATACTATCAATATGAATCAAAAGCAGGTTGCCATGGTGCTATCTTTGTATTTGTTTGACCAAAATGTTTTTCATAGAGTTAAATGAATACTAGTGAATCTGGGAACGTTGTGAAAATCTAATACACATTTATGTGCTTCCAAGGTTCACATCTGCATTCTGATCCAAGTGGGGAATTGCAGATTCTCTTCAAATGTATATTTGCAGCTACAGAACATTACTGTGAAAGCCCAGACACTGTGAAGTCTTTCTTGACACACAATATTCACTAAGTCTAAAAGCATTTGAAATGTCTCTGTTAATGGATAAACACTGGCTCTGAAGATTGAAAATGTGCTTCCTGCAGAAAGTGATATACACAGAAATAAGCACAAGATGTAGCTATGAAAACAATCCAATTCCAAAGCAATCAAGAGGAAAAAGGTCCAATATATATGACCCTGCTCTGAAAAAGAATTAGCTTTATTCAGTGTTTGTCAGCCTTTGCAGAGATGTACCAGTTTCAATGAACGATAACACCTACAAAAAAACACCTCTAGGTTTATCAAGAACATATCAAAAAAGTGAATTAAAATCCGGTATTGAAAATTCGACATTTCACAGAGCTAGATACAGTCCTGATATGGATAAGGAGCCATCCTAGTTAGTAACAAAACATAAAAAGGTTGTAAGCAATTATAACAATATGTAGGCCATTATTTTTATAATGGTTATGTTGCGATTATAATCACTTGAAACCTATTAGCTACAAAGACCAAAAAATTTAAAAAAAAATCAAAAAATTCAGAAGTTTCAAAAATTATATTTACCTACCTTTGATGTACATAGTGGCTTCAGATACTTAGTATCCATATCTATTTTTTCATTAAAAATGAGAAATAGATGCTTACATTGTAATTTCAGCTTGTCCTTCCCGTTTACATTCATTATGTATCTGCTCTTTAAACTTTTTTTTTCAGCAATATTGCTTGTATTTCAGAATTTATGCAAATTGAAGTTTGCACTTTAAAATGACAACCATTGTGGTCACAAACATCTGAAGAGAGAGAATAACATATCTGACATATCTCTCACAACAACATATTTAACATGTCACTGATATATCTAACACTGCAAAAGAAATAAGAGTTATACACTACAGGAACACATCATGTGCCAGATAGCCCAGTCAAGAGAGGACTTACCAAAACAGAGATAGAAAGCTGCTTGATTTAATGTTCGCATGTCTTGGACAGTTACTTTGACAATTTTAATATACCCTCTCTATCCACCAATGATCACAGCAGATAGTAAGCAGATTGGGAAGACCTGAGAGAAGGAAAACAGTGATGTATCTACATTTGTGTTATACAAGAAATATACACATTCAGAATTGTTTATCATTCTGTAGGATACTTGACAATGAGGCAACACCCTTGAATGCCTTCTAATCCATTTCTATTTCACTTCTCTAACTCTTAACACAATGCAAAGACACATCAGGGGCTGATGAAAAGTTCAAACTTTGAATGTGCCAGCATATAAACACCTCTCTTAAACCTCTCAGAACAGAGTACCTATATATCTGACCCAGCTGGTCCACTTCACCCCCTTTCTGGATTGCCACACATACCAGAACTCTTCTTTCTTACGGTATTACTGAAAAAAAAAAAGAACCTGTATTTTTTTGAATAAGCTAATCATATCTGAGTACTTCCCTTTCTAGTTCTATTTCTACAGAACGAAACCGCTCAGTTCTTTAAGTTAAACACACATTTAAAAAAATAATTTTCACCTTTTATTTAAAACTTAAATAATTTATTGGAAAAGATTTAATCATGGCTTTGTGTAACAGGATTTTTCAAGTATTTCAAACTAACCTATTCATGTAGAGCTTTAAAATGTGTCCTCTTTTAATGCAAAACTCCTGAGATGTACTATTTACAGCAGCTCTAGTATGCTATTTTGTCAGGATAAATAGAAACAACTACTGTACATTATCCTTTTCATTGCTAGCTGCATAACTACTGTGATACCAAGAACATTGTATCTGTGTTTCTAGGCTTGAAAATTGAATAGAAATAGGTTTGGCAAGGAGCTTGCTGAGTACTGTGAAGACATTATTTCCATAAGGCTTGCTGCTTCATTACTTTGGAAGAGAGTACATAATCAGGCTTCACAGGATTTTTTTCTGTATAGATGGTTATATTTACCATTAAGGGAAAGCAACTTTCCTGCTCTGACTCCTTCAATTTCAGTCAAATCACAGCATCCAGACAGAGTTATCTGTCTGGCAAACTTCTCCACTTGTCTTTTTCTCTTTTTGGAGATTTTTCAACCGATTATTTGACAGGTCTAGAGCAACACATGGCTTAAGAAGAAGATTGGTAGAAAGCTGAACTTTATGGGACTACAAATCCTGAAACTATATGCAAGAGATCTCTGTAAAATTAATTGGTTTCATGCACCATTTTGTTCAGTTGGACATGAGTAGTAAACGCATTTTTCTATGTTCAGATATTTAAAACATAAACAATGTCTGTGTGTGTGTAAAGACACACAGTCCCAAGCAAGATTGGCTGTGATAAATTTATTTTCAAAACAAGAAATAAAAAGGATTTTTTATATTTTCTTGGGTTTCTTTTTTTTTTTTTTGTAATCAAGATTCATCATCCAAATCCATTAATCTTTGACACTCTGACAAGGAAGGGGAATGGAACATGGTTTACTTCAAACTGCATTCAATATAATTCTTTGTCAGAAATAAAAGGGTTACTGTTACATGATAATGGCAAACTCTTTCTAGAGTTCTATATGCATCTTGTTTATACAGACCAGAAAAGACATTTTCTCTAACAAAGAACTAATTTCTCCACTGTCTCCAGATTGTTTATATTTGAACCATCCAGAAACACTCACAGCAAGATGCTTACTTTAGCTTTTATTACATGTATGAACTCTACAGAACCAGCTATTGGTGAACTTCACCTGCCTTTTTCACTCATTTTACCTACCTGGAGAATTCAAGCTGCAGAACAGTCTTATGGATTCATCCTACTAACCTCAAGCACACATTTCGGAGTGTCCTTCACTGTTTATGATATTCGTAAAAACAAATATGAATTGAGGTAGACACAGATTACCCAAGACACAGGACTATTTGAGGAAGCCTAGGATGCTTAGTCTCTTAAATGATGTGTCATGAATAAATATTTGGAATCATACTGGATGAGCCTATCTTGCAGTAACAGCTGGACTTGATAAATTTCACTGACATCAGAGATGCTGCAAAGGAGCATAGAGTATATATTTCTGCAGGTACAACCAAAGTCTGTGTATACATACTGAAGCATTCCTAACTCCATGTAGGTGAATGCTTGTAATACTGCAAAGAATTGGGCAAAATGTTCTGGGAAAAGTGAAGTCAAGGACGCACCAGAGAGTAAAAGTGCTAAGGGTGGCAGACTGTAATCACAGGAGAGCAGAAATTTATTTTAAGGGAGATGTCAGAACACTAATGTTAAATAACAAAAGACATTGACAAGTTATTTGATATGATGGAGACCTATCACATTAGTAAATTAAGACAACACAAGGTTATTTGTAAAATCAGAACTTCACAGAGTCTACCTAAAATTAAGCTATGTCCTTGCAGTAATGAAAACCAAGATATTAGTGAAAATATTTAGGGAAAAAGATTTAAATTATTTTTCAGTGAACTACATCTCTTGATTCACTGTTCATCATTACACAAATTCCAGAACTATCACAAACAAGACAGCACTGACAAGACCTTTTAAACAGTTAAGCACTAAGAAGAAATATTTTATAGTTCAGCAGTAGTTCTCATCAAAGACATCATTATTTCAATCTCACCCTTCTAATCTAGCTTAAAGAATTTGTGATATTAGATTGATGACCTAATATTTTCTTTCTGTAGAGAATATTTTAATGAGATAAGCAAATGATGTGTGTTGCATGGTACAACAGAAACATTAAAAAAAATCAGTAATAAACAATCACATGTACTATATATTTTGAAAAATGAGCTTGAACAAGTCTTTAATAAAGTCATTATGTCTCTTACCATAAATCACTAAAGTTTATTTTCCCGCACTAGCCATAACACAGTCAAGGACAACTGTTTTAAATTTGTCCTTGCTTATAATTTACCGTACAAGAAGTTTCCCATAACTTTTCTTTGACTAATACAAAATAGTACTACTCTATGTGTAATTATAGTATACAAAATATTTAGTTAAATGAATAGAACTTCCACTCTAAAAAGAACTTGTAAAATACTAACTAATATATGTCAGTGTAATTGCAAGGATGGGTTTGAAGTCCCAGCATGTTGAGGCAGAACCAAACAACTTGTTGACATAGAAATACTTTACAAAAATTGTATAATTTATCTATCTGTCTACCTGAGCCAATGAACAAACTTCCACTGTATTGCAAGAGTTTCTTATTGAGGGGCCAATGATGCCTTCTTTAGTGATTGCTATTGAAAAATTCATGTCAATGAATGTTGTCTGAGCCATTAAGCCTTTTTTCAGCCTGTTTCTTTAACTTCTTCCACAAACAAACCAACAAACAAAACCAAATTAAATCAAAAAACCCACAGAAATATTTAAAATTCAGGATATCTCCTAATTTTCTGTAGTTCTACTCTGTAGAATAATTCAGCATTGTGAAGTCGACGAGCAAATTCAACTTTTACTTTTTATCCCTGTGTTCTGCCCTAAATATATGGCATCTATGTAAGACATAGAGGTTTTTGTCATTGTTTTGCTTGAAGCAGAGGTACAGCACATCTTACTGTACACTTTGTACATGGATCATGTGCAATTCTGCAAAAATGAGACTTTTGTCAATAAAAATTGAGTGTATTCAAGTATGAATTCTTAGCATTCAGTCATAATTACGTCAGGAACACAAGGGTCTTTTGTTAATAACATTTCATTTTCTAAGTAAACAGAACACCCTCCCCCCTTTTAAATGCAGAATGGTATGACAAGCATCTAGAGCCCTCATCAGTCTGGAAAAACAAGGAACAAGAGAGAAAAACCTGGAATGTTCCCCCCTTCAGGTGAGAATAATGTGTTACATAAAAAGCTGTATTTCAGTGCTTATGCATCAGAAAGCTATTCCCATTCCTGAATTTCATTTTAAATTGGTCATTTGTGCATTACATTTTGGAAGTTCCTCTAACAGAGACCAGAAGTCATGGAAGCAGATCCTTTGTTTTTGTGTTTCTAAGAAACACAATCAAGACTTCAAAGTCCCAGCTACTCCAGATTCATGTCTCTTGCATCTATCACATTTCTCATTTGAAAGATGTAAAAAAATCTATACAACATAGATATAATGTATATAATTACATAAGCAGACACACTCTCTGAACGTTCTTTATCCTACCTCTAATTCTACAGAAAGCAAGAGTACAGTCTGAATGTAACTCTTTAACTAAGTGTTTAGACAGAGCCAGACTTTCTAGAGGTAAGGACCATGAAACACACATTCCAAGAGATATTCATAACGTACAAGGCTTGTCTGATAAAGGACTATTTCTCATATGGCAGCCACAAACAGTGAGACACTAATCATCCACTGCAAAATTTTAATGAAATAGCTGTACTACTTCAGATATTGATTGCTACTGAAGGAAGAAGAAAATCCCCTTTGTTTGCAGCTGTTCCTCCCAAAAGTTGTACTCAATATTCAAATTTTTTAAAAAAAACTGTACAGCCCAGCAGTTATTGTATAATAAACCTATACTGTACATAGCTGAAATTAAGACATCAAAATGTCATTTAAATAATGAATACATTAACACTTTTGTCCACTGAAAACATTAATATAAAACAATTGGTGAATAAAAATTTAAAAAGCAAAAAATCCTTGAGATTTAAGAAAATGCATTAAGGTAAATACAGCATTCATTTATATAAAAAAAAACCAAAAAACCAAAAAAACCCCAAAAAACCCCAAAATCTCCCAAGCATTATTGTCTTCCCATCCATCCAGCAACCAAGCTGTCAAAACAAAAAACACCCCTCCCTCAAAAACCCAACCAGAATAAACAGAGTAAAACCAGAAATAGTTGTTACCTGCAAGATGGTAAAACCTAAACACTAAACTAACTGTACCTTTAAACATCTATGTATGCGCACTAGGCCTACAAATTTCACACCTCTTTCTATTAGTTCTCATTCCTATTCCAACCACTTTAACACTCCTGCCTGGAGTCTGAGATTTCTGCTCAGGTCATTCATTAGTAGAGCAGCACAGCCTATGGCCTCTCCTGCTGACTGCACCTGTGACTCCTTAAGTTGACTACAGCTGGGCAGCATTTAGGGTAGGAGAAAGCAGTTTAGTGGTAGCCAATGGTCTCATTGTGTCTTTGGTTCCATCTTGTACATTGAATCAAGAATTAGACATGATTCTCTTTTCTGGCCTGGAGGTAGGAGGGTCTGCAGCTCTGATCTTAGAAAGAAATAAGTAATTAATATTTTCTTTCTTTTGAAGCTGTAAGTTTTCTTTCATCTGTAAGTAGATATCTGGTAAGTTTTTTAACTTAATGTGCTCAGCAGAGCTGATTCAGGGCCTAGCACCTAAGTAGGCAAATCTGAATGTTTCTACCATCAAGATAAGGTGTTGGGTGCTGTCTGCTACTGCAGCTAAATCAGAAGATGGTGCATTTTTGAGCCAAATGAGAGGAATGTGAATTGTGTCTAGACCAATAGATTTTGTTCTGTTAGGATTTTTAAGTTATTACTGCTGTTGTTGGAAGATCAGTTTGCTTACCGCAGCACAAACTGCTGTTCCTCATCCCTGAGCTATTTCTTCAGCAGCACTAATTCCTGTTGCTAGCTTAGTTTCCCACCTATTCTGAGCAAGTACTGTGCATGTCCTCTTTGATGCAAATTAAGTGGACTTTTTACCTTCTTATTATTCTAATAGAAAAACTGAATAAATTGTTTATTGTCTTACATAACTTGTTTTGACCTGTGAGACTGTTAGCACATCTTCCCTCAGTACTGAATTTTCTCGGTTTCTAGATGTGGTTTCCAGGATCGGCTATTCATGAATTTCTGAATTCAGAAGGTGTTACCTTAGTGAATTTGGGAACTGTTGGAAAAGTTGCCAATGTTTCTCCTTACATGAACAAAAGTGGAGTATTGGGATAGAAAGGTACATATTCTGACAAAATTCTAGGTCCCTGTTAAAGTGAGCTGTGACAGATTAAAATTAAAAATAAATCTGTTTTCATTTTTACATTATAGCTTGACAGCTAAAGCAGTCATTCAGGAATGGAGAACACTGGGAATCCTCTTATGTTTCATTTAGTTCAAGATGAAGTGAATTCATAAATATTGTACCTGTAGTGCCAAAATCACTAGCTTGTAGAGAAGTCGGAATATTCTCTATGCTTATCTATGAGAGCTGAGCTGCAGTTTAGATAGCAATTAGGGTCTTCCTTGATGAAGCACCTCACTGCATCCTGTCAGAAGGTCTCAACTTTGATGGTTATTTCTTCTTCTTGCTCTGGGCCTGCAATCTGGCATTTAGGTTTTACTTTTATTTTTATCCATGTCAAAGGGACATGATAGCAATATTCTAGCAAAAAAATGTGTTTGTGTCTGAGAAGCGGTGCTACGAATCCACGCTGGTATGTATGATTTGTGACCCCCCTGCTCTGATCATTTATTATCATTAATAGGAAAGCCTTCAGATATGTAGAAAATATGGATTAAGTTTGTCTGTAAGTAGAGTTTAGAGTATGCAGATACTTCTTTTTTTCTGGATAGTTCCAAAATAATTTGACTTTGATTTTATCAGCAAAGAGGTAAGGAAAGTAAATGGAAGCACTCAGCATACCCACTGACTTTCTGTAGTCTTAAGAGATGTGTTATGTAAGGAGTGTGAATGGCCCAAAACAGTTTTCCATTAAGTAAAAAAAAAAAAAAAGGGGAGGGGGTTGAGGAAAAGGAAGGAATATATTTTTTGTGCATGCTGGATTGTCCTCAAAGATACATAATTACAATTTTGTCAAAACTATACAATTTAAGCGGACTGAACTCCACTCTCTTTAATGATGTATCAGTTAAAGTTGCCTTTTTAGTATCCAGATACTTTAGAGTGTCATTAAGCATCAAATCAGTGAGACCTAGTCTCCTTTTCTCCTTATCTGCATAGTCTCCACTGTTTGTGTGTGCATGTGCTTGATTTCCACTTCTGATGCTGCACACCAGCTGAAGGCTGCTGTCCCTTCCCAGTCAGGCTGGCTGATAAAAGGAATACTTCCAGTTTCCGTCCACCAGCTGAGTCCCAAAAGAGACAAGACAAGGCAGTGTGTGCAGTGGGGGTAAGTATTTATTCCAATGCACTCTGACACTTGTAGGCACAAAAAAGTGGATTAACCAGTCATGTAAAGGATGTTGCCTCTTAGAATATGCCAAATTTACTCTACAGATGAAAATTAGCAAAAATACAGTTAAATAAGATTTGATAAGGTCAAAGTTCTTGTTTCTCAGGTCTTTGTGCTGTTCCTTGGTGTTATCAGGTCAGGACCTTCGTTCTGTCACGCCACTCCTTCCTCTGCTACACCCATCAGTCACTCTTTATAGGCCTTTAAGTGTCGTGTGCAACAAATTTCTTCCATCCATTCCCAGTCTTTATTACATTTGCCACAAAATGCTGACCTTTGCTTTGCATTCCCTTCTACATGTCTTCAAACTGCCTCAATCTACTTTATGAGTTGGGTTAAATGGGAGTAGTATATTTTCCTGTTACAAGGTCAGCTTTTCTCATTTTCTTGCTATTTTTTCTGACAGGGTGATTTTGGGGTCTACAATCCCCTCTGAATAGCAATCCCTAGAACAGCTTATGTAAAGTTCATCTATAACATATAATATGCTTCAAAAATCTGTTTTGTACTGAATTTCTTCTCCATGATTTCAGATTCATTTTTAGTATATATATTCATAATTATATATATATATATTATTAACTGGATTTCTGCCTTATCTATTTACTCTGAATATATTTTCTTAGATTTCTATTTACTCTGAACATGTTTCCTTAGATTTTACAGAAGAACCATGAAAGTAATATTCTGAAGCTAAATCAAATAAAGCTCATGAACACTGCCTCCTTTTTCACAATCTGTGTTGACGGCTTCATGCCATGTTCATTCTGTATGATCTCTTGAATGCTTTATGTACACAAAAGCCAGGTAACCTAAATGAAGCCATAATCTCACTCCTAGCTGTGATTTGCATCAGATCAAAATGGCTCCCCTTATCTGATACAAGCTACTCAGAATAAAAGTAAAATACATAAAGTAGGAATAAAATTTATTTCTTAATTGGGAAATTCCATTTTAGTCTTTGTTACTCAGACTCCTGTAAAAGATTAAAAAAAAAACAAACCCCAAAACAAAACCCAATCAACCAGCCAAAAAAAACCCCACAAAAAACAAAAAACCCCAAAAACCAACAAAAACCCCCCAAAAAAACAAAACAAAAAAAAAAACAAGGAAACCTTCAGCAAAAATCTCAGCCTCTCATTGCAGGTGTTTCTTTCATAGCTGATTTAATGCTTTAAGGCATATAATCAGAGTTTAAATTACTTGAAAGAAAAAATAATCTTAAAAGAGGAATCAAGCTCCCTAACTGCAAATGAAGCCACTGTGATGAAACAAGAAAGGAGTATTTATATGATCCTTGTAGATGTTTTTTATTTCTCGCTACAGTTTATTCTGTCACTGTTGAACTAGCTGTTGCTTGATGAGGCACCCTGTTAGTTATGCTACGTCACCACTTTACTAGGTCCTTGGTAGCTTCCAACTTGCTGAGACAGCAATCAAAAGGAATTTTTTTTTTCCTCTTCCCAGATGACTAATTTTCCTCAGCTTTCAATATCTGAGGAAAATATAACTAGTCTTTTTCCAGTTTCAGTGCTGTTCTAGTTAAAAGAAAATCAGAAGAAAAAGAAAATACAGTAAGTAGATGTATATAATAATAAAATAATTGAAAGTCTATAATTTGATATAAAGTTTATCACATCAAATCCTGTGTTTAACTATCTTTATATGAAATTAAGATTTGTCTAGGGAGACCTATTTGGAGGTTAGAAAGGTAAGAAAGTAATCTATCAGGAATGGCATAAGCATAGTTGAGTCTTCTTCAGACTGAAATTTAAACTACTCAGTTCTGTACTTCTCCCTGTATTTCTGAGCAACCAATTGTGGAAAATCTACCTAAGAAAATAATAATCAAAATAATTATTAAATGAACAGCACACAAAGTTAAACAGTAAACTTATTTTCTGCATCTATATATCTCATATATTGGGGAAAGTCCTTTTCCTTAAAACTGCCCTTACATTATTAAAAAATGCCATTGTTAGTACTGAACGGTTTGACTTTGAATAGAGTCTTTAGCACAAAAGCGATGACAAGAGTTTTATCAAAATAAAATGTTTTACTCTTGAAATCACTGTCCTGGGGTTCAGCACTTTTGCTGATGGATACATCTGTCTTGCTATGTTATGGTGAGGTAGCCCTTTCCTGTGAAGTGAACTTGTAAGTGGATTTTGTTTTGGAAAGCAATTTAATGTTTGCTGATAACATTGATTGGTACTTTGTCAGTGTTAGCTTTTAAGCTTCTGTTCTGGTCTGCTTAATTTTATGAAATAACTTATTTGATTAAGTGATGCTTTACCACCAACAGTTCAGCTGGCTTTCTGCTGATAGCTGGATTTTCTTTCTTCTGTGCTATTTTGCGCTTGCTGAGTCTCTTTATCATTAGAATTTAAAAGGGTAGGTTAGATTCAGACCTCTTCTCTCCCACTCTGCTGTTCTTTTTCTAGATATGTCCTGATAAACTGGGACAGAGTGTACTCTCAGCAAATTTGCAGATGACACAAACCTGGGAGTAGTGGCTGATTATACCAGTGTGATGCTGCCATCCAGAGAGCCCTCCACGGGCTGGAAAAACACACTGGCAGGAACTTCACAGAGGTCAACAATGAGAAGTGCAAAGCCCTGCAACAATCCCTGGCACCAGTATATGCTGAGGGCCACACAGCTGGAAAACAGCTTAGCAGAAAATGACCTATAGTCCAATTTGAACCTGAGCCAGCAGGGTGTACTGGCAGTAAAGTCTGATGGTATCATGGGCTGTGCTATGAGAAGCACTGCCAGCAGGTCCAGGGAGGTGAATCCCTCCTTCAACTCAGCAGTAGTGATGCCACACCTGGAAGACTGTCTAGTTCTGGACTCCTGAACATACTGGGAAGAGTACAATGAAGGGTCATGAAGCTGATGTGGGGGGAGGAATGGTGGATGGGCAGGGAGGGAACTTACTAATGACTCTAAATATCTGAAGAGATGGTGCAAAGTGGGTGGAAAAAACGTTCTTCAGGAGGTTCTATGTGAGTACCAGGAAATACTTTTTCACTTTGAGGGTGATAGTGTACTAGCACAGGTTGCCTAGAGAGGTTGTGGAATCTTCCTCCTTGGAGATATTGAAAAGCAGTGGAGACATGGTCCTGGGAAACTGGCTCTAGGTGTTCCTACATGAGCAGGGATTGGATCAGATGATTCTGGAGCTCCCTTCCAATCTCAGCTATGAAATTCTGTGATTGGGTAGACTTGGTAGTTGCCATAGCAGACCTATCTTTCCAGACAAAGATACATTTGTTGGCCTGGTCAGTTATCTTGTTTTCCCAACATATATTTTATCTTTACTATGAAGTCACCTCGCCTAGTAATCTCCATCCCCCCCTACCCTGGCCCCCCCATAGAAAAGGAAGTCTGATTTTTGTGGAGAAATCATTTACTACTCATCATCACCCAAGATAAAGAATTCCTTCTATGTCTTTCAAACTGATAGATATTTGCTAGAAATACATAAAAATCTAATTTTTTACTAAGTTCTCTAGAAGGCATGTGCTTTTGCAAGGTCTTTGATAGGAACACACTACAAGCCAAAAACTCTGACATGTTGCTGCCTCATTGATACCATGAATAGCAGAACATCACTGTAATAAGGAAAATTTAAACATGTCATACAAGATTAAATAAATTATTCTTGAAATTGGTCATATTATGCTTACTTTGTATTTATCTGGTAATTAGTAATTTAAATAATCTTAGTGTGTTTGAAAGAATAACTATGAATAAGAGAAGATTCTCCAGCTTAAAGGTTTCAAAATATAGTATTATGAGAGCAAAGAGGTTTGGGGTTTTTTTAAGTGAAACAAATGCCGTATTTATATTCTTAAATATTTCTTAGAGGTGAAGATTAAATATCAGGAATGACCTTTCAGTATATGAAAGAACCTAATTATCAACTGCCAATAATAATGTCACTGAAGTGTTCAATATAATTCCCTGGAACAGGGAATGTACATCTACTGTGAAACGTAGTCCAGCAAACATCCTGGAAATTTTACAAGAAAGGTCTACTTCTTTCAGTAAGAGAATAAAGACAGTAATTGGTTAACTAAGAAGAAAACAAAATTCTGTGCTGACAGGAAAATATACTCACAGAAAAAATAGTTAAAAGTAATTTGGCCATAAAATGCATTTGTAAAAGGCTGTTATGATACAAGGTATGCTCAACATATCAGAAATAGTAATCATAAGGGAGAACACAAGGCTCTTACAAATACCAACTTTTCAAACATTGACCCTTTCAAATGCAACGGCTTGAAATTGTAATCATTAGAACAACTAATATTTCATATTTATGCACCAAGAAAAAAATATCAAAAATACTGTTCATAGCTTTGAACCTGCCAAAACACAAGTGCAGAAAGTTGGTCTTTCAGATGTGATTTTTCCAAAAATAAGTTCCCAACCCTGTTCTATTTATTCCAAAAAGACTGTACTTGATCTCTGAACTTCTCAAGACTAGTAATAAAAAAGTAAGTAGAAATTATGTTAGATTTTTTTTTTTTCTGATCATAACCTGTCTCTGATTAGCTGTGGTTGGACAGTTTGCAGGAATAATTTCAGCTGAGCAGGAGAGACCAGCACAGCAATTTCTGACTGAACTGCTGTGGAAGGGTTTGTTTTGCTCTGTTAAACTGTTCCCCTGAAATTAATGTGTCAACAGTAAACTGTTTCTTAAGATCTACAAGAGATGTCCAGTGTTCTACACAGGATTCATCCACGAGATGTCCAGTGGTCAGGATTCATCCCTCTCTTTTAAAGGCTCTGTCTCCTGAGGCTCTCAGTACAATTAGAGAGAGAGAAATGTGTACTGCTAACATGTGATTCAGCCTACAAGCTATGATGTTCCTAAAAGCAGTTATGACCTTGGCAGTTAAACCCAGTTGATGTGGAGCTTAGCCCTACCCGTACTGCTTTTGAACTGTTGAGCTCTTTGCTGTTCATGGCAAGTATGAAATCACAGCCTTCTGCACGGATGTGGTGCTTTTTTTGCCTCTCTCACTCTTTTAAAATAGCTTGTACGTTTCCTTTCTTTCCTCTCCTCATCTATTTCTAAACAGTTTTAGGATTACTTTCAGTGATAATCCTTTGGAAAAATGATGATGAGGGCTTTTTTTCATGAACTGATTAAAAAACAGTCCTTTCCTTGTAGATGTGAGTTTTATTCAGTAATAAGAGCACCGCATACCAGCAATAATAACACTACACAGTATACAACTGTATTCTATAAATTGTAATATAGGTTTTATCAAGCAAAATGCAGATATATTCATGCAGACTATATTCTGACAAAGAAGTCATTTCTGTGTCAGGAACAGATCTGAGCAATCAGACTTTCTTTCTATACAGTACTCACATAGCTCCTTTGCATCACCAAAAGAAGCTGTGGTAATGTCAGAAAAAGTGCAGCTCACTGCTGCAACATGCCACGAAACACCTGCAGTGCCTAAGATGAACAAAGCTTATTAATTTGTCATTAAGCAAGTATGTCACGTTAACTTCTACCTGGAAATGTGCATGCCTTTTTTTCTCCTATTGTGAAGAATTTCCGTATCTTTCCTACTAATAAATAATTTGTAGAAAATAAATGTATCAGTAAAAAATTTTTAAATTGATAGTTATGTCATTAATAATTTTAATAACTGATAACTATACATTTATTGAAGCTTTGTATTAAAATCTATGTAAATTGTTCCATTTTGTACTGACCTAATGTTATTCATGAGTGCACTGCAGCCGAAAAACAGCTGTAAAAAGAACTTTCCAAACTATCACCATGTTTGATTGGGTTCATAATGATACTGGCCTGTACTGATATTTCCTCTGAATTATTGCAGACCAGAGATGAGGATTCAAAAGCAGTATACACCCTGCAGTTTCCTAATTAAGATAAGAATTTTCTATTTTATGAAGATTTTCCTTGTGTTTTTTTGTGAAACCACCATATCACCTGGAAAGTTTTAACTTTAATTTTACTCTTTCTGCTGAGCCAGAGTAGTAATTTAAGCAAGTAACAGATTAATGGTTTCTTTTATTCCCCCAGAGGACATTTGCCAAGAGCTTATCCTAATACAGGTCAAACTTTGAGCTAAAATAACTTAATAGTATCCTTTTAAGGAAGGATGGTAGTCATTCTTTTGTTTTGCTAATGACATTACTTACTGCCATGTTACTGAAAGGTAGGAAAATCTGCAGAGATTAAGAGTGTTATTCATATTCATATTTCACTATAAAATCAGGTTTTCTCTTTAAGTACAAATCTTTGTGCCAATCTGCTCTATTTCAATGCTCGGGGGAAAAACTGTATCTGTCAAGTAAGTTTTCCAACACAGCTTAAATCAAATGTCAGGATAAAATTTGTACTCATTCTCTTTATGGACATATCTTTATGAGCATGTTTAATACTCAGAGGAGATTTACAAATAAATAGTTAAAAGAGACTCGTATCTGTTTTGCTCAGCCAGCAGTTTGAAACTCAGAAAGTGCTCCTCAGTGTGAATAAAATGTATTTGAAAATAAAATTTTACTTTATAATTGGGATATCTGAGATACTTGCTTGCAGCAGCCATCTTACTTACAAAATACTGATAGAATGATGCCCTATGTAATATTCTATTAAAAAAGCTGCTTTTAATATTTCTCTGGCATATTGGTAGACACTAGTTTGTATTCCCTTCCCTGCATAGCTTAGTGGGAGGAAAAGTACAGTTTTATGTGCACAGAACAAAGGAACAGATTTTAATTGTGACAGCTAAATGGTACATAGAAATAATTTGTACTAACGTATGAGAGCCAGTTAGAAAAGATCAGTATTTGTAAATAATGTAACTTTGGCTGCTGTACATAAGAAAACTTAAGTCAAATTTTGGTGTAAATCTGTAGTTTCCAAATTGTCTTTCAGTGTTTTATTACATGGGATAGGTTTACATAGTGTGTTTTAAAAATATATCTGTGATCTCTGACTTTCCTACCATAACACAGATGCCAAATAAATGAAAGTTAATTCCCAGCAGGGCTTGTTAACTTGGACGTGGCACCATATTATTGTGGTCATAGAGGTTTGAGCTGGTTGTGGAACTTAGGGAGAGCAAGATCAATGTGTTCTTAATTACATATTAACGTATTTTGTCCAGGTAAACTTTGGTTCTTCTTCCAATTTTAAACGCATGCTGACGCATAGTGTTAGAGTGTATCTTGTTAGAACAATTCTGCTGAATTCTTTCTGGAGATGTGTGCCAAGCAGATTATAACTCTGGCTATCTGGGCTATATGATAATCAATATCTTAATGTTAATATTAGAGCTATAAATCAGTGTTTATTTCTTCTACTTCACTTTTGGAAAGTGGTAGATTTGAGTATTTACTTCCTGCTTAGGCCTATTTCATAAAAGATTTTTAAGACAGATACTAGAGGAGACAATGTGGGTCCTGCAATAAGAAGTGGAAAGATCTCTTTAAAAAATTTGTGTACCAACTGTCCTTTTTAGAGATATCTATGACTAAGTAGGTTTAATACGTCTCAACATTATTAGAATTTTTTAAAAATAATTTTTGTCATATAAATAAAGGTATTCAGATTTTTTTTTTTTGCTATTGTTGAGGAATTGTAATGTATTGCCTCCATAGCCTATATTTTTTTTTCCAGGAGATTATATATTTTCCATAGTTATGCTTTTATCACCTTTTTCCCAAGTACCTTATTATTTCGTTTTTCTTTTCCTTAGTGTAAACACTTTCAAGCATGAATGAGGTCAATGCAAGATAAGGATGTATTATCTGAACATATTTAATGGCAGCACATTGATTCACTTCTGCTTATAAGCAAAAATATCCATTTATATATCATTATATCCTTGTTATTATATTGCAGTATATGCTGCAATAAAATTGTTGGGTAAGCTCTGATTAGTATTTGTCTATACTAGCAAATCAAATACTGATATTTTTGAGCGTGAAGCTAATGTAGGACAGCCCCTACACATGCTAGTTAAGGCCTCAGAAACATATGTTTCCACGCAGGCTGCCTGCTGCATAAGCCATGGGTCTTCCAGATTCTGAGCATTCCTGTGAATAGTTATAGCAGCCACAAGCCTGTGAAGGAGGCTTCCAGCACTTCTGCAGTAGGCATGATTGAGCTCCTGAGTGATGTTGAGTTTATCAGCACAGCCAGGGAGTCCTTGGCCTTCCTGTATTCTGCTACAACTGATAATATGTTTACCTCAGTGCTTACTTTGTGCTTTTTGTTCTCCTGCTGCCCCACCCAGATGTCGGATCTGTTTTGTTGTTTTAATTATTGGAAAGACTTCTATTTGTACCTTCATAAAGACAAATAAGCAGAGGACAGTTATATACCACTTGGTGACATAAAATTCAGCAGATTCCTAGCTCAGATATTGAATGGTGTCTGATACTAAGTAGATTATACATCTGCTGTTAAAAATCAGGCAAATACAAAAGATATGGTATTTTCAGCATTATTTTTCTCTTTCCTAACCATTGGCATTTGAAAAAAACCCCACTCAATCCTATCTAACCATAAAACCACAAGTCCTATGTGCTGAATTTCAGAATATGATTTACAGTTGTGAGTTTCAAGCAGATAAAACTAAATACTTCCACAGTCTAGATCGTCTAACTTTCTGAAAAGCTGTCTTCCACTCTTACCTGTTCTTTGAACATAGCAAGTAGGACTTTCATCCAGTGCCTAGGCCTGGTGAACACCATTCTTGAAAACGTGAGCATACTTCAACTATTTTGGTTGGTATTACAAATTGCTCTAAACTGCAAACTGTCTGAAAGATAAACATTGCTATGTTCATCCTTGTCGGACCAAATTTGATCTTGTACATCCAACCTGTCTTTAACTCAATGAAAGATTTGTAGGGCCCTCAGCATTTGTCCTGGTTTTGTACCTACAACCTTCAGTGAGAAAAGCACCATTAATTTCAGTTGGAACATTTTCAAACCTACAATACACCTTTCAAAATTCCTGCTTTTAGCTCATCTGCAGAGACTTTCTAATGAAGTGATATTGATAATCATACAGTAGCAGATAATGATGCAAAATTGCTTTCAGAATTTCAGGTAGTCATATGGACCATCAGTAGTATGATTCCATTTTTCAAAGAGTATTTTCAAATAAAGAAGCTCTGGTAGTCTGATATTTCCTTTAAAAAAAAAAAACCAACCAAGAAAGAAAAAAACAAACAAAAACAAATAAAAACAAATAAACAAAAACCAAACAAAAAACAGCAACAAAAACCCAAAACAACCACAAAAAACCCAAAGCACAAACAAACAAAAAATACAAAAAACAAAAAAAACCCCCAAACTGAAAACAAAACAAAAAACAAAATCGCCCCCCCCCAAGACCCCCCAAAATCCCCAAACAAATAAAGAAGCTGATTTCAAATAAAGAAACTAAAGGATCTGATCCTGCAATCAGAGTTTGTACAAAAATAGACCCCGCAGGGCCCTGTAGACAGCAGTCATCATAACTTCAGCTATCCAGAAGGCAGATGGCCACACGTGACTTGCCATCTCATGCTTCCTTTGTCATAAGGGAAGAAATTAGCATGTTTAGGCAGTGCCTTTCTCTAGTCAATTTTAAACTTCTGATTCAGAATTAATCATGTCCTATGAGTACTAATTTGTCTCCATTTATTACAAAAGGTGTCAAGATCAGTAGGTCAAACTATCTGTCATACAGGTATTTACAAATGAATACAAAAGTCAAAGGAATTCCACCCCAGATTTCCAAAAGAATACTTGCATTTGAAGCTTAGGACACTCTAGTACCAAGAAAAGACCGATTCTTACTGTGTACTCAATCTCACCACTGACATTGTTTTTTTTTAAATAGTATAAAAACTTTTCACAGTTTTAATTAGTATGTAGATAATTCCTGAGTTTTAAAATAAGCAGGGTCTAAATAATTAGTGAGCTATAAATAATTCAGGTAGAAGAGACATTGGGGGCCTTCTAGAGACCATAATCTATCAACAATTGAGTACATTAACATCAGGCATTCCAGCCATCTTTCTAATAAGAATATTAAATATGCAGCCAGATCCAAAAGATGAAAGTAGAGATCTGACCTCCATTCAGCAACATAAATAATTAATCCACCTGTCTATCTACCTATCATCCATCTACTAAACTCAGTGCTTCAGCTTGTTCTGTAAGTTTTGTAGAAAGAGAGGACTTGGGGAATTAAAGAAGTTTGTAACTAGGACCCTGCAGTTTGAATAAACCTTTCTTGATTGCACTTGACCTTTTCAGGGGAGTCATAAATCATTTCTTCCTTGAACTTGTTCTGATTTCCACTCTTTACTAGAGGCTATCAGGGTTGAAAATGCAGTTTGTTATCCTGAGTGTTTTGTTTGTTGTAGTATTATATACAAATGGGTTTTTTTTGCTTCCACTGTCTCGATATTAGAAATAGCATTCAGCAAGAACAGCACGTTCCTTGTAAGGTCCTGCAAAGCTCTACACAGACAGAATTTATTTAAAAGTTTTTTTAATTATTTTTTGGGATCTTTGAATAGGGAAAAACTCTTGTGAGGAATCAAATCCACTGAAGTGAGTAGCTGGTTGCTATTTGGTTGGTGATGGGAGCGTGTTGCAAGGGCCCTTTCAACAGTATCTTCATCTGAATCATCTGAGATTTTCAAACTGTTCTGATGAATTCTAATAATCAAGTTGTTTGATATCCCTATGTGACCATTCAGAAAATGCATGATCCTCCTCGTTGTAATCTTAATCTGTGTACAAAACGTCTGTTGTCTGTCTTTGCTATATGCAAAGTACTGCTATATGATCAAACATGCCTAAGTGGAAACAGTTATTTTATATTATTTATATATTTTTTGGTTAATTCTACATCAGGTCTCTGATACTGCCAGATTTCCCACCCAGGAGAACCAATACAATTTAGTGCACAAATAGCATCTACCAACGGGTCTGTGCATAGCCTGGGAAATGTCTGTGACTGCCCAAAACTCCCACTTTCTTCAGCAGTTAATCAAATGCTTTGTTTGACACGGGCTTGGAGTTTGATCTTGTTTCAAGTCAGCCTGCTGTTTCAAATCAGTTCATCATTGTATCTATGCAGAGACTACCCAGAGAGTTTCTAAGAGCACTGTGAGTGCATACAAGAATACCCTTCATACCAGCCAAACAACAGTTATAGCTGTAGGGCAACCTTGAATTTCAACCTTATATCTCTCTTATAACTTGGATTCCATGCCAACAGAAACACACAAATTACTTGGACAGGTAAATGTGTAAAACACAGAGGAGCTAAAAATACTGTTCAGGGCTACTACCTGGAAGAAGAGTCTTTTGATGCTTTGCAATCCTTATTCTCCTTTCTGTAATAGACAGAATAGATGAAGATCACAAAGCTCTGAAAATTATAAAGCCAGAAATTTCTATTCAACCACATGCATTTATCATTATGCCAGTCCACTTTAGGAATTTATTTACATTTGTGTTTTAAAATGTGAAGAATAACTTTGTGCCTTTTTAAATAATTTTTAGTACTCATACACACTCTTAGCAAGCTTCTCAGCCATGGTCCTGTTCAGATTGCAGTAATACTTCTACTCCCATTATTATGGCCAACTGTTTCTAAATGTGAATAATTATTAAAAAAAGAAAAAAGAAGTCAGCTTTATCTCATTTGTATTAATTATATTCTGTATGCCATTTGTTTTGTGTGTCATTAAATACATTTGGGAAAAGATTCATTTTTGCTGTTCTTACACATGTTTTTTCATAAAAATTGTTTCTATTGCAGAACTAATTAAATATCCTAAAGTTCTCTCCTTTAAATGTAATTACCTTTTAATGAAATGTATACATATTTCTCACTATTATTGTTTAACCTTTAGCTACTTTTTCTATTTTTCTCTGTTCCACTTATTGCTGCAATTACACTTTGCACTTAAATAATGCTATTAACATGGGAATTTTGACAGAGGCAAAAAAGTTCACTCTAGCTTATACAAATTGGATAATCACAGGGTATTACAACCTAGATTTCAAGAAACAGGTCTCAAATTTTTTTGCCCTGATATTTTGATGCTTGGCTTAGCACATTTTATCAGTATGTACCTGAGTATTTACATGTTTTAAACTTCTCTGGAAATACTAATTTAAAAATCAGTCCAACAAAGTGCCTTTAGACAGGAAGAAACTAGAAGGGTTTTCTAAGGTCAGGCATCTGACTTTCTTACCAACTTGTTCCCCTTCACTGCAAACAATCTTCTAAACTTACCATAACCAAAGCTGGATAGTTGACTATTTTAAGACACATGATGTGGACACCTCCTTAAAATGTTTCAGATTGCAAAACTTAACCAATGGCCCTCTGAAACCGACTGTCTTGAAAATACAGACTTATGTGGCTTGACTTTGGAAGTGAATATAAGACATTAGTTTCCTGACTGCTAGAACTTTCCTTCTGCTTCATGTGAGCACTGTCTTGTGTGGTTATTAACAGTCTGTTGGGCCTAACAAGGGAGATAAATTCTAGCTGTAATTCATTGCAAAATTTTGATGGTATGATCTTTCTGCAGCTGCTTCTCTAAACCCTAATAATCTAAAACATCAGGGGAGCCAGAACCCACAAGACCAAGAAAAGAAAAGAAAAAAAAAAAAAAAAGGAAAAATTCAAGAGAATAGAAAATTATGGAGGCAATTTACTGGACAATGATTACGAGAGCCATATATGGATGCTGAAAAAGCTTCAGCAGAGAATTTTTTCAGCTCTCTGCAGCATTTTTATGAGAGTTCTGTCTTTCCCATGCAAGTAACTCAAAACAATGTTACAGTTTTGTAAACTTCTTGCAGCTGCAGGTTGTTTTGCAGAATTGTTGCGGTTCTAACTAGAAAAACATTCAGAGATGGGTGTCTTAGAACTTGACCAATCCCCTTAAGGGGTGAATGACAAAAAACCAATTACCTTATGCCATTTAATACACTTTTGTGAACTAACATATAAAAGCCTTCTGAGAGATCATTAAAGCGCTTCCATTTATCCCTGAGCCTGGACTTTGTGTCATTTCTCTACTCGTCTGTGGGGAGAACAGCAACAGCCACATGTCCTTAGCTCAGTTTTCCAGGAGTTTCTATCATCCCCTCAATCTATTGGATATGTTACGTAGTTGATAGGTAAAATTAGGACAGGCAGAGTGTTCTCAGGAACCAGTTCACCCAAAGCCACTTATGAATAAATTATCAAATCTTCATTTGATGTGGGGAAACAAGACATATTTATACATGGCAACATAGCAGGCCACTAAACCATGCTGAAATTGCTCTTTTGCAATTGTTTCTCAAGAAAACTTGATCATAATTGTGTGCAGTCATTTGTACCAATTTCATATTACATCCTTCAATTGTTAGGTGTAAGGCCCCAAACAACTTATTCAACAAGACTTTTAAGGGCTTGTGGTTGGTCATGTACTCTGAGCTAGACACATGGGAGAAATACCAACAAGATATTCTCAAGAGGTCAAGACAACAAAAAGAACTTTACTGACAACTTTGGAAAATTAGAGAACTTTGGTGAAAGGTTAAGAGCAGCATTCAGTCAACATAAATGCTTCCCAAAGCACTAACTTGGCCCATTCAACTTAACAAACTCTAAGCCCACTTGATTTTAAGTTTCTCAAAAATTCCAAGAGTAGGGAATAAGAAGAAGGAGAAAGACAGAAAACATATAGAAAAGAACAAATATAACTACCACTCCTGGTTCCAGCAGTGTTCAGCTGATAGAGATTCCAAGAGGAGGTAGGGTTCAGTGTTCAACTGATAGTAATCCCAAGAGAAAGTAGGGTCAAGACAAGAGGTGCTTGCCTCGTGTTCTGCTTTAAATACCCCTTGGGCTTCCTGGGCCCTTTCCCCAGGTGGGACTTCCTGTCTGGTGGCCACTCAGGAGCTGGGTTAGGGGCTCCAGAGGCAGATTTGGAATATTGCCTCTGCTGTGCCAGGGATTGGCAGCCACTGTGGGGCTGGGATAGAGGCCGGGGGTGTGGGGTGTGCAGAGCAGGGCACTGCCTCACCAGAGCAAGGCCTGACCTGTCCCTTCCACCACACACACAAAACAAAATATATGGAACCAACAATCTTTCCAGCCTCTCACAGCAAGGCATGCAGTGGTGGCAGAGGTGAGTTCTGTGGCTTAGTGCAAGATTGAGGGTTACAGGAGGGTTTCTGAAGCCAGGGAAACATGACCAAGGGCAGAGACCCTACCAGGAGCCAGCAACTCTTCGTCAGGAAGTGCAGCACATTTAAATGGCCCAAGGGAATACCAGACCCAGGAGCACTGCCAGCAGAGTAGGCAAACAGAGTGTGGTGCACCAGGCAGCGCACGGCACGGCAGTTTGCAAAAGAGGCTGTGTGGGGAGGGCCTTGCAGCCTTCTTGTAGGTCCACATCCCAGGAAAGTGCTCTAGGTCTCTTCCATAATGGTGGATACTTGCCTCAGAGTGAAAACTCATGTTTCTACGGAGAAAGCCCATAAGATGTCTGATGCTTCCACGCAGAAAGAACAGGTAAGGAAGGAGACTGCTGTACACAGCTGTAGACACCCACAAGCAAGGTCTGCAAGGAGACACTGTATCAACAGCACACAGTGGATACCATAACAAGAAACGACGAGTTCTCACAGTGGCTAGACATCTATTAAGACATACTGTAGAACCCACCGGCCAGCCTGACAGAGAGCCACATGAGTTATGCTGTCATCCGGGAACTGAGGTCCGAGATGTTGCTGAGAGGGTGCCACAAATAGTCAAGGGCAGACACTACTGTCCCCTACTACTCTTTTATGCGGGCATGAATGAACTGCGAGTCACTGCATGTGTGTGAAACATCAATTCAATGTCATATTATTTTATCTTCATTTTACAGTTCCTTTTTGCAGATTCAATTAGAAAAACATCAAAGCAATTCTTCAAGTTCCTTCTAAGAAAGGGAGTGTTCTCAAATCTGTCTGCTTGTCCAAAATCACGTCACCTTTACATCTGTATAAAAAGTAACTGACTTCTGCCCTTGCTTTATATAGACATGTTAGCCACTCTTCTGTTTGGATATGTAATTATTTATTGCTAATAGGACATGGTGTTGGATTGATGTATTTACATAATTTAACATACAGTATGCTCAAATGCTATTCCTTATAGAAGAAGTGTGCGATTGGATTGAAGAGTGAGTGACACCTCACATATGCAAAATCTATGAGGTGAATTAGCAATCTTAAATATGTATGATTGATTTCTGTGCACAGGTGAAAGATGTGCATGAATATAGTCTTTCTCATCTACACATCACAATTTGGTGTTCTACATTCAAACAAAAAATTCCATAATTTATACAGCAGTGCTGTGTTATGGCCGTTGCCTCCTGCACCTTCTTTTCAAAGACTTTATCTGAAAAGGAGAAGCTTGATTGGTTTTGGTAATCTGTCAGATTATCTGCCAAATAATAGTTTCCAAATAGAGACTTCTTTGTGCAGGTTATGCTGTGAGATTATGTTTGAAAGGGTGTGGGAAGCATGAACTACCTAATTTCATAGTAAGATAATAATAACTTCAATAATCTCTAAAGATAATGGCACAAATTAACAACTGTTTTTATATTCATGGATGGAAAACATGCTATTTTTGAAAAGTAGTGTGATGGCAAAAGGGAGCATCATTCATTCACCTTCAGAGGTACTTGATATCACATAATGCAAAATCTGAGAGTGGGTTGCATCATTCCACAGCAGAAAAAAACTTTGCACTTCTAATTTGGATGAATACAACAGAGGAAGAAAAATCTCCATTTTTTGCAGCAGTGATAGAGAATTATATTAATTCTTTATGTCTCATACTGTCAGACTGTTTAAAATTTAATAATCAGAAATGCAGATGAACAGTTGAAGGCTATTATTCGTGGTCATCAATGCTGAACAGCCAATAAAATATATTCTGAAGTTACCAAGAGACTATTTTCTGTCTTCTTATGAAAGAAATACTTGTTATTTCCCAGTCTGTACTGAAACCAGTCTCAATCATTAAATAATCATAATCAGAATAATCTCAAACTAGGCTTTTTTTGCGAGGCTAAATGTGAAGGCCAAAACCAAACTAATGAATTCTTCTATTTTAAATTGTATGCACAGTGAGGGACGATCATACACAAAATGCAGAAGTCATGTTTGAAAGTGTAAATTTATTCCAAGCTAGTTTTCTAAATGTTTGAATTAGATTAATCTAAAACTGCATCATCTCTTTTATGCATGTATAACAGCACAGGTATCAGAGGACTTACTGTGGTCAAGATCTGGAATAATGCTTCAATAAGATACTTTTCTCTTTTGGAATGTACATAAAATGTGCATAGAGCGTTCATAAAAATTCTTTGTAGGGCTTTTTTCAGTGTAATTCTAATGTGGACTGAGGATATGGAATGTTACGTTGACAGAAGCAAAGATGTATCACTTGCCTGTCTATTTGTACAAGTTAAACACAAACAGCATCAACTAAAATAAGGTAGAGAGCTATAGTTTACAACTCATAAGAGCATTTTAAATTAAGGTGGTTTTGTCTGTACACCAAGAATAAGTAAGTTTAGCAGGTCATTCTCCTGCTAATATGCAGCAAGTTATATGGTTATTCACTTTCATTTTACTAGGAGCTGCAGTGTACACAACCAGAAGAGAAAGTGTCACCAGTTTTCAATAAACAATATTTTGTGCAAAGTTTCTTCCTCTTCGAAAGCTCTCCAGGGGAAAAAGATACTGGCAATTTACTTTTGTTGAAGCAGATCTCTCTTGGGAGTAAACATGAGTGAGAATGATGACTGAAGATAGATAAGGCCTCTGTGCCTCCCATTTTTGAATCCAAAGAAAACGTCAGTGACAAAAATTTTCATGCTGTGCCTCTCTAATTTGTACAGTTGGATGCGTTGAAGGCATATTTTCATAGAACCACAGAAAACAGTGCTTACTTTGTGCTTTTTGTTCTCCTGCTGCCCCAACCAGATGTTGGGTGGGTTTTGTTGTTTTGATTATTGGAAAGACTTCTATTTGTACCTTCATAAAAACAAATAAACAGAGAACAGCCATATCTTACTCAATGACATAAAACTCAACAGATTCCTAGCTCAGATATAGATGCTGAATGGTGTCTGATACTCAGTAGATTATACATCTGCTGTTGAAAATCAGGCAAATACAAAAAATATGGTATTTTCAGCAATAGTTTTGAGCATTTGAGTGGTTTATTTGGAGTATTTTTGCTTCTCAGTGACAATAAGTTTATTTTCAATTTTCTCGTATTTCTGCTGCCACTTACACATTTTTCTCAGGACAACTATTTTCAGCTTCAACAGTACTCAGCTCCCATTTCACAACCTGTCAAATGGCTACTCAGGTAGAAAAAAATCAACCCATATGTAGTCTCTGTAGACTGAAAATTAGCTTACTCGTAGTTATGTCTCCTCGTGGGAATTACCAATTCACTGATTGCTGGAAAGGCTGCCAGCACTAACAGGAGTCCTCAGTGGTCACTGAAAAAAAAAAAAAATAATGCCAGTAACCTCTACTTCATATGAGCTCAGTAAATTTTCCCTGTGTTCATACTTACACTGGCTGCACAACACTTATCTTTTTAATCTAGTTATGAAACCAGTAATCGAGTGCTTGACTCCTGGATTTTGAAGCCACAAGACAGGATTACTTTCACTTAACGTTCAACATTTACAATGTAGCTTTCTACATATGAGGTAGTTATCCTAAGCTTCCTTTTTACTGCAGATGGTTAATCACTTAGCGATATGATTCATCTGACCTATGTTAGACATCAGTTTTAGGATAAATCTACAGCTGCTCAGATTAATCCTATCTAATGTGACTTTATCATAGAGCAGTAAGAGTATTAGAGACTTAGAAATAAATGTAAATATTCCTAATTTTTTTTTTCTTCAAGCCTCCTTTGATGAAATACAGAAAATTAGAACTTTTAATGTCTTTTCTGACAGAATATGCTAATAACAGAAAACTGCATAGATCAGACTGTCTGGGTTAATCAGGGTTCTCCATGCAGTGTGGAATCCAGTGACTATTAAAGATTTTTAATTTCTGCTCAACTTACTCTTATTAATAGATATAAAAATATTATTAAGAAGAATTTATTTCCTGGATTATTTTAAATGACAGATTCAATACAGTTGAGTAGGAACATTCAGTTATATTTAACCTCCCTTATGAGTGGTTTGACTTGATGGTCTGACCTCTTAATCAAGGATTTTATGATTCTGATGAGTTGATGTCTATGTTTCTTAAATATTAATGTCGACAATTTATAGAACTGAAAGATTTTTTCCCCCAATGTCTTAAAATGGTAATTCTGATGCTACAATGAACTAACTATACCAGTATGGCAGCAGTATTTCCTTGTGACTCTGCACTAAATCTGAGATTCCTTTTTAGTAAACAAAATGATATCACATATCAACACAATTTAAAGAAATTGAAGCAAAACATTAAATTGGTATTCGGCCAAACAGCAATGCAATTTGTCTAGGATTAAGTATCAATTGAAATCTGTTATGATACAACATAGGCACTTTATCCAACCCTTGCTTTCTAACATTAGTTGCCATAACTACTAAAATATTTTTCCTTTAAGTTTCCCGATCCAAGTTTATACGCAGCAGTCAGAAATACCGGTATATGTGGAAAATAATGAGCTGTTAGAAATGGTGTAAAAAGCTACATGATTGCCATATTTTTTTTCCAATACACAATAAAAGAGGGATGGGTATAGGTCAGTGAATACTATCACTTACTTATGACTAACACGTACAGAGAATTTTAAACAGATGTCCTGGCAACTCTTACCCATCCATGCTAAAACTCAGACCATCGAATCTACTGTTTATCCTCAGGACATGAATGACTAAAGACAATGGTTTTCCCCAATACTGTTTGTCTAATGGTCTGTTCCTGTGTCCGTCTGTTTGCAGCTGGTGTTTGAAGACTTTAGGAGGTGACCAATTCAGCCCCTTTCATTGTGCAATAATCTTTGAAATAAATGAACACAAGGTCTTACCAATGAGTCCTAAAATAAAAAGAAGTCTACAGAGATCACTGTTACTCACCTGTCTCCAGACAGGACATGGAGAGACAGTTGACCTACACGTAAAACTCCAGAATAAGTATCAAGGATGTGATTCTCTGGCAACCCATATCCGATATAGAATAAGATGACTGGGAGAAGTGGACCTTAAGGTATGTTTTTCTCCAGCATAATTGCTGTTGGGCTAATTTTTAGTGCTTGTTACCCAGAATATTAGATTTTGTAGGCCCCCTGTTGAATGCTTAGCTATTATAGCTATGTAAGGATGCCAGGCATTCTGCTCAGTCCTCCAAATCTTATGAGGTAATGTGTATAAATGATATGACACAGATGCTGACTTTTTTTCTATCTTTAAGTAGAAATTGTCACACTTAACTCTTCAAGATTCTTCCAGCTTCAGCTTTCTGTGGAAAGTATAAAGCAAGATTCTGCAGAGGAAGAAAAACTTGCCACATATTACTGATAATTGTGTATATAAGAGAGAAAAGAGTCATGTTTGTGCAGGAAGTCTTAACAGCAGAATTTTTAGCTTCTATATTTGAATTTGTAAATAAAAGTTTGTAAACAGGACAACTTCAAAATAAAGCCTCAAAATAATTTGTCACATGGGGTAAAAATACCAGAGGGGAAAAAAAAGCCACATTAAGATGGAAAAAGGTAAAAAAAAGTTTTGAGATGCATTCATCAGTGTCATCTACTCCATCTTTTTGTCATTGCTTACCACCCAGCGTGTTCTTCTGAATCACAAACACATATAGCTTTTAAAATTACTATTAATTTAGTCAGATATAAACTGCATAACTTCCCAAGGTCTGTAACGTTTGTGTAGATATTGCACATTCAGTATTTTGGCACTATGACTTCAGCAGGTGCTTTGCTACTGCTTGGCCAGAAGAGTCAAAGATGTTTGCCTGAAAGCAATTTACCCTGAACGTATGAATGCTGAGGTACACAATTTTCCTTATGCAAGGAAGAGAAACCCAGCAAAAAAACTGGAGATGTTACAAGAATCTTAGATAAATCTAACTTTTAGATCTCATTCCATGGCAAAGAAGAGAAAGCAACTTTACAGAAGTAAACTCTCATTGGTTCTTCCCTCACTGCAGCCTATGGCTGTAAAATTCTGGATAAAAGGGTTAAAGGATTTTATTTTTTTCTTAAAATGTCAGCATGTTCTATATTTCTTCCTCCCAAAGAAGAGAAAAGTAGTTCTGTAGACTGAGTAAAATTTTATTTGAACATTCAGCAAAGTAAATGATTACTTTGGATAACATTTTATAGTGATAAGATGTCAGCTAATAGACTTGATTAGAACTGAGTCAGCAAAAAGTTTTCCTTTTTCCTTTACAGACTCGAGAACATAGAAATGACTATGAAATGCTGAGAATGGACAGCAAAAATGTGTCTATTTTTGTCAGTGTGTAAAATTCCAAGTCATGAAGAAGTCCATCTTGCCTTAAGGGGTGAGTTGTTATAATTGCTTATAATGAGATAAAAGATTATTTAAAAAATAACTTCTGTCTCATAAAGAAAAATGCCCAAATTTGTGTGGCTACTCTCAAACTAACTCTGCCTTCTTTCCCCCAAAATAAATCAGTAAAATATTTGTGCATATGTATGTATTTGATGTGATCGTAATTGTGAGATAATTGAAAGTCTGATTTTTTTTTTGCTAATGACATCCAGCCATTTGAATTTCAGATTTAACACCAACTTCTTTAGTGTCTTATTTTTTTATCTATAAACTCATTAGAAACCATTACAACTGAAATAAAAATTTGAATACTTAGGAAGTGTAACCACTTCAGGAAGGAGGAACTTTCTTTTGTTTATATATTATTATTGTCTAAGATTCTGATCTAGACTGGACCCCTCAGTACTTGCAATAATGCATTTTCTTCCATTGTATTTATTTCCAAAGATACATTCACTGCAGCTCCTAATGCATTGTTTCATACGTTCTACTGTTTTCCTGTATTACAATGTTTTATTGCACTTGTAATGTCTTTTCTTTCTTCCCACACAATTAGCTTTTCAGTGAAGCAAGAACTGGAAAGAAAAGGTGTCTTCTGATCACAGATGCTTTTTTCTCTACTGGACTGAAAGAAAGTAGTATTAAAATTCATTGTGAATAAGGGAAATAGCCCATTCTAAATTATGCCATATTCAGATTAAAAAAGATGAATTTAGGTTAGCTGGAACAAGGAATTTGTATGTAGTTTGATAGATGGTTTCACAGCAGGAAGCAAAAATTTTGCAAGTGGAACATGTAGAAGGGAGGAAAGTAGCAAGGAGTTAGATTGCATTTTAGCTGTAAATACAGAATCTCTATATCATACTTCTAATAAAGATAACTTTTTAAAAGAACTAGAGGACCCCCACACACTCATAAAAACATATGAAACCTCTTGATTTTGAGTAAAGAATTTAGGGTCAAATTATTCTCCATTAATGGTTGCTTTGGCTTCTTCATTTGCATGCAATGGACAGTTGACACCATCATTTGAGATCACTTCAACTTATTGTTAAAATGGAATCCTGGCATGCAACTCCACACTGTAAAATTATTTTGCTGTTTCTCTCTTTTCATAAAATCAAAGGCTACAAATGGAAAACCTCATCTCTCACAGAAGACACTGATTTAGAGGAAAAAAGTTATTTTGTCCATTTTCCATAATTTCAGCAGATGCTGAAAAAGTTTTAGCAAAGAAATCAGATCTATGACATCCAAATACAGAGGCTAAAACCCTTGCCTCCTTATCGTAAGTAAATTTTTCACTTAGTTATGTCATATTTTCCACATGTTCACAAAGATTTTGCAAGTGAAGAAAGAAAGGGAACAAAGGAATGAATTAATAATTGGTCTGTCTGACTCAAAACATAAATAGGTACAAGATAGAAATACAATATTACTAGTAAAAAATTATTTTGTCTAAGCACTCTTAAGGTTTAAGTATTGCCAAATCTGCTAGAAAGGCCAGATGTTGTGTGGTGCTTACTGTGCTCTTAAGGCATGCTCTTATAAACAAACAACTCAATTAACACAAACTTATTTGTTGTTCTAATTCCTGCTCAATAGCTACTGGTGGTTTTAACTGTCAGTTCAAAAAGTACTTCCCTGCTGTCACACAAAGAAAGGATGATGTCTTCAAACATAAAAGTGGATGTCTGCAAATGTTTCTGCTATATCGTAAAAAGTTTTTAATTTGGATTTTTTGTCGCTCTAAAAAGCTATTTGCTGCCGTATTACCTATTTTGGCAGAACCCAAATGATATCATGATCTATGCCGACAGAAAACAAACCAAAAAAAAAGAAAGTTAAAAAGAAACGTTAAGAAAGTTAAATCATCAATACACTGGGTTTTTTTGGCTACAGATATTCTATTAAGCATGCTTGGAAATACACCTGGGCAGAGGCTAGTTGGCAGAGAACAGTCTGCCAACTAGCAGATAGTCTTAGATATGTCTAAGGTAATACACTTTGTCTGCTTCCACACCATGATGTCTGTATGCAAAGCCCTATTGGAGGTAGTCCCTACATTTTAAGTACCAGAGTGTTCCTGAGAATTGTTCAGGAGAGTGATAGAGTGATAGCTGGCATAGGATAAATGTTTCTTAGGAAAAGGACAAAACACACAATTTATGTGCCTCAAAAAATAATTTCTCCCACAAAGCAGTATTAATTGTGTTTATCAGTGAACATTTAGGACTTTTTTTCATGGACCCAACTGGTGTAGGCATGCTGACAGAAAATTTTAATATAAACTGTCTTGCATCTAATAGCAAAGACCGTACATAGAAAACCTACTCTGCAAAAACAAAGCTAAAACACTTGCACTCGAGACATCGTAAGTGGTAATGTGCCTCTTCTATGTTTTTTTTTAGAAATGTTTATTTCTCTTGTGTACTATCAGAAGTTTTCAGACTAGCAGCATGGAGGGAAGCAGTGTGTGGCAGTACCAATGATTACAGGAGAAGTGAAACAAGGCAGACAGTGTGAGATATTTCCTGCCAAGCAGAGAATCTTGCGAAGCAAACTTACAGCTGGTTTCCTACTTATCTGGCACCAGAGGATACCAATGACCAGGACAGATTTCATGTATAAGCCTGAAGTACACAGTTAACGTGGTAGTCAGCGCACTGATAAAGCAAAAGGGATGCAAAGGCAGGTGCTGGTTCACAGGAAAAAGCCCACGGTGGTGACGGTGCACCAGATTTCCAACAGATGACTCAGCAAGAAGGTAAATCTAATCTGTATCCTGTAAATTTTCCAGCTTTCCCAGTTCCTCAGCTATCCATTAATTTTCAGAGAAAAGTGAATATCACATCAAATCTTCAAGATATGTTCTCATGTATGTAAGGATGATTCCAGCGTTTCAGCTAAAATAATTTGTAAAGGAGATGCATCCATAAACAAAAACACTTTTCCAATTCACATTCTCTGTGAAATGAAAGAGATTAAAAATGCATTCTTCTTTTGGGTTTTCAAAAAAACCCATAAAATATCAAGCTTCTTGTCTTTGCCAAACACAAGTTTTCTTCTAATTAATCTTAATTCAAAAAAGCATAACCATCTAATGCACATCTTCTGCTCTTCTCAGGTATCATCACAAACCTCCATATAAGTGATCTTTGATTTTAAAGAACTTCCATAAAACCCTAGCAATATAAATATATCTTTATGCTTTATGAAAATTTCTTATATGTTGAAACCTGACAAACAAGGCAAAATATTGTGGCTACCTAAATATCTAAATATCTAAATAGTGCTCTAAATATCTAAATATTTTCTATAACAATCCCCTTATGAGAGTTAGGTATGTGACCAGGGAAAGGAAATGAACTTGTGTCTTTGCAACTCACACTTGATGTACACCAGAAAGGTCACTGAAGTTTGCAAAAAAAATTAAAAATACTATGCGTAAAGAAGATCAGTGCTAGTTCTGCATCAGGAGTAGAGTAGTGCAAAGATGTCTCATGTTTTCTTTCTTTTCTGAGATATCGACCAAGGTGCAGAAAAATATTTTCATTAAAATGTGTTAATTTGTCGCTCCAAAGGTAGATAAAATACTGTATGAAACTTAGGAAATAATATTCTGATAACATTGTTTTTCTGTAAGCAGGAAGTTACGACTTGAAACCATTCACAGTGGTTCTGACTTGATCTTTAAAACAGGGTTATTTTTTTTTTTTCCCCAGTGCTCACTGCTACAAATATAATTAATGTTGAGGGAGAGAAGAAAAAAGAATTACCATTCTGCTTATTCAGGTAGGAAATAGGGTCGTCTTGGACTAGGGCCAATGACTTCTGTCAATTATCCCTTCTGTTAATGCTAATATTAGACTGGCAATTATCATGTAACATCCATTGAAATTATTCAATGAAAACAATTTCATACCAGCTTGATTATCACCTGGAGTCTCCTGCTAGAAAATCTTTTAGTGGTAAGCAAAAAAAAGTATTTTAAGACAAATGAACAACTACCCAAAACCCAAACCCCACCATATAGTCTGCATTCAATTAAGGAATCCTTGAGGGATCAGTCCTTGAGTGACTAAAACACAAAATTAAGGCTATCTATTACATATGATTATGTACCTCTGGTCATTGTAGTTTTATTCTATATTTTGTTCAGAATACAATAATGGTCTAGGGCAGATGAAGGTGAAGACTTGATGTGATATGAATCACTTAGAGTCTGAGTCTTCATTATTTACACTGACAAATTATATTCCAATAATACCATAGTTTTTAGAAGGTTGCTCATTAGTCAAAATAAGACTTTTTTACAGGTATGTAGAACACAGGGAAGAAAACAAGAGTCAATGGTAATCAGTCTTGCTTCCAAACTGAACATATTATTACCTTGCTAATCTATCAGGCTACCTGAACAAACAAACCCTGGTAGAAAACCTGCATAGCAAGGCTTTTAAGCAGAGAACATATTCTTTCCACAGCAATTACAACAGAACTACTATTGCTATGTGAAATTTAGTGACAAATGATGTCTTCTGTGTTCAGGTGGTGTGAATTCCGTGATGAAGACCCAGTCTAAGGGAACATTTTAAGCTATGGCTGAAGTTAAAAAGTAAAGGAGTTGAAGTCAGTGGGTCTGTATGTATAAGTAAATGTTTCTAAATTTGTTCCTTCTTCAGATCATCACATCTGTAGTTTATTCAAGGCTATAAAAGACAATTCAGAATGAATCAGTGTGTGCTCTGAGCCGTGTTCCGTAGCTTGAGCAATTTTCGGTTGCTTTAGTGGTCCTGTTTGTACAAATATAGAGGGCAATTTCCTTTACTCAAAATAATTCACAATATATTTTTACACATCTGTTTTGTGATGACATGAGCTCTCCATTGATAATATGACAGGCTAGCTCAGATGTAGATGGATATAGTGTGGATATGAATATTTGGTGGCTGTTCCATCCCCTTGTGCTTATTGACTTCCGTAAGGATGCCAAAGTCCAGAGAACGTGGCTTAGAATGAAAAAATCATACAAAAATTATACATGTAATAACAAACAATCAAACTCCTTCTCTCTTATTTCAGGCCTAAATAAGATATATAAAACCGCAATATTTAAAAAATATCTTGTGCACCCCCGAAATAAGCATTTGCCTAACATACACTGGTTATCGAAAAGCAGATAGATGGAAAAGAAAAAAGTAGAAAACACAACTAAGGATTATAAAGCTCAATTTTATGCGGTCACAAGGACTAGTGCATTAACTTCTGGTTAGCATATTTTAGAAAAATGTGGGACAACACATGGGTTTCAAGGTGGATGAAGGAAAGCGATTGGAAATATAAAATTTTATTTGTGATGAACAAAACTGAAAAGGCAGATATTTAAAGTAGTTTAAAGGACAGAGGAATAACAAAGGACATGACAATGCACACAAAATAGCTAAGTGAAGACAATTCTTGTATTCCAGTCTTTCTTTTTTACATTTTATAAGAAGAAAAGAAAACATAAAAGCTGGCTAACAGCAAACTGTCTTTCTTAGCAGGAAAAAAGGCTGCTGCTTTCGTTACAACCTCCAGCTCAGCAAAACCCAGACTCTGCAACCCAAGACAAATATAGCTAAGGTACATACACATGCAACTGTCCTACTTACCTAGAAACAGCCCCTGGGAAATTTCTACCTACACTCCAATTGTGCAAGAGCACAGCAGGAGACTTGGTAAATATGTAAGTGGCTGAAGAGTGTTAATAGTGCCCTGGGGCTCCGGTTCACCCTGCCCATCTTAAGGCAAGTAGCTGAGGGAGTTAGGACTCTCATTAAGTAAGTATCCTAAACTCCTGTGTAACCAGTGATGATATATAGGTAGATAAAATATGCTGCTAATAACTTCTGCTAAGATCTCTGTTAAGTGTCTAAGGTAGCAAGTATATGAGCACTTGTTAAGTAAGTTTGAAAAGACTGTGTTTGTGAAGGTGCACAGGCCCTTGAGCACACCTTTAATTAAATGATTAAGCAATAATTGTATGTGCATTTTTAGTGTTAATATCGTGAAACAACAGTGTTTGCATTTATGTTTGTTTAAAGACATATAAATGTTTTTCTCATTTGAAATTACCAGTAATACACCTGCTGGAGAAAAAGCTAACACGCGAGACCTGCGTATGATCCTTATGCCAACTCCCACTGTCTTGCACACTATGTTAGGGTATTACAACAATTGTATTTTTAATTGTCTGTGGATATACTGGCTGACTAAAGAGGCAAAGCTGGCAATGATAGTGTATGTCATCCAATATTAACAGGTATTCATTTGTGGTTGCAATAATTTTAAGCACATCTCTAAAGACTAGGGGTTTTTCTTACTCTTCTTTTTTGTTTGTTAGGTTTCTTTTTGTTTGTTTTTTTTTTTACTACTAAGACATAGCCTGGAAATACTTCTTTCTTTCTCAGTAAACCATTTCTTTTCATAGGTATTTGCTACCTTGCTTTGTCATCTCTGCATAACCTGGTATGCTTAGCAGGTCAAACATTTTTTGAGCTTACACTAACCAAAATCTCACACTAAATCATGATTTCAGTTAGCCAGAGCCCTTGAACATGCTTTGTCTAGACATGATCCATTCAGTCTCACTTTCATCTTACCAGCTATTTCATCTGCTCAACACTTAATTGCCACATTAATATACCTCTCACTTCTATTTCCTCATGCATCACCTCTCACTGTTGTTCTCCTCACAGCAAGCCCTCAGATATGTAACTTCATTTTGGTTAAAAAATGCTCTGAGGTCCTTAATTATCTGCTCTCTCTTTTACTGAACAAAACCCCTCTTTGAATAAATCCTGATTATAAAAATATTTCGATTTAGATATTCCAATTTTAAAATATACAGTGTTTGACATAAACACAAGATTTGGACTTGTGAGTTTTTGCCTTATTTGCCCAATTGCATGAAAATAAGAAACATTCTTTCTTCAGTCCGATCTTTTTTTTTTTGATAGATAAGCACCTACCAGTTTAACAAACTGAGCTCTTCCCATGGCAACTTTGAATATGGCATTTCACAAAATGAAGTGGTTGCCATAGTTAAACACCATCAGAATACTTACAAAGGAAGTTAATAAAACTGCCAATAAGTTTGACATAGATTTTTGTGAAGGAGAGATAGGAGGAGGGAATAGTATTCTTTGTTGTGTTTTCAGATAACATTATATGCCCTATGAAGAATTAATACCAAGAGAACTCATGAAAGTGCCTATTTTGAAAGGTACTAAATGAACAGTCTTGGTTGGCATGAAGAGCAGCTCTTCAACAGTGGCTGAGAAATTCTGAATCCTCTTTGGGGCTACTACCAATACAACAATTTGAACAAAAAAGAAAAGCCTGGTGTTAGGGTTCTTAACACCAGAACCTGCCAGTTGACCAAACAATATAGAAGGTAAAGAGCGCAAAAAGAGATGGTTAAAAGTTATTTTTACTATTACACTATTCTCAAGTCTAGAAATTTAACAAAGGTTTTGCTCTATCCCTGGGGTTTTTTTATGTCTTTTCTCAATTAGATCTTTAGCATTGTATTCCGTGAGGGAAGGGAAGGGAAGGGAAGGGAAGGGAAGGGAAGGGAAGGGAAGGGAAGGGAAGGGAAGGGAAGGGAAGGGAAGGGAAGGGAAGGGAAGGAAGGGAAGGGAAGGGAAGGGAAGGGAAGGGAAGGGAAGGGAAGGGAAGGGAAGGGAAGGGAAGGGAAGGGAAGGGAAGGGAAGGGAAGGGAAGGGAAGGGAATTGCAAGTATGCATGCTAAGAGCACTGAAGATACTTTAAAGCTATATAAAAGGTATATATGAAAGATATGTAAAAGAAAAGGCAAAAAATCATGATGGCATCAAGACCAATAAGGTCTCCCCGCAGCCTTCTTTTCTCCAGGTTTCTAGCAATAATAATTTGTTTATTAGAGATAAGAAGTGAATGAGAAGTTGAAAGTTTTTGCTTCAGATTGATGCCAAAACAATAGAAGCAGTGATACGTCAAGGATTGCAGCCAAAAGTCTCTAGCAAATTCTGCCTTTGCATGCAAATGGCAATTGAAAATGTTGCTGAGTGACTGGACAGTCGTTTGCTTAGTCTTTTAACAGCTCATTTATCATAATCCTACAGAGACATAACCTGAAGTTCTCAGAAGCCTTGGGCTAAATTTTGACTTCGTTAATTTTGATGCTTGGTCATTAACACCCAGAACATGGAGTCAAGGAAAATTGTGATGATTATTGGATATTAGGTGAATATCATATGCATTCTCCCTTGTAAAATGGCAAAAATAAACAAAATGAACAAATAAACAAAAATACCAGTCACCAAACCTCCACCATAGAACACTGTTTTATTACAGAGAATATATGTAAAATCTTCCAGAATTTATAAGTATGCTTCCTGAACTTTAATGTAATATGAATTAATTTGTGTAAACACTCTAGAGTTTTCAGTCCATTCTGTAAGCTGGTTTTGATTTGAAATTACAAAAGCAATATTTACTAAATTAGTGAGTGCTTCTGAAGGGACTGGTGTTCACACTGGTCTTGCTCATGACCCACTGTACATCCTGTTTTGCAAAATCCCTATAAGAATATGCTGATGATGATCACACAGAAACCAGCAACCAAGTATGGAGATCACAAAACCAAGTCTGAATTTCCATTTCTATTGTCCTGCTGAAAGCTGTGTTAGTACTACTGATATCACTTGTAATTTCGCAGGTATAAAAATAAACTGATTCATCTATTTCTAGAGAATTTTCTTCTATGGAAATCTTAATAAAAACCTGGTGCAAATGCAGTCACTTGTATGGTGCTTCTTTTTGCTGTTTGCAGCAAACGCCAACATTTGGAAAACAATATTCAGTTACGGATCTTTTTTTAATAGGTTTTCTCTTTTTCTATCAAATATTACATTGGGATTATTTGTTTAATATAAATGAAGTAGTAGTAAAAAGCTACATGCAGAAACTGGCAGGCCTCTATACAGGCACAAAGGTTACTGTCTTTTACAAGAAAATCAATTAGTTTGAATATGAAACACTTGAACAGCGAGCTCTCTACATCCATAGTTTATCATAATTCAGTTTTTCTACTAATTTTTAAAACTGATGATTAATAAATGGATACATACTTTTATTCTAGATAATTCTCATATTCTCACAGAACTAATTAATTCAAATAAAACAATGCATTCATTCTCAGTGCCAATGGAGCTGATGTATTTATTTAGCCTGTCATTTTCAAACTTAATTGAGAGACATCCTGAATTCAGAGTTGAATCACAGCTTTTATGTTTCACCCCTGCTGAAAATCTTTGAAACCTGCCTTATAACACAAAAAAGGAATAGAAAGTAAAAATAATTCCATTTTGATCCTCATATCTCAGTAATAATAACTTTTAATCTTCTCTTTTTGGTACAGTAATCTTATCTTCTGGTTTTGGTACAGTAATTATGACTCAAAAATGGAGAATGATCATAACAAGCAAAAACACGAGAGTAGTTTAGGAGATACCTCTTTCTAAAATGCAGTATTGAACAACAAAAAATAAATCCTGTTTTCATATATATAAGTGATACATGCTTCTCAGGAGAAATCATAACAATGAAATTTAATGCTGATCTGTCTTTATAAGTTCCTGTCTCAGTGCCATGCACTTCATCGCAGCTTTAAGTTTCATACTAGCAAAACGTTTGTTGGGTTTTTTCCTCTCCTTTGCTTTTCCTGTTAAACATGGAAAAGTTTCAACTTCTTTTTGAACGTACTTAGATCCTATCACTTCCCTGCTGGATATTTTGTGTTTCTGAAGTAACAAAGCATGCACATGCCTAATAAGATCATAATTGTATTACTCAGTTTAGTGCTATGTCATAATTGCTTTGCCTCATCATGTTTAAGATCATGGCAGTGTTGTCATGGCAGTTGCTGAACAACAGCTCAGTAAGAGTCACAGAAAATATTGTAGCTGACGAAAAATTTAAAAATTAATTTTTATAGATTTTGCTGAAAACTCATACTTCTTTTTGAATTTGTGGATGTAAGCATTTATTTTTGAAAAAATTTATTGATAGCCTCCATGTTTCTTCAACTACCAAAATACTCAGAGTACCTTAATTTTGAAAGTTCTCATTATAATCATTATGACTCATGGAATAAATTACTGATTTTTCAACCATATCTAGAAGTCACTAGAAATGCTTTATATCAGATATTAAGTAAATAAGGAAAATGGAAAATACTTTTAATGGAAAAAGCTCCATAAAAATGAATAATGTGAATAATTAACTCAATATGAATAGTAATCTTAGGAAAAAATGTATCAAACTCATCATATCTCTAATTTTTGTTTCAGTCTTGATTAATGGAAGATCTTATATGATGAAATAAGTGCTAAGTTCTACATTTGGAATGGCACAGTTATTATGAATATCTGGATTTTCTGAGATAAATCATTGAATCATTTAGACTGGAAAATACCCTTCAGCTCCCTCAGTCACTCCTCACGAGGCAGGTGCTCTAGACTTGTGATGGGTAGACCTCATCTGGTTGTCAGGTGCCCACCAAGCCACTCTGTCATTCCCCTCCTCAGCAAGATGGCTGAAGAAGACTTAAAAGTAACACATAGGCTAAGATAAGCAAAAGTGAAAGGTCACACATGCAAGCGAAGGTGAGAGACACCAAAGATTTCATTCTCTACTTTCTATCAGCAGGTAATGTCCATCCACTTCGGGAAAGCAGGGCTTCAGCATGCGTAGTGGTTGCTCTGGAAGCAAAACATTGTAAATGACAAATGTCCCCACTTCCTCTTCCTTTTTCTTAGCTTTTATAGCTGAGCAGATGTTATATAGTATGAAATGTCCTTTTGGTCAATTTGGTTATGTCCCCTCACGAGATTTTGCCCATCCCCAGCCTACTGGTGGGGTGCAGACTGTGCCAGCACTGCCAAAGCACTGGGGTGTTATCACCACCTTTCCAGCTACCAGTACAAAGTACGGCACTCTGAGGGCTGCTGTGGGGAAATGAACTCCCTCTCAGCCAGACCCAGTACAAGACCCTTCACCAGCTTCGTCCTTCTCTGGACACACTCCAGCACCTCAACGCCTTTTAGCGAGGGGCCCAAAACTGAACACAGAATTAGAGGTGCAGCCACACCACTGCTGAGTACAGAGAGACAACCATTACCCTAATCCTGCTGGACATGCTATCTCTGGTACAAACTAGGATGCCCTTGGTCTTCTTGGCCAATCATGATGTAGATAATTTGAAACATTGTATGCTCAGTCTCAGAAAGGTTTTTGGCTCCAGACTTTTCAAAAGAAAAAGAAAGTGGTTTGATTTATACATGTATATGCCCAGGTTATGAAAGATATTTAACAACATTGTATTTATCTAAGTAGTGGTTACCTTATCACATCTAGCAGCATCTGCAGACTTTTATAAATAGCTAACCTTTATGTGACATACATTTAATTTGAAGGTGTGTGCTCCTGTGTGAGAAGCCACCCTGTCATGATCAGAATCAAAACACACAATAGCGTCTTTGCAGCTTCAATTATAAACAGCATTTGGGGGTAAGTTCAATGCTCATAAAATGAATAATTGTTGCAGGATCACAGCCTCAAGTGATACACTGTGCTAGTATTAGTCAGAATTAGGTACACTGCTAGAAACAATGAACAAGTGCCCCGACAGTCCTCTGTCAATTCATCTCTGTCTTGACCTGCAAACCCCCTGATATTCCATTCCTGGCCTTCCCTTAAGCAAAGACTGACAACTGTGCCAAATTTGGACATATTGTGGTTTTGATACATAATATGAACATTTTTTTCCCAAGGGACTGTATAATTATGAGTATAAAGTAGAAATAAGACAAATTAATCAGAAACTAAAGCTTAAAAAAAAAGATATTTTAACAGGTATCTGGGAGAAAGCAGCACTTCAAAAATATAAAATGTTTTAAAGACTTACATCCTCATCTCAGTATACCTGCAGAGATCAGTAGTTTAGGTAATGTTACATAATATTTATTTGGAATTAAATACAGTTTTGGTGTCTTACAAAAGCTATGTTAATGATATTTTGTTGTTGCATAAAAGAAAAAAACCTTGCACCAGTTTTAGAACAGTAAAGTAAAAAGCAGACCTTTATTGGAAGTTCCCAGGTGTTCTGATGGTGGTGGGCACACCCGGCACCAGATTTCTACAGTTTTATAAGGTTAAAAAATCAGGATATCTAACAGGTACATCCAATAGGAGATTCAGTTGCCCCAATAACCCAGCCCTGGGTCCGGCCCTTGGTGTTAGTCCAAGGAGTTCTCTGCCCCACTTCTTATTATGTCTTATTCTAGGTCCCCTACTATAGCAATTGAGGCATGGACCCAGACCAGCAGGGAATCTGAATCGTTAATTCAAAGAAATGAGCTAGTTTTATACACTTTTCCAAGGCACAGTATTTCCTTATATGGTAATTCTCACTATGTGACCTATCTTGTGTTTCCACATCAGCAACACACTCTCCAAATGTCCTTCTATGGGGTGGTCATTCGCTGTTCACCTGTCCATCAGCTCCCGGCAGGCTCCTCTCTGTAGGGTTCTGCCGTGTGACACCTCCCCCCCCAGGGTCCGGTGGAGACAAACCTCTCTGTGCTGCCGTGTGCTCCTTTCTTCTGCCATGTGCTCCTTCGTGCTGCCATGTGCCTCTGCAGGCAGGTCCTACAGCCCGCAACTCAACTCCATCCCATCTCTTCCCACACCCTACTTGGAATAAGACTAAACAATATTTCAGGAATGTGTTTAGAAGGCCAGCTTATTGTTCTAAAATTTAGCGGGAAAGGGGTAGGAAAAGTATTGGAGCTATGGACATTCATTATCAATCTACAAAGCTACAAATATATGAAAAGTATATAAAAAGCTTAGTCATCATTCTCAGTATTTTAGCTGTTCACCTTGGTGCCCGAGTTTGTATGTACTGCTCTAATGTTTCCTTTTACAAACTTTTTTCACTGTTTTTTGGCGTCCATTAATAAAGGTTATCTCCATCTTTTCTCATGTCATTTGCTTGTTGCTTTTATATTTATTTTCCTATCTTCTGTATTTTTTTCTTTCCATATCTTTAACCCTCTTTCTTTCTTATTCTCAGAGTTAAACCATAAGCCTCTTTGTCTTTACATTTCTTCACTTTAACTCCTGATGTGCTATCAGTCCATGTCTCTCTCTACATATACAGATATTTCTTTTTTCTATTTCTGCCATCTCCTAATCAGCTCTTTCTGACATCTATCCTTTTCTCTCAGTTATTGCTATTACTACAAACACCTTCAGAACGTGATGTTCTTTTTCATTCTAGATTGCACTTGGGTTTTTTTTCTGTGTGGAGACTACACAGAAACATCTTGATATTAAGGATAAAAAGACATGGTTTGTTAAGATATTTTCTGACCTCTTTCAGCTTTACCAGGCCAGGAAGCAATATTCATACAGTAAATACTATTCGTCTGATGGGTAAGAAAGGGGATGAACTGCCATAATCCTATTAAGTAATTTATATTTCAGGGGCAGTGATACTTGAACATTAGTGTGATAATGAAATCAAATCTGATAGCTGAGTTATACCTGAGGATTGCCTGTTCAAAAGTTCTATGCATCTAATGACTAATGGTCATTCAGGCAAACCAGACATACTTCCCACAGACTTTCAGCAGAATCTTCTGACTATAAAGGATAAAATGTGTGTATACCACTCTCTCAAAATGCACCACAGCATAGCTGAAGGTTCTGATCCTTTGCATTAGGTGTCTGAGGCATCTTCAGTTACTGTAGCTCATCTGAGAGGAAGGCTATCTGGATCTAGAAACTGGAAAGCACTTCGGATTCCCATCATATGTGCTTCACTTATTCAAACTTTAACATCTTCACCTCCTCCAATGTGTTATTCAGACAGGGCAGTGGAGAAAATTAAATATAATCTAGATCTGGTGTGTAATTTGTAAAGACCTGTGTAAGAATAGGTAGAATGTCTCTGCAAGAGGTTTGGAATAAATAAATAAATGAGGCAAGCAAATTTGTCACAATGGGGAAAGAAATATTAACTTGCCCTTATTTGCAGTTTACTTTATGCATCACAGTATGTATTAACCAAAGGAACAGTATTTCAGACTGCCTTAGTGTGTTAGGAAAAAAAACCTACAATATCTACCTAGATGCCTTCATGCAAAACCAATTCTGACAGTGAGGTGAGGTTTAGAATTATTCAAATTTAAACTGTGCAGATGACATTCAAGCAGAAAAGGTGAGCAGAATGTATACTTGTGGAAATGTTGGAATGGCTTAGCAGATTTGAGTACTGATTTAAATAATAAGCCCACTCCACTATGTAGGCAGAAATTTTGGAATGGTTCTTTCAACCAGGACAAAAGTTGAAAATATGTGAAATCAGGAAAAGCTACAAATTGTGCTGAGGGGAGAAAATGGAAGGAAATAAAAATGCCAATATTAATCATCCTGGTTCTTGGAGAAACTCTCTGAGACCATTTCAGTCTGATTTGACCCCTTACCACTTGCAGTGATACTGCCTTTACTTAGGGGTGCCTACAGGTAAATGTAAGAAGCAGAAGAAAATGAAGGACAAAGAAGAAGAACAGTAAGCACAAACAGGGCACGGGTAGAGCAGAAAACCAGCATCAACAAGTACTATGCTTATCCTTGGATGCAAAGCACATTTTGATGGCCACATACTCAAGAGCTTATTGTTTCTTAGGAATATGGTTGTTGAAAAGCAGCCTTTATCTCCTCTGTAATATTGTTCAGGATGTTTTGCTTGGTTTTAAGATACAAGGAAATAATACCTAGGAAAAACTATTTCCCTTGTATAACTTATAACGAAAATTGTCAGTGCAATTACTTACATTGAAAGTGCTGACGTTCATGGTGATTCATGAAGTTTATTGCTGCTTATTTAGGCTAGTAAATGCAAACCTAGATACTACTAAATTAGTCTTCTCAAGTAGGGAGCAAGCCAAACACATTCCAAGGAACTAATACTGAATTATTTTATTTCGGCTGAGGCCGAGCTGGTTCCTCAAATGCAGTAGCTATGTACCTTTTTCATCTTTACCCAGTTGCTTTTAGAATTTCTAAAGCAGATTCTCTGTATACTTGCAAAGGCCATTCCATAGAAGAATCTTTGTCTGCTAACTCCAAGTCTTTGTTTAATCTTCAGCAAATTAACATAAATGTGTAAAACACACATTCAACTTCTTATTGAGATCTTCCCATGCAGAAAAGTTAGTGTGTTTGCATGACAAGAAAAGAATTAAACAATTCACTGAGGCGTGTGATATAAAAACATGATCTGTAAATTTCTCAATACAAAGAACTTCTTTTTTTCCCCCTCATGACATTCTCTTACTTAATGATACTGTATTTCTGAATAAAGGCATCTGGTAAAAATCATTCAGTTATAGGCAACACAATGGGTTGTATTAGCTTTTTCAAACATATTTTGTAGTAACACAGCCTGATTTATTCTTTGTTCTTTCCCTTCATCTTCTTCCTGGATATATTTTGGTGTTGATGTCTAAACACAGCAGAAGTACAGAAAAACAAAAAATACATTTCCAGCCAAAAACTTCTGCATCTTCAATGAGAACCCTTAATTGAACGGAAAATGAAACAATTTCATGCAAACTAGACTCCTTTCTTTTGAGGGTTAAATAAAATCACCACAAGATGGCTCCCCAGCTTCTCCAAAGATTTTTTTTTAATCACGCTGCTCTCCAGTGAAGGCATTGATTATCTTATAGAAGTCTGCAGTACAGCTGAACAGACTGTGGATTAGAGCCTTGTCTAATAAAATAATAGCTATTTTTACATTAAAGCCCTGGAGATCTCTTTGAAAGGTAATTCTGTTACTTTAATTTCTGTACCCCATAAAAGGCTGTTATCTAGTTTGTGCCTCTGTTTGTTTTTTTTCTAACAGACAAAGATTGGCTCAGAGAATTCAAACTGATTTGGAGTTTAAGCCTCCTGCTTTTAAAGGCTAAAGCAGCTTATGCTCCTAAGATTTCTAAGTTTCTAAAAGTATTAGGATTTTTAATTCTACATTTTTTTATATAATTACTATTTTTTATTGGTCATTCTTTTTTAGAAATAGAACTAAAATAAAAGGGTGTAAGCTATAATATTAAGTTTTTAGCCGATGTTGTTCCCAAAACAAACTGAAATCACACCAGAATAAATGCTATTCTCAAAGGAAATACAGGGTTTGGGATATTTTTGTAGTTTTTAAAATCGAAAGAAAATAAAAGTACAGCATCCAATTCAATTAGTAGGAACAGCATGCATATTTTTTAGAATATCACTTCAGGGATACATAGATTTGGGTTTGATTTTACTCAAATGATTGTATCGATACAGTCTTCCTAACACAAAGCAGACACAGGGAGAAAAAAAGGTACAGAAACACCTTGAGGGATAAGGAGGCAGAAATTTAAAATCAGAGAAGTAGTTGATAGCAACAGAAATCTTTCTAGTTTGCATATAACAGAAAGAAACATTTTTATTTACATATAGTAAGAATGTATTTTCTTTGTAAGAACCACACGGTAAGCTTGGAAGCTCTGACAAAGAAGCAGCATGGTAGAGAGAGAATTTACTGCAGTCTGAATGCTACAAACCCAAAAAAATTCACTTCTGCAAGGTCAGAAGTGCAAGTTATGTCCACTCTGTCTTTTAAACCTATTTGTGAATCCTTTCTTAAGGTCAAAGTCACCGATCAATCACACTATCTCTAAATTTGCAGTCATAGGGTGACATTTACTGGTAAAATTTAATCTTTATACTTGATGCAGAGAAAACACAAAATGGGAATGAGTTTCTTGTTCATCTGTGGGAAGTTCACAAGCAGGAACATACAGTTACTAAAACAAAGCTGCTCTTCCCAAGAAAAAAAATGGCAAAATTTCTAAAACTGAACAAAGCTTTCTCGAAGGCTCAGCGTACAATTAGAAAATTGGGTGCTTCCAAGAAGTCTGATCTTGGATATAATTATTTTATGGATGTATTCAACACTGATTGCATCTATAACTGTCCGTGACACTGCTTTTCTTATTTCTTCTTTTAGTCCTTTCTGGTCTCTTTGATACGATGGCAAGACTTCAAGAACAAAACTCACCTTACTAAGGCAAGAAGCAACCCCTGTCGGCTGCAAATCCTATCCACACATTTTTTTTTACTAAATCTACCTTTGCTGCTAAGTCTCATACAGTCTTTCTTTCCATTGACTATAAGCCATTTCTATGCCACTTAACTGTATATGCGAGTGTCCATACAAATAGATGTATACAGTAAACATCTGTAAATCAGACAAATTCTACCTGCTTCCATCTGGGAGAATGATAGACAATGTTTCCAGTTATGATTCATGCCTAAGAATGTAAAATTGCAGATTTTTTTGTGACTGCAGCAACCAGTATGCCCAATATGCCCAGTATGCTTAGACAGTATGAACAAGCTGGAATGTGACAGTTCCAAGACCTGGCAAAAATGAAAATTTAAGTATGGGGAACCAGAAACAGCAATTCAGACTGAATTCTGCACTGTATTTTCAATGTGCTGTTGCTCCATTTAGTGTGTTCAGATGACATGCTACCCTTAAACTTGTGAATGCAATTTTAAAACCTCCATTTCCTCTTCTTTTAGGTCAGAAAGACCGTTGGAAAAGTAGTCACATGTATTTTAAAAATTATTTGATCTTCGTAGATCTCAGCCCTAAATTGCAAATGCAGAAGTAAATTGCAATCAGGGAAGTCATTGACTTACTGAGATATTGAAACCAAGCTTGTGCATTATTTCATCCTGAGTGTGGTCTGTCAGAAAGAAATATTTCTTCAGCTGTGTTGAGACTGCCAGCATTTCCTTGCAATGCAACAGAGCAAACTTCTGCCTCAAGAGCAAACAGTTTTAATGTATTCTGGGCTTTATTTATTTATTCACTTACTTGCTTACTTACTTATTTTTGAAAGGGGATATTTTTAATTTGATGCCAACTCAGTTGCATTAGCTTCCCATACCATTGATTTACGGTCCCTATTCATAAAATAGGTATAATAAGACCAGTTATATAACAAAAAAATCAGCAATTAAAGAATGCTTGTGAAAGATGATGAGGACTGCCAGGTACCTTTCGCTTGCATGCCATTATGGCAAAATGTCTTCCAGACATTGCAGTGAGATTAAGCCCAAAAGGAAAATCTTAGCTCGGATGAGTTGGTACCATCCCCTTTTTTGTAAACACTGTCCTCCTGGTGTAGGTTTTGCACATCTACTCCCTTAGATAGGAAAAGAAATACTTACAATCACTTTTAAAACACACAATATCACAAGAAGCATTAGTAACTCTCTTGAATTATGCATTAATCTTATTTATATAATATATCCTAGAACACCAATCTATGGAGTAGGCTTAGTTTCTCAGAAAGGAGGCACGGAGCTGCAGTTTTGTTATAAATAGCAACAGACATTTCTGGAATAAGAACATTTCTTTATATTCCTTGAATAAAATACTATCCCTAGAGAAACTAAGGTAAATTCTTTCAGTGAAATTATTCGCCACAATTTCACCTCTAGTTTTTATTAATCTTTATACCATTGTGTATAACATTTCCTTTGCTGTGTTTCTGGCAATTTACACAAATGACAACTATAAATTTAATATACTTAGCTTAGACAAATATTATTTTTTTCTGGTATTAAAATACTAGCCAATTGTAAAAAAACAAGGAGAAAAATTGCACCCTTGTCTAATCCATTCAAAGGGATACACAGATGGGCTCTCTGTCACACACATGTACTTTTGATTTTGTCTGCAGATCAGTGTGCCTTGAACAGCTTTATATATAACAAAGTTACATGTATTTATGTTTGCTCTATATCACTACAGAGAGCTGATAAATAGAACAGGCTTCTATATAAAATCAAAGATTGAAATTCATAGGTTTTCCTAAGACTGAATGACAATTTGATTGGAAAAACAAAAAAAGTTTTTTGAATATTTTAATGATGTGCATTTTAAAGTCACTCTTTATGCATGATTTTTTTAAAAAATAAATGAACATGTTGATCTTGATGAAAAGATTGCCAGTGGGTGAGAGGCTGGACATGGGATGGAAACTTGTACTTGCAGCCCAGAAAGCCAATTGGATCCCGGACTATGTCAAAAGCAGCGTGGGCAGGAGGGAGAGAGAGGGGATTCTGCCCCTCTGCTCTGCTCTGGTGAGACCCCACCTGCAGTGCTGCATCCAGCTTTGGAGCCCCAGCTCAGGAAGGACATGAACCTGTTGGGACAAGTCAAGAGGAAGGACGCAAAGTTGGTCAGAGAGCTGGAGCACCTCTCCTATAAGGAAAGGTTAAAAGAACTGGGATTTTTCAGCCTGGAGAAGAGATGCTTTGGGGTGACTTAATTGTGGGCTTCCAGCAACTGAAGGGAGACTATAAGAAAGACGGAGAGGAATTTTTTTCAAGGGAAGGTAGTGACAGGACAAGGGAAAATGGCTTTAAACTGATAGAGAGTAGGTTTAGATTAGATATTAGGGAAAAATTCTTTACTGTGAGGGCGGTGAAGCACTGTAACAGGTTGCACAGAGAAGTTGCGGATGTCCCATCCCCGGAAATGTTCAAAGCCAGGTTGGATGCAGCTCTGAGAAACCTGATCCAGTGGGTGGCAACCCTGCCCATAGCAAGGGGCTTGGAACTAGATGATCTTCAAAGTGCCTTCCAACCCAAACCATTCTATGAATCCATGATAGTATTGCATTAAATCATAACTAAAAGTGGACAGCAAAAAAACTTGTAAAGTCCTTGTGGGTCGTTCTTGTTCAGCACTAGAGGGAGTTGCTAAAGTTTATTCCTGAGAGATTTTCAACTCGTTTCAGTGAAGCTGAGATCAGAAATGGATTAACACTTTAATGTAATATTTAGTATAGCAAAACTACAGCCATGTTTTGTTTCAAGCGTCTTTAACTCACTCAATGTGTTGTACTACAAATAAACTTATAAAATTAAACACACTCTTCAAACAAATTAATTTTACTATTGATCTAAAAAGCTAAAGTCAACCTATTTCTCTTACATGTATATTTATAGATTTAATTGAAACCATATTTTTATTTTCTCTCGTGAAAGCTGGAAATGAAAAGTGTTACTACCTAATTTTTAGCATACCATGGTAGATTTCAGTCACTAAGTCTTGTGCAACTAATTGATTTCCTGAAGAAAGAAAATTAGAAGCTTCTTTACAAGGTCAAGGTAGACACTTTCTATTGGTTTGGGTTTTTTGGGTGGTTTTTTTTTTTTAATTCTAAACATAAATATGCCCCAGATTAATGTATTTTATATAGTACTAAGTTAAAATTAATGGATAATAAACTCTCCAGAGCACCACAGTGAAAAAATTTCTTCATTCTTTTCAAATAATTCATGAGAAAAACTTTTTAGCCATTACATAATAGAATTCGAGTTGGTTTTCTCTTTCTGCTCAGAGTGGAATTCTTTTAGGTTTAGTCACTGAGTTGAACAGGAGTACCTAGGACTCAGCTATTACTTTTTTCTTGTTTCCATAGAAACTCGTGTCAGCAAGATGAATATGGAAAATGGTACTTTGAAATAATCTCCATTTTGAACAAAAAAGCAGAACAGGGTGGTGTAAAGTAGCAATTATGTTAAAGCACCTTATCCCGTTTTTCAGTCAGTACAACAGCAGTTTCCATGAAAATGGAATATGAGTAGTAACACACAGCAGGACAGCCAAACTTCTGAAATTTCGTGATTCAAATTCATGGGGGAAGACTTGGCTCCCCAGGCTTTCTTAAAGATAAAATCCAAAAATTTCCTAAAGTTTCAGACCTCTTGCTATTTTGTGTTATAGCACAGTTGCTGTAGTGAGGAGATTTGATGATCTTTTGAACATTCAAAAATTTACTGGAACACCGTCTCATCTTTTTGATGCATTCTGTATGTGACTAGCACAGAAAGTAAGCGCATGTGAATCCGCCTTCTATAGAGCATTCAAATATTTTGGTTTCTAAATGATTGGAAAATAATAATAATAGAAAAAAAAAGACACACCATTTGATGTCTGCACTGTTTTTTTTTTATTGGAAACTATTTGGATCCATATAATTAGTACAATTTGTTCATTCTCTCTGAGCAGGTAATGTGAAAAATGCCAGTTGTTGGCCAAGAAGGACACTCTTGTGGTGTGTTACACTACTGTAACTGTCCTAAGTACAATTTTATCTCTACTACAGAAGCAGCCTAAATTTTAGATCTACATCTAATAGAGGATGTGTTCTTTCATGTTTGCTTATAATTTTCTGCTTACACTTTTTGAGCAGTGTGGTATGTTTACCTTACATGGATTTTACACATCATGCCATACTCTCTAGCATTCATTAACATCCTCATGAAGAAATATATTGAGTACTTTAACTTAGTCTACATACCTGGTTGTGATTTTAATGAATTTTAACCAATATAACTTTGAAATAATGTGTTTTCATTTATCCATAACAGGCTTGTTAGGGTCAGGCTTTGTATCTTTCTACTTAACTTTCTCCAGGAGCAGTGCTTTTGAAAACAGCCTTTGCAATGGTTTGTGTTCTAAATTAATATATTACTCTGAGTTTTGTGACAGAAATAAAATCAAAATCAGATCAGGTCCTTCTCTCATTTACAATTATATCAGTTTTAGGCTATCTTTTATAAGAAAAATGGAAAGCTCAGTGGACTCCAAATTTACTTTTATGTAGCTGAAAGCAATAGATTTCTGTATTTTTTGTCATTTTTATCTTTCTTTTTTATGTCATATTTTTATCTTATGTCTTTGAAATATTATGTGAACATGTTCTGCTCTGAAAAAGCTATAGACTAATATTTAAGTTTGTTTTCTTTTGATTATGAACTCGGAGGGATTCTGTTCTGTCTTTCAGCAAATGGGAAACCATAAAAGATATTTGTTTGCAACTAAATTCTGAGGTGTTTGATGACCAGGAAAGGACATGTATTGAAATATAATGGACTTCCAATCCTTTTCTTCCCACGTGAGTCTACAAGTGGTCAAAACCCCACAGCATTTTAAGGAATACATTAGCACAGACTTTTCTTTGATGGTTTGAAATTTCACTGTTATTTTATCATCAGAATCTTCATCAAGATCACCATTTAAGTATGGTAAGAGTAGTTTCCTGACAGACAAAAAAATCACTCTTGGGCTGTAAATAATTTGGTGGATTTAAAAAAGCAGCAATTCCTAGCAAGCACAATTATTTTAAATGGGAACAAAGTGGACACATTGTCTTAATGTCTAATACAGTTAGTTTCAGTGACATGGTGAAACAGATTAAAGCAAAGCTAAGTGTAGGAAAATGAATCCTAGGGTTTTTTTTTTGGTTTAAAGAATTGCTTTATATCCCAAATAATATCTTGCATATTCTTTAATAAATGAAACAAATCGTATCCCATTTATGACTGAAAAGTTTGATTTTCAGTATTTGAAATAAGAAGAGCCTGTACATAAGACACATTCAGTTCTAGTTTACTTACAGAAAAGTCAGTGAAGCAGACAGTATGACTAGGTAATACGAATGACTATTCATCAGTAACAGCAAAGCATGACCGAATAAGCACAAATAAAACAAATAGTCTATCAGACACAGATACATCAAAAAAATCTCCAAATTTTTTCACTAACCTGTTGGTTTTATACAACCCTATCTAAATAAAAGAAAGACACGATAGTTCATGCTGCTCAGGTTATAAGCTCAGAAATATAGCATTGCTTATTAGGGAAGCTCTTAAACTATCAGCACCCTTGCTGAGAAAAAGATTTATGGCTAACCTTTGCTAGGCCACTGACAATAAGACTGGAAAATGTTTTTTTAGAGAAAAAGCAGTCAGGTGGCTCAACATGAAATTAGATATGTTGCCAGACTCAGCAGGTAGCTGATAATATGATTGAAATTCAGGATACCTAGAAATAGAAAATAGTGCCTTGCATGCAGTCTGGGTCATGGGGAAGATGTTTTATCCTGTGATATTTCAGTGTCTTGCATTTTTTTTAAGTGTCATAGCAGTGTGGAGGCTGCTTCAATGCCCAGAATTTCTAGTTATAGTTTTTCAAGTGTGCTTTGTTAGAATATTTTGTCTTGTTCCCTGTATCAGTGTTGAATAGTGTTGGTACACTTACTGTATTTCTATTAAAACAAAGATCTGTTGATGATTTACAGCCTGATGTAGTGGCAGGTGTCCCTGCCCATGTCAGAGAAGCTGGAGCTAGATGATCTTTAAGGTCCCTTTCAACCCAAAACATTCTCTAATTTTATGATTCTGCAGAAGGAATCTATAAATCAACACTACAATGTCCCCAAAATAAAGGAGATCTTGACTGCATTAAAGTTACTGTGGAAACTTCCTAACTGTTCTCATGAGTATGCAAGGGATTTGAATGAAAGCTTTGAGAATGCTGTAATCACTAAAATGACTGGAGAAGGAGAGAGGAAAGTTATACCAAATGAAAAGTGTTGCTACATATTATACTTTAGCATTAAATTACCATTACTGGATGCGAATGGATAGTGATCTAAACAGGGATTTAAATGGAGCTCTGGAATACCATTTTTACATTCTTAATGGCAACCACAGGATATGTGTCCCAAAATATCAGGCCTGCTATCACTGATTGTGGCTATGTGGAATGAAAATATTTAGACTGAGATCAATATGGAGAGTAAGTTATGATTTCTGTGTGTATAAGTTGTTTAGAATTGTTGCTTGTAGCAAGTGTGGAAATCACAGCCACGTGGACTACATCCTGTAAATTAAGCATGCTCATAACTATTCTCTGACACTGGAGTCACTGCAGAATGTCACACATGCACTGTGTTAAACTGTTTTGCTCTCCGGAAATGTTAGTAGTCCATATTAAATTGCTTGGTAGAAATGATCTTTGACTTGTACTTAAAAGCCACCTGTACTAAGAAAATGCTGGCCAAGGTTCAAAATAAGACAGGAACTATTCTGAGAGTTTACAATTTATCAGGACTGTAGAGAACAGACTTTGTGACAGAAGCACCTGGAAAATGAGATCATCTGATCAAACACAGGCATCTGTGGTGCAGATCTCTCCATCTGATTTAGATGTTTAGACTGTCTTTATAATCAGTGGAGAGAAACAGGCTCATCTAGGGGAATGATTCACTCCATCATAAAGCAGACACTTAACATTTTCAGATTAATTGTTCCGTGCAAGTGCCTATTTTTCTCCCTTCACCGTAAAGAGAATCCAGGAAGACAAATATACGTGTCCCTTTTGTAAATATTTAAAGATGAAACAAATGAATTCCAGACTAAATGCATGAAATGTGCTGACTGAATCTGTGTCTTTATGCCTCCACAGGTCTATCCATGATTTAAATTCAGATGTTGTAAAGCTCAGACTAATAGAGGACAGGAATTGATTTCCATGCATCTGAGGAAAAAGTTATTTCATAGATCCCTCTTGGTTTAATATCCACGATAAGTCTATGAACTGATTCTGCATTGGAAAACTAGAATTTAACTGCATGTCTACTTTAAAGAACCTGTTTATTGCCATTTTAGAGCGTTATTTTCAGCTGTTGACTTTTATTTTTTCATAAATAATTAAGGAATGGAAAATAGATGCAGTAAGCGTAATTTTCTATTCATGGGAAAAGAAGAAAGGAATCAAATACTTTACAGTGCCTGTAATTTTAGAATCAAAGTACATAGGCAAGTAGATAGTTTTCATGCAAGAGATAGTGTCTTTTCAAACTGTCCAAGGTTATGCTTGTTACAAGCATAAAACAGCCCAAAATAAACACATTAAAGCCAAAGTCACCCATAAATCAAGATTTCTTTAAGTGAATAGTGGTTGCAGGAATGAACTGTGAATGAGTCAGACAGACACCACAATGAGTCCATCATGGTCTAAATCACTCAAAATTAATCAATAAATCTCTGTTATTGAAAAGAAAAAAAAACCCCAAACCCGCAGCAGTCCTTGGATAATAATTTTGTGGTTAAAGCACTAAATAAAGCAATTGATTCCTCATTCTTCCAAAAGTTTCCAGCATAATGCTTGAGTGGTGGTTTTCAAGCAGAGTTGTTGTCACTCTGTTCAACATTAATAACATTTATTCATAATTTTATTTGTCAACAGAAATGATATTCTGATATTTTGCTATGAGTGCATAGATAAACTTGCACTAAAATATACCTTTTTAAATTACAAAAATAAAAATATCTGACCAAATTAAAATATTCCAAATCATGTACATAGTTCAACTTTCTACAGGACTTTCTTACCTCTTACATCTCTCAAAATGGAAGATCAGATGAGGATGAGGAAGAGTTTGGGCTGAAGCCATGGCTGAAATACCTGAAGACAACTTCTAGATTTAGATATTTAGTTTGTAATATTTGTGATCTTCTCAAACACAGTCACCTATTTAAATATAAGGAACTATGGAAATCTAGTGTTCTTCAAGTTAATATAAATTCTCTTTCCTCATCAAGATGCTTTCCTAAGTCACAGTGATACTATAGGTTAAAGACTCCATTTTAACTTACTAAGAAGGCAGTGGTTTTGGCTCAATGGGTTCAAAAGCACATTTCTTTCACATCTTTGATACCATATTTCCCATATCTTCAAATTCTAATTTCCTGTTTCATGATACATGTATGTAAAATATACATGTAAAAATATACAAAATACTGATACATAATTACATAAAATAGGAAACAGCACTCACATTTCTTTCAGATTTTCACGTTATCTCTTAGAACTTATTTTGTCTTCCTTCAGAGATTTTTTGGTACAGATACTGTTAGTTGTAAACATGACAAAGGAAACGAACTATGTTGTCTCAGGGAACACGAATGATGACTTATCTACTGAAAACTCCTGTAAAGAGATCTGAGACATTACACATGTTAGTTCACTGAAGTTTAGCAGGATGAGCTGCACTTCTAATAAATGCATGATATATAATCAACTGTCACAAAAATTGTCTGGGGACTTCTTTCAGTTTTCACTGACTTTGGATGGACTTGTGTGCTAAACACTTCACTCACATTTTCTTGGTTAATGGTTTCAGGACCCAGGCTTTAAAATATTTGTTTGCATATTACCAAACATGTTTTCACAAAGGTGGGATGGTCTATGCTACTATGGAAGCTAACTTCTTTCACTCTTCCCTGAGTTATCAAAAAGTTTTCAGGTCTGAATGAGGAAAATTCTATGGCAAAGAACTACTACTTCTTTTCCTTTCACACTTCAAATGGTTGTACAGTTTATTACAGCAATTTGGGTGCTTCACATCTACCAAGCACAGAGTCCTCCTGATTACTTCTCACATGTGGATTGAAAAAGATGAAGAGAAAGAAACAAGAAAACTTCTCTCTTAGCAGAAGTTAATCTACATCAAATGGCCTTAGCTAAATGTCATGACCAAGCAATTATTTTATTTATTGTGAATAAAAATACATTTGGGTTTTTTAGTTACCCATGCAGTAGGGAAATCTGAAATTTTAATTGATATATAAATAAATTATTATTTATTTGTTCTATTTGTGTAAAATAAGTTATATTTGGGGGAATCTGAATAATCATACTGGGATTCTTAATGTAAAATATTTCACTTTGCCAAAATAGAAGTGGTACTTTCTAAGTTTATAAGTATATATTAATATTTTATAAGGATGTAAATAAACCTCCTCCCACATGACCTGCTATTCAAACAATTGACATTCAGCCAATCAGAAATTCTGTGAGCAGAGACTGAGCAGAGCTGGATGGCTTTCCAGACATTTTTAAACAAGTAACTAATCTCTTAGTTTTGCAAAATTTTGCATTATAAGCATAATGCCAAAAATAATGATGTGCCGTCTCAGACCTTAATTGTCCTTATTCCACTAGCAAAGCAAGACCTTTGCATATTGCAGTAGGCATACAAGATTCAGGTAAGGATGGAGGAGATATGCGAACATTGGGGAATTTCTAGGTTACATCAGATGTATTTTAAAGTTTTACTCTTAAAGTCACAGAGAATTACCACATACATGTCTTCTAAGTCTTCCTGAACTTTCCTTTAGAAGAAGCTCATCAAACGATTCAGCATTTTGACTTGTTATTTTGCTTTTCTTCCCAAGGGTGTGGTATTTGTTCCCTCTCTGTAAAGCACTATCTAATTTAGTAAATGGAAAATGACATATGGAAAAAGGGCTATGTGACAAATACAAAATCATGCTTTAATAATACCATATTAGCAGAGGCATCTATCTCAGTAGTTAATTTACTCCCATCATTCCATTATCTGAAGTTAGGACTTTTGTGTATGTTTCTCTTCATCATAATCTACTCTAAACAAGTATAAATTATTTTTATTAATGTTACTACTTTTCCAAAAGAAGTTCTGTTTTTGGAATACATAACTGAATAACCACTCTAAGAAATTTCATAGTATGGCCTAATATCACACTTCTAATCACATTCTAACTTTTTAACAGTTAAATTGTGGTTTTAAGGTCTATTACTGGTGAATTCAGATGCAGATGTTTGCTTACTTTTTGACTTTTTTGATTGTGGATTGGTTAGAAGGTTTTCAAACACAGTATTCTTCCAACAGCCTCTTCTATCATATTTTAAGTGGAGAATTCTTTATGTTCAGCTGTTATCATAAACCACAGGAGGTGTAAGTCAATGTACAGGGAAAGATACAACATCAAAACACAGACTGGATTATTTAATTATGCTTTGTGTATATAAAATATAAGTGGAAGTGTGCAATGAAGCTATGCCAATTTAAGCTGGTAGTAGAGAAAGTGTGACAATAAATACCCATGTTAAATGAAAATTCAGTTACATAACTGAAGCACTACAGAATTAGATACCTAGATGTTAATGTAGCTGATTTATAAATTTAAAAGGAGTTTTCAGACATTAATTCTATATTTGTTAACTTTGGGAAAAGCCCTTCCTTTTTCCTAAAAGAAAATATTATGTGTTGCTAATATTTCGGTGTAGCCTATATTGCAATAATGAGTTCCTGGTGTCATTTTTGTTATCCCTGTCAGTCTTCTTTTCATTCCTTGTTTTTATCGGGTAACATTCTATTTTTAATGAATGAGTCTGTATATGTTCTAGTCCTCTGAGAACAGAAATGACAAGATAATTACTGAGAGAAGGTGCTCAGAGTATGTCTAAGTTGTTAAAAAAAAAGGACAGAGAGTGAAATAATCCAGTCTGCAGCTGAGCCAGATGTTTGTTAGGGCAAGTCTTTGCTAGAACCTGACTGTCTTGGAAAGAGATAGCTCAAGTATCCAAAAGAAAGCCAGGGGCTGGATAGGGAGTAGTCCATGGTGCAAAAACTCATCCCTTTACCTTCTTTTATTTAGTAACATAAAGAAAAATCTCAGATATGGAATGATACTTGTCAATACAAGGATAGAAAGTAATCCAAATAACTGCAACTTTACCATTATTCCTTTGAAAAACTGCAATTTACTGAAATAGTTTATAGAATAAAATTTCATTTGCGTTATTACCCCAGGATAAAGAATGTAACAAACTGATTTAAACAGAATTACAGCAAAATCTTATTTTATACTGTTAATAGAAATTTTACTAAGTTGTACTTCTGTCTCTTGTTTGACACATATTTGAATGTTACCCTGTTGCCCGCTCTCCATAACCAAATATTATGAATCCAATTAGAAACAATAATAGCAGTAAAAAACAAATAAGAGAATACAGCATGTCTTGTGTAGTACTATTAAAATAATGTATACTTTTGTCTGATTAGATAATATGAAATTGAGTCTTGCTTAAATGGTGATGACAATACCATTTGCCAGCCAGAGTTACATTCATAAGAACAGTCCCCAAGATGGTCAAAAAGACAGCCATCAAAAAACAAAAACAAAAAAACAACAAAACAAAAGACCACCAAAACTATGTTGATGGGAAAGTTGCTTGATAATTTCTTCCAAAGATAAAATATTTCGGTGTTATTTCTAACAGATTAGGAAATAAGTACTTCAATATGCAAAGTGGGGACTGAGATTTTGTGGTGAAAAAGGTTTTTTACTTTCTGTATAAAAATTAGTTTTTAGACACATTGAAAGTCAAAATTCTATAGCTGTCTGAAATACAGATAAGTCCTGAAGAGTCATATGACAACTAATAAGTCATTTCTGTCTAGTATTGTTTATAAGCATTTTAGTGAGAAGTATAAATTAAGTACAATTGTTCTACTTTCTTTCATCTTAATTGATGTACTTTCTGGGTATAATTTTTGACATTTTTCTTAGTTGCAATATTTTTATACTCTTTAAGGAAAATGACCCAGTTTTGTAACAATATGCTTGCAAAGCCTGAACAGTGTAAAGAATAACATTTCATGTGGGGATGTGGATGTTTTGATTTCACTGTTTTTTTTAAGAGGAATATCTCTTTGGTTTACGGTTCCTGCAGCTTAGGTTCATTTTACCGTGGACTTTCTTGAGAGTCTAGAATAGCTTAGTGAAAAACTATAACCAGGGAAGAAGTATTTAAGTATTTCCCTTTTTTCCCCCTGCCTCCTTTCTCTATTTGATTATGATAATTAAATAATATTTTTGGTTTTAATTTTGGAAAGTTTGGGAGGTTTTTTTCTTTTTTTTTTTTTAAGGTCAAATATTGCTCGATTTGCTGTACCTAATCAAACTTTTGGGCTTAGTGAGGGGGGTGAGGGAATTTTCTTTTTAGCTATTAAAATGTTTTATAAAATGTGGAGATCAAAGACTGCAAGGAAACTGAAAACTAGTCTGTTTAGTCACATTATGGCTTCCACATCTGAAAGTCTGGCTTATTAGGAAACAAATCTTTTTAACTTTTTCTTCTGAGTGGAAGATTGTGCTGGTTTTAACATCAGATGGAAATTAAACTCCAGATAAGCCACCCCCCTTCCCCCGTTCTGGTAAGGAAGTGGCAGCAGCAGAGTGTATGGGTTGAGAAAATCATTTTCTGAAAGCACAGAACAATGGAATAAGATACGCCCAATAACAGCAATATTAATAGTAAAGAGGGGGTGTTTTGCCCACAAAAGGGTATTTACCACTGATGAGGAACAAAACCAAGACAGTGGATGCTCCCCATAGGTCATGTACTTGTGACTTCCCCAGACTGGGGAAATACGGCAACCATTCCCCAAAGGCAATATGGCGACCATTCTCACACAACACCGAATGGCCACTGGAAACAAAGGCAAGATGGAGGGGGAGCTCTTCAACTAATGTTTCCCACACCCCCTCCCCAAGCCCCAAAAAATGACAAACAATGACAAAGAACCTTTCTGAAAGCTACATTATCTGAATTGGGTCACGCTGCTGGTCCACTGGGGCTCATTTCTGTGCAGGTGCCTACACTGCCCTTTCCACCACCCTAATGTGCTGGAGATGGGTCCTGCAAGTCACTGTCGCTTTTCCAACCATTCTGCTGTTCTCCTTTCAGCTCAGCTTGGCTGGACCAGGCTCAGCTTGGCTCCTGTCACCTGGTCTCTTGTCACCTTGCATGGGCTAGGGTTTGCCCCTCCCGATCCTTTCCCCACAGCAGCCTCCATGCCGATGCTGTTAGTTCAGCACTACTGTTGATCCACGTTTTTTCCACTGTCCTTTCAGCACTATGTCCTGCAGCCCTATTCCGGAGAAAATGGGAGGAGGACCCGGGGTGGAGATTGGGGCTGATGCCAACCCCTTCGTGCTGGAGAGAAGGGAGGCAAAACGCTGCAGTTCTGGTTGGGCGCGCAACTTTTCCTCCCAGAACTGTGTCCCCCAGTGATGATGTACATGGTGTAGAATAAAAACCTGGCCACATTCACACATTGCTAAGCTCCTCCCCCTGTCTCTTCCACCAGGACAAAGATATACGTGAGAATCAAAACTACCTTCCCCTTCCATGGAGATTTCTGATGTTTTATGTGGCTATTGCATTAGAATGAGGCATAAAGTGATATATGGTTCACTAGGTTCAACCTGTAAGTATAGATCTCTCAGTCACAAGTCTCAGATAATGAGATGATGTACTCTAGTAACAATGCTAATACATTGTGTCAACCCTCTGAAATTACTCTGTGGGAGTTGAAAGTTTCCAGAAGTTCTAACCATAGCTTTCTGTGATGACTGTTCCTGCAGCTGTTAGATTCCAAGTAAAATCAATTTTGTCACTCAATAGAGCGTATAACACGTATCAAAGCATGGGATTTTTTAGATAATGTGACTGGTTGCTACCTGAAGTGGCCTCTAGATGGATATTACTGTTGTAGCTATTATCTCTTACAGAATGAAGGAAAATCACATAGAACATAGGACATAGCTGGGTGGGTGTTTCTTCTAAAGACAATAGAAGAAAAGGTAATTAGCAGTGTCTGAAAGGAAAGGCTCTAGGAACACTTTTCATCTTGACTGGAGCACCTCTTTTGACTGTGCTCTGACTGCACAGCAGCATGAGAGCAGGTGCACACTGCCTCCCTCCTTCCACTTCATGGATGACATTCCGTGAAGGGAGGAAGAGAGTGCTCACCTGTTCTCAGGATGGGAGCAGGCAGCAGCCTGTGCCAAAAGATCAGCTGATCTGAGTGGTATTGATGAACATACCATACGTGCCAGAGAATGTGTCTGACCCACAGCTTAGATGCAACCTTTTCCTACTGAAACAAAGTCTGACAAGAAAACTTGTGTGAAGAAGTGAAGTAGAAAAGAAACATCACTTCATTTAGCTCGATGATTTAATAAAAAATAGAAAAAAAATCCTTATTGTCATTCCTCACCTAAAAACCTCAGCTGATGAAGAAAGAAGTGCTTTTGATAGAAATCCATTATGGATTAAATCAAAACAAAACCAATACAGCATACAATCCAATGTCTTTATAATTAGGAAGTATAAGAGAACAAACTTTATATTTGAGAGTTAGAGAATTAATTACAGAATAGACCAATAAACTTCTGAAACGGTGTAAAAATTAATTCTTCCTAAACAATAATATTTAAAAAGGGCAAGTTTATAATTCATAAAACCATGCTAAATGAAGCCAAAACATTTATGAACATGTCTGTATTTTGTGGAGTATTTTCAGTGACTGTGGAAAATTAAAATAGACTCACTTTATTTGGAATAAAAATATAACAAAGAAGAAAAAGACAATGTGACGTAAAATAATTTACGTTTATCTTAGAGGAAGAAATACAAGTGTTATAGAGGATTAGACAAATTACTTAATGAGAGAACAAATAGCTTGTCATTAATCCTTTCATGAGACTCCAGTATCAAATTGTTTCTTTTGTGGCTGTCAGTTTCAACAGATATTCCAATTCAAATATATTTTGAAATAAACTAATCTTGATGATTTCAAAATGAAAAGTTATTACTTCTCCGTTCCAAGAAATAGTGATGGTGCAATTCAGCTCCATGTTTTAGGCACTTAGTGTGCTGTTTTAATCTTTTTTTTTCCTAAAGGTCTACCCTTGAGCTTCTAATGCTTATTCATGGTGTCTACAACAGACTCCAGAGAACATCTCTGCCCTTCTGAAACAATACTGGAAGCCAGGTGAAATCTACTAAGAAATCTCAAATGCCACAGAGTACCATCTGCACTCAACTTAATTGAGGCCCTGAATTGAATGTACATACATAAAAAGAGCTAAATTCATCTAAATTACTATGCTGGTTAGTGGAGATCCAGGAATTAATTTGTCTAAACATAATTGGTAATGGAATTTGACATGTCAGATGCTATTGAAGACACCTGTGCAGGGTTGTTACATATGGCACAGAGGCACTAATTATATCCCTCTGTAGCAGCAAGTGAAACTACTCAAGATAGTCTAGTACATCTCAGTGCCACTAGACATACTTGTGTCAGCAAATGAGCCGTGCCACCAGTCAGTAAAATCGGTGGAAACTGAAGAGATAGACAGCTAACCAGATGTAAGTGGTTGCATCAGAATAAGCTGATCCCTATCTCCATGATATAGACTAGAGTTAGCACCCTTTGCAAAGCACCTGAGGGAGGCAAGGGAGAAGTGTTTTTTCTCTCAGGATTAGCAGCTAGAGCTTTGTGAATGCAGCCACTCTCTTTTGCTTTGGAAACTGAACAAGCCTCACATGAGACATTAAGACAAATTAATTTGGGCTACAGTGAGTAGTAGAAGATAACACTGATGAACAGTTTTATGAGTTCTTACAGTAGAAATATTAAATTATAATACGTGGACCATTAGATGTTAAAGAGGTAGTGTACAGTGAAGTAAAGCAAGAACTCCAAGAATAAAAATAAGAATAAGGAAATTTAGCTATCTGCTTGGGTGTTTAATTCTTCCTGCACATGAGCTAGATGGTTTTATCTTACATTTATCTTCCTTATCTTACTTATGCCAGTTGTTACCTCATAATATTAAAATACTGATTCTACACAGTATATGCGAGCAGCTGATTTTGAATAACAATGTGCAATTTTCATGCAAGATTTTGTCACTGATGGAGTAATTCTCTGGATATTTTATGTATGTCATGTATTATCCTTAGTTTCCTGAATATACAGATGATTAAGGGGGTGAAGACTATATTGCAGGACAGAGTTTCTAATTGAGTAATTGAGAAAGCTAAGAATAATGAGAGAAGTATGAGTTATTCCCCATTGCACTTGAAAATATTTTTGAAACTTTCATCCAAACTAACCCACAAACTATTATTCTATAGATCAAAAGAATAAATTAATTCATAAATACAATATTCAGACTATACTGTGGAAAGAATGAAGAATAAATAAGTGGGAAATCCATTGTTATCAGGTGATCAGCCAGATGGTAAATACTTGTCACAGTGGGACAGGAAGAAAAGATGCAATATTGTGCACTGATCTGAAGGATTTTGACCTCTGCAAACTAGGACACTAATTTTACAGACTTACAAACTTGGTACGTTTTTGGTTTGTGGTTTGTTTTTTGGTTTTGGGGGTTTTTTTTTTAATTTTTTGTTTGTGTTTTATTTTTCCTAAGTAAAAGAATTAGTAATTTTTTTTTTGGTGAGGAAAAAAGCATGAATAGCATTTTCAAAAATTAAATGCTGCTTCTGGACAAGATGGACAATCACCTTTATGGATTAAATAATAGGTCTGAATGTTCCAGGGAGGTATTCTCTAAAGAAATGTATTTTTATATTTGTGAAGAATGTTAAAGAATATAGATGGAGGGAAACAGTCTAACTGGCAAAACCTGAATCGTATTTGTGAGTTAGTAATCTTTTCCAAAATCTCATAATAGCAACTATCTCCAAAATATATGTCTGAATTGAAAGAGATAATATCTAGTTACAGGAGGTGTAGTGGAAGTACTATATTCAGTTACCTCTAGAAATTTATAGAGGCTTCTCTGCCATAAATACTGTAAGAAGAAATGAGGAGCTATAGACCAGAAGCTCAGATAATCAATGTCTGAACCCCATTGAATTTAGGAGGCAAATACATGTCCTCTAGAGTTGAGGGCTTAGAGCAGCAGTGATTAAGCAATTTAATTTGAGTTTTCTGTAATGCCCATGAGAAGCTAAATGGGAAGAACTTATTTGCATTCTCTTCTGCGGTGAGCTGCAAGCATTTGTGATAAGTGATATAAATAAGTCTCATCACAAATTCACGCTCTGATTTCATTTTTTACCATGAAGTGTCTTCTCATCTGTCAATTACATTGGATCAAAGAACACTGACATCACAATTTTAGACAGTTCCTCTCTGTGTTTGCAATAAGGAAATTGTCAGATTTACCCACCCTTATTTTCTCTCCCTATTCTTGGCACTGTAAGACCAATAAATATTTGTATTTAAAGGCAATTTTTGGAGAACAAAACAAAGATGTAATTGTCTAAAGGAAGTCATAGTTTAGTCTCTTACAGACTAAAAATCTTCACTAATAATGAAAATCTTTTGAAAATGCAGATTTCCTTATCTGCAGTCATTTTATGGAAAAGAAATTATAATAAGAAACCAGTAATCCATTCTAGACTTAAACTTCATTAAATTAACAGAGTTTAATCTCTGTGTAAATTTTAATAAGAAGACTGACATAAGACTACTTGAGCATGGCTGTGAAGCTGGTGACGGTGAAAAGTTCCTGAGTGAAATATGGGCAAAGGTGTATTCAAAGAAAAATGATAGAAATGGACCAACTCTAAACTTTCTTTTAAAATACAGAGGCATCTTTCCAATCCTTGCTTTATATCTTCTCCTATGTTTGTCCAAGCCTTCGTTTTACTGAATTCTGCCTACATTCCTATTTCTATTTCTTTCCATTTTAATTCCCCTTTTTCTTACATTTTCCATTCATCTGCCAAGTTCTTCTTTCCTCAGAAATAATTACATATGTTACTAAACAGAAGGAATAGAGTGGGATTCTCCCAGTGAGGCTAGGAAGAAGTAGATAGAAATCTTACAATTCTTGTGAGAACAAGAACCTTGTTGACCTGCTTGCACAAGATAAAGATTAGGATGGGGAGGGGTGTACTTATGGAAATAGGCATAATCCAGTGAATCAAGTCTTTCATACAGTTTTCCTTTGAACTGCTTGACAGCTCCATTTTATTTGATTTTTGGAATATTTTATTCTATACTTTCACGTAAATTTTAGAGTTTTTCTACATCATTTGGAGAGAAAGAGAAGCTGAGACTGCATCTTTGTTGCTAGTAAACAGCTTGACTAGCCTGAACTATTGAGAAATAACTGTATAGTGATTATGCAAATCAGATAAGCTCAACCAATGAGTGTGCAGAGAAATGCATAGCTTAGGAAAAACCCATACAGGTACACATCAATAGCTGTTCAGTTTCTCTGAGTTCTGATTGGCTGGAGTGTGTCTATTTCTGTGTGTTATTCTTACATTGTTCAAAAGCTGAGACGTACAAGACTGATTCTCAAAATATTTGGAAAATTATCTTGATTGCCTAAAGAGTTTGGCTCTTTAAATGTACAAGAGATAAATTTAGCCACCAAATTTAACCTTTTTCATGGACTAGAGTAATGCCTTTTCATTTATTACTGCTTGCAGCTGCAGTTCCGTTGAGGAGGTGCACAATTAACAGCATAAAATGCATTTGGAAAAATTATGCCAATTCAAGAGAAAGTTATTGTCCATGACTACACAAAAAGGTTTATAAATTTGTTATTTAAATTATTTAAATATTCTGTAAGATTAAATTTTCACCTAAGGACTTCTGTAGGATATGAGTTGTACTTCGTTTTAATATCTTACAGTATTCATTTTATATACTAACTCGGTTGAAGCAAGATTGAGATTATCCAAAGAATTCGTTTACCGAACACTCTGAAATCCAGTATCTTCAAAAAGAATCTTTGCAATATTTCTGAAATACCAGCCGTTCCCAAATCCCCAACAACACACTAAAACTAAATCCCTGTTAGAAGCATCAGTAAACTTCTCTGGTTCTAGACAAGTTCTCTCATGCCATGTTACCCTCAATCACAGAGTTGCAGGCATAGGACTTTCAGTTTTGGATTCCAGGTCTTCAGATAACAAAGTGACATGCAATGAATTTGCCAGCCATGAACTTTGTGCTGATTTGTTAAAATACTAAATATTTCAGATTTTTAGTCATACAATAATTATATGCTTTGGCTGGATCAGCTGCTTTGGGACAAGAAGAAAGTTCTACCATTGATATCAACGGCCTTAGGAATATCTTAACATCTCATTTTATCCCATAATTAATCACTATTTTTATAATGCCAATTACTTAGGTGGGGCTAAGGATCCTTTTCCTGGGGCTGTATGCAAAGGAGCTATATGAGGGACTTGCTAAGGAGAGGCTTTTGCTGAAGAAAGTTAAAATTATCAGTAAAAGTATAACCCAAAAAACCCAAGGAGTCTTTAAAAGAACATGGTAAGTTTCTGAAAAGTTCTGAGTTCATTGCTAGATGCTATTAATAAATTTCCACATAATAACATTAATTAAGTTGAAATTACCTACATTTCTTTTCAGGTGTTTTGGGTTTTTTCCCAAATAAACAGGAGGCTGTATTTATCCCTTAATTATATGTTGCAACACAAAGTTTAACAGTGGTAAGTAAGAAAGTGTCTGCTAAAATTAAACTCATAAACTTTCCAGTTCCTTCTTTAATACTCACCAAGCTTTGGGAAAATAGATTAAAAAAAGAGAAAAAATACTTCTCTAATATTCTAAATACGCCAAGAACTACAGATTGATGTAGCTGCCTGAGGAATTATTGGTGAGGATTATATCAACAAAGAATTAGAGGATAAAGCCATAATGAATGTTACTTCACATGGGATCAAGAATAATAGCGTTTTTCAAAAGCCTGAAAATCCTGTTGTCTTTTTTACTGATTAGGATGTTTCTGACTGATCAAGACAGCTGTGTAGCCATTGTGCATTTTGATTTCTCAGACATTTAAGAGTGTGTACCTTTTGATTTAATAATGTTCAGCATTATAAAATAGCATGTCTTAAGAATTTTGTACATGTTAGAGGTAGGAGACATGACAGGATTCCTGGAACCTGGGGTGGATCTCCTTCCTGGCAGTCCTCCCATCCCAGCTGGATCAAAGTCAGACTGCTGTGGTTCCTTGTCCCCACATTCAGCCACTCTGTAGGTTGGAGATGTTTTCTCACAGGCACACAAAAGGTAGAAGCCATGCTGGGCACACACCCCAGCGCAGAAAGCAGTGCCCACAAGAACACAGACAGCACAGTTTAGTTCTTTTCACCCTCACTGAATGACCAGGATGGAAGTTCCGTAGTGGAGTATATACATATCCCTTGAAAAACACTCCAGTCTCCAGTAGCTGATTTAAAGCCTTCAGTTTACCCAGTGTTTCACACCCAGACCCTTATCTCCTCCTTCAGACCTATAGTTTATCCCTCCAGCAGCTGGCACTCAGACATCTTATGGTTGCAAATTAACTTAAGGTGAACGTCGCTAACATTCACACAGGAAGCCTTATGATCTAGAGTTCAGATAAGATAGCTAGAAATTAATATGAGTATAGGGTAAACGACAATGATCAAGCAGGGCTCAGTCAGACAAGCATATGGGCTAGCATTTGCTCAACTATGACCAGGACTTATGTATGCCTTTTACTCTCTTCTCTTCTGTATTCATTAGTCTTAACTCACCTTCACCCCTCCATTTTCCCCACTGCATTCTTTCCCCTAAAAATGCCATAATAAGTCCCACACAGTCCCACAGTGCTGCCTACTGTGTTCCAAATTTCAGTTCCTCCTCCACCCCGTGGTTACTTTTGTATCCCTTTAGTTGGTATGACATTATGGAAAGAATTTCTTTAATTAAATCATCCTGATGTTTCTCCTGTGATAATCTTGGGAGAGGTCAATTTAATACACTGTTTTCACAGATTAGGTTACTAGGATTCCTTCATCTGTCATTTTTTCTCTGATTCTCATGTAGAATATTTTGTGTTTAATTTGCTTAGCCTTCAATAAAATAATCTAATATTAAATAGAGAGAAGGGAAAAAAATCACCACCAAAAAAAAAACCCCAAAAACCTCATATAAAAAAATAAAAACCAAACCAACCCCAAAACACATTGCAAAAAGCATGCATAATCATGAAGAAATAAAATAACAGTGTAAATGTCTAAGTTGCACAAGGAAAGTGGAAGAAAACCTGGATTTCTGGAGACAAGGGGATGTACTTTATAACAGCTGTATGTCTTCCAAAACTTGCATGTCTTTAATTACCTGCTTAAAGCTGACCCTGGTAAATCTCACAAGCAAATTGAAATAAATTGGTGTAGTTTACTAACTTCTTTGTGTTGCCAGCAGTAAAACAGCAGTATCCCACACATAGTCTTCTCCCTATGGCATGGGATTCCTTTTGGGGTCCGGTAGAAGGAAAATATTTTCTTGAATAAATAATAGCAAGTGGCTTTGAGAAAACTGAACCTGTTGAACACACAACCCATAGCTGCAGGAAGCCCCCAGCCAGCCTCCTTGAAAACAGCCTGCATAATTTGATGGAAATTAATAGAGGAAAAAGTGCTTTTTTGAGTCAAAGCAAGACAGAAATTGTGTCTTATTTTAATGTTGTTATTTCATGGAGAGAAGAAATACAATACTGAAAATACACTTATTGTAAAAGTTTAAGCAGAAACCATATTAGAATGACTGAACAAACTGTGAGGAAACATGGATACCTAAACTGTGAAAAAAAAAACATACTAGAAGGGTTTTTTACATTGAGGGCCTAGAAGCTGCAATTAGGGAACCAAGATGATGATTTTATGCCTGAAGCCAGTTAAGTTCTGGAGTGGCCATATAGCGTATATGACTGACTTGCTCTTGGTAGAGATTTCAAGTCAAAGTGAATGACATACATAACAAGGTAATCCCTGCTCTCATTTGGAGCAGTACGTATTTCGACTCATTTATGTGTACTTACTGATAAAGTGGTTCTTCCTTGCAGCACAATCTCTTGACTCTTAGGTATGCCAAACAGCATTTTTGACAAAATTACCTTTCAAAATACAGCAAATTGGTTCTTCTGTTCTGTTAATTATTTGAGCTATTTAACTGAAATAAACAGGAAATACTCTTTCAGGTTATTTAACTAAAGAGGTAGGGTGGGAGTGGGGGTGTGATTAGGTTTTACCGTTTTCTGAAAGGACAAATGGCCACAGCTGCAGATGATTCAGGATGAGTCAGTGCTGCCTTGCTGCCTGATGGCTTTCTCTAAGTGTTCAAGGATTACAAAATACAGAGCCAGGAAGGAGTCGTTCCTCAGTAAGGTCAGGGAAGTTTCTGCAAGACAGCATTTCTCTGTGGCATGTGGCTGTGCTTCACATCTTGAAGAGTAAATGTATGTTTAGTTTGCATAGGCTGTATAACATATGTCATCTAATCAATTCTGTCAGTGCAGGTCTACAAGGTTTGGTGACACTCCAACTTCTTTTGTTTTCCATTTGTTTAGCATTCTGGAGACTAATCAACAATCTTCAATATATGATTAGTTGACTAAGAGCTCTTGTAGTCTCTTAAGCTATCATTTCTGTGAAATCTGTGTCTTTAAAGAAATAGCAAAAGCCTGTTATTATCCAATCCAGATGAAATATTGTCAGTAGAGATACAAACAACTAGTACAGCTAAAAATTAATTTTTTTCACACCAAAATGTTTTTTTAAATAAATCTGGTCTAAAATGGTGACATTTGGGACTACATACATGAGGCCAAAGTTAAAAGCTAAAAATAGCCCTAATACTCCAAAGTCTTCCCCTTAACTACCAGCTTTTACCATGGAATTTAAGATGAGGAAAAAAAAAATACTTTCAGTGAAAACTTAAACTATATATGACTAAATATTCAGATATTTCTTGCCTTGCTTGCAAGGAAACACACGTATGTGCTGGCTTACAATAAGGTTACTGTAGAAGTTGTTGGGGATCCACAGCACAGAGTCACTGACATCAGTGCCAGGGATCATCCAAACAAGAGCCATGAAATTGCTCCTGCTGAGTAGCCAGCAACTGCTTGTTCACCTTTTGTGTAGGTGGTGATGCATAATCACATCTGACTTAGAAACCCTTATGCCCTCACTTTGTTGTGATAGAGGGCATCACTGTAGATGCAGGGTGTGCTACAGAACACATGGGGTTGCAAGATGCCCCTTTAGGCTGCTCGCAGCCTCCTACAGGATTTTGGGTTGTGGGGACCAGCCTGTGGTGGTCAGTTTGGAGATGCTGTGACCAGGACAGCATGAGAGCCAAAATCACTCAGGGCTGAAGAAGTCCAGAGCTAATTATCCAGGAGCATCAAGTGCAGGGATACAAGGAAAGGTCAGCCAGCAGCCAAGGTTGCGACAGCATGGGTGGGGTAGTGCCCTCAGCTGCCAGAGCACTGTCCTGTGATAGATGAACAAGGTGAGCAGGCTGGGGCTTCATTGACAGTCTGGTGATCTTCAAACACAGAATGACAATTCAGGTCTGAGGTGAAGACAAAAGTCCCGTCTGTTGGTGCTCTTGGGGCCTTGACACCAAGAAGTAATTCAGAGTGTTAGCCTCTTCTATCTTTCTTGGTCTCGCTCTTGCTCTTGCTCTTCAGAGTAGCATATTGATTAAAGCAAAGGTCTCTTTTGTGTCTATGGTGCTTGAACATGACTTCATAGATTTTTATTTTTGTCTCAAAGAAAGGGATGCGTTTTCTTGCTAAGTTGCAGAAATGTAACAGCATGATGCACAAAACATCACAGCAGAGTACAAAACATGAATACCTGTGTTGTTGATTTCTGTGAGTTTTTTATATTGCTCTGGAAGGGTGCATTATCAGAATGTAGAAAGTTGCAATCACAGTTGCTTTTCCATGGATTAATAATATAGAATAACAACAGCCTGAAGGCCTGAAAATCAGTAGACAGACCATTTAATTTCAATTGATTATGAATTGGAAATGATTCCACATTGCCTTTAGCTCTTATACTAAGATTGTTCAAAATGTGTGTCATCTAGTGTAATCACTTTATTATCTTCCACTGACCTGTAATAAATTTCCATCGCCGGCTTGTAAAACCTGACTTTTAACTTTTCACACTGAAGTAGATTCTCACAGGCTTACTGCTGTGCTTTAGCTTTGCTTTTTCTGTTGTAGTAAAATAGTAGTCATAAAAACAAAAATAAGCATAATCTCAAGAAAATTTAGATTTTTTTTATTTACATTTTAAATCATTTGCATTGCAGTGATAGTATTTCTCTTGTGCTAGACATTTACGACTAGAAATAATTGCATGCAATAATTGCATGCAAACAAGATTAATTGCTTAGGTGTCTGCAAAAGATTTTACTGATTTCCAACCTTGTTTGAATGCATAATCTTATGACGGTGACATTGTGGCTAATTTCTCTCAAAATGATCTGGAGGACCTAGAAGAGAGAAAACCTAAAGCAAGTGAAGCAGGTTATAGTGTGGGTGATCACAATACTATTTCCTATTAATACCTGTGCTTCAAACATAGGGAAATGACATGCATGGATCATTTCCAGGTAGCAGATGTCTTTCTTCTGAGGAAAATAAAACAGAAATTGGAGGATATAGAATGTTAATTGATTATAAAACAGAACTGAGTGGCGTGGAGTACTAGAATGGCCTCTAGTTTTGCAGAATGCATATTTTCTCTACTGTCTTTTGACTTTAAAATCTTCACCACTGCTCTCCAATGCATGGAGAAAGTCAACTAGGAAAAGATTACATGGAAATAAGCAAGTTGATGAAGTAAACTCAATCTCTAACTTAACGGATGAGTTAAATGTATGAGTGTCTAAATTAATGGAGATCTAGTCAATCTGGTCATGAGTCTTGCAGGCTGTTTCTTATCTCTTGAAATAAATATCTCAGCTGGATAGCAATCTAGATTTTACTGACAGTTAAGGGCAAGTCACTTCCTGAATATAGTCACCACTGCAATTTGGGAAACCCTAAACAGGATCTCCCTTGGTCATGTGTGTTTCCCATCCCTAGCCTAGAGTTTTAGCCTGAGAGAGTCTACTAACAAGGAGAGTCAAGGACTGCACTGTGCTCCAGAGACATTCATTCTCTTCCAGTGCCTATAAAGGGAGTGGGTGGATGTCAGCTCAGATGAAGAAAACCGTGTTTGGACAGAAATATTCCATGGGTTGCATCTACAGTACCTGTCATATAGAAAAGAAAGAGAGGGCGAGATGATGTTCTTGGATATGAAAGATTGATTTGAACTTCTCCCTTTTTTGCATGAATAGCTACAAGCTCTTACATGTCCCAGATGCTCTCTGGGTTGAAAGATATTACGAATTAGTACTTTCTCAATATTTATTATTCAAATTCTTCCAAGTTTTGTACAATATTGAAATGCAGACAAGCAAATGAAGGACTCATTAACCTAGTGGAAACCTGCTGGAATAGACTCAGTGCGTACATAAACTACTAAATTAATCAGACTTATAACTTTCTATCAGTAAAATTGTGAACAATTACAGAACAGTCCAAATCCATGTTAAATTCTCTTCTTTTCTGTAACTAGGTAACCATATCCAAACTATGTATTAGGAAAGATGTTCTGTTGTAATTGCCAAGGTGTGTCAGGGCATTATTTGGGAGTGCTGACTGGTCTAGGTCAAAACCAGACCAGGATTCTTCCAATTTAATAGCTATGAGTGGTCAGATTTGAGTTACATTTCCTGACACCAGTTTAATTTACTAATAATGGCACAGTCTCATGTTACATTCTGTATTTCAGGGAGACAAAGTATGTTTTATTAAGTATATCTTATACAAACTAGAATATGGCACATTCCACCACTATCCATATTTTAGGCTTAATTTTCATCTGCCTAATTTTAATTAAATTCACTTCTATCTTTGTTTCAGAGAAATTATCTACTAAGATCATTGTATTTTTAATTGGGCTTTGAACTTTTGAACTTCAGTAAAAGACCAGCACAAAATAGAAAGTAATACTGCACAGGGAAAGAGACTTTCTCAGAAAAGAACTTGCTCTGGGATTGTGCACAAACAAAACCGCAAAACCTAAGTGGCACAGTGGGTGAGCACATTAAGGAAGGTCTTGATCTGGATGCCACATAACATCATGCTTCTCAAAGAAAAAGGGGGCAATAATGTGACAGTGGTGGTTTAGAGAGTGAGAGCTCCCTGTAGAGCAGCCTTGGGGCATGGAAGCCTGTCACGGTCACCTACAAACTCCTGGGAGCTGCAGTTGAAGCTAGGTCTGAACAACTGCTAGACCAGGAGTGCCAGTGCTGTGCTTGTTGGTCCAGACTCCTTGCTGTGTTTTCAGCTCACGTGCAGGATAGAACCAGCTTGCACCAAGAAGCTGTATGCTACCAACACTATCCCTACTCATACTTTTCTCCTAAGGGCGGTTTTAAGCACAGTGGCTTCTCTACTTCACACTCTAGTAGCCTTCGTTGTTCCCAGTAAAAAATGCAGCGTTGTCTTTCCTTATAACACTTTTTTTCTATGCAGTTATGAAACACCAAGCAGTTTCATTAAGCAAGAACGAGCCATTGATGTAGATGTGTAAAGGTGTGTTAGTATCTCAAAGTTATTCCACTGAGAACCTGACAAAGACTCTCATTAAAGACTTGTGCTAAAAATCATTAGATGAGATAATCACTGACTTGAGAATGAAAGAAAAGGACAAGATAAAACACATCAAATCTGATTTTTTGCAGAGGGAAGACAGAACACATGGCACAAGTGAAGAACTATCAGAAATACATTTTTCTTCATGCATTGAATTAATTTGAATTTTTTTCTCATGGAATGGTGAGCCTACCTTACTGATACTTTACTTTTTATTCCAGGCAACTCATTTTCAACAACCAGCAGAATTTCTCTAAATAGCAGAAACTTTAAAGAGAGTCACTTCTGCATTACATTATGCTTAATTACACAACTTTTTGTGTATTTTGTCATGTGTTTATAAAAATGGTAGTTTTTCCTATTGTCGTCATAACACTGGACTTCAATCACGTGGCATGGACTCCCATTGTGAATTAAATATAGAGTGAATACGCAGACCAGTCACCTGCAATTGGGTGAAGTTCAAGGAGTTGGATGGGTGAGAACACACTCTGCAGACATGGGTCACAAGTTGTGCAGAATTCTCACCCTCTAAAAGGTTGAAACACTCTAATTTCTGGATATATTTACTTGCACTCATAATATTATTCCTACGAATAAATATTTTTATGTTGCAAAACTATTCAGAAAAGTTTTGCATTTTGAAAAAAAAATAGGTGAAAGAAAAGCTGAAGGATATACAATGAAAATCCTTTTAAGATCTAACATGATTTGAATAAATAATTTGTGAGATGGTAACTGTATGAGTATATAAAATGTGCATCCAAATGTGTTAGTAGTGGAACAACGAGAACAACTTATTCATTTTGGAATAAAGTATACAATTAGTATTTTTAAAACATTTATATCTAATTGTTATAAGGAAATAAACCAATGATAACTAGATATATCCCTACCGATGTAGGCATAACTTCACATACTCTGCTTTAGTTCCCAATTGTTGTATAATGTCTCCTTGCAGCATCAACAAACACAGCAGCAAGGCATACAAACTACAGCAGAATTATAGCTTCAGCTGCCTGACAGTTCTCATCTTAACTTCTTAGCTTTTATCATTATTTTAATTTTAAATGCACCGATCAGGAGAAAGTACAGTTTAAGCAGATGGTTGTCAGAAATGTGCTTACCACTATAATGCAACTGAGAGTGCAAGAGTGAGCATTAGCAGCTTGGTACAATATGAAATATTACCACATTAAAACGCAAAAGAAATTAAAGTTGGAGAATATTTTATAAGTTTTAATTAACTCTTTACTCTTTGTATTTTAGAAATATTAAGAGCAGAAAAACAAAAGCTAAGGACTATGCCAAAACCTGGAACTAAAAAAGACACTGAGATGAAATAGACACTGAAGCTTCAGGTGACATTTGTGAACTTTCCAGTTAACTTTCTAAACAACCTGAAAGAATTGATTCTGCTGAATATAAAGCAGTAAGTTTAATTAGATTAAAAATAACAGAATATTAAGCCAAAAACCCAGCAAATTAATGTTTTATTTCTTAGTACTTTCCGCCAAAAAAGTGCAGTCTTTTCTTGTGACATTTCCAGTGTTATTGTTATTCAGAGATTCAATTAGCAAACAAACAAATCTGAATTTATGTGGATAATTAGCATATTTTGAATTCAGATTAAGTAGCCATTCACACTTGTAAAACTTCAGGGAGTAGAAGCAAAAACATAAAGAAAAGAATAAGAAACTATCATTATTATTTCAAAATTATATCGGTCCAAATCTATTCAAATAAGACTAACAGGTGTATTCTAAAAATCTTATAATAAGTCCCCGATAGATCAGAAGATGTCTGCTTCTATTCTTATATCTTAAAAAATGCAAAGGATTGCTAAGGGAGTGGTGAATATATAATAGATGGGTATTTGTAAATACGCATCAGTAGTTGACTTGTTACCTAAAAATTCCCTCTCTAAATTTTCCTTATTTGGTGGATATAGCCACAAGTACTGCTAGTATATAGAAGACCTTTTCTACCCATTATAATTCTTTCAGAGTGGCTCAGTGCTTCTCAGTATTTGTGACTGGGTTGGATTTTACAGATGAGTGGGAATGATCATGATGGAAAGGTGAGGATCAGGTTTGGAGTAGGAAAAACATCTTTGAAAGAATACTGGCACTTCAAAATCCTTTTAATATGACTGGGTTCTAACACATGGTTTTGGATCTATATGGTAATGAAGGATGTCAGTGATTATGAGAATTTCTTTTCTTTGCTACCTCTTCTGCAGAGATTTCTTTCTCTCTTCATCCTCCTCTCAATTCTCCTTCGCAGATATTTTTCGGTGCCTGAAACAACCCCTGTTTATTTTTGTGAGTACCATGAAGGAGGGATTCAGGCTGCTTCTATTTATACTGCACAGAAAGAAAAAGAAAAAACCAGGAAAGAGTGGCTAAGAGGTTTCAGGGTTTTCTGCTCTGCTTTCTTCAGTGTTGAAGGTGACATGGGTAAGGAGAAGTGGAGAATATACACAAACACAAAATCCTTTTCTCCTCCTTCAGCAGAAAGAGCAATGGCCTGTGCAAATAGAATGAGAGGAAAGAAGAGGGTTCAGTCTAAACAGACCCGATCTTCTCAGCCAAAGGTGAAATAGGCAGGTGATTGCATTAAAAAATGGGATACTTTGGTCCTGGTTTTAGTCAGACATATTTATTTTTCACATATCATAACTCCCTTCTTGGTATCCCTCATCTCTCCCTCATGTTCCCATTTATTTCCACAGCAAGTAAGTCAATGTTATTCGCCTATTTCTAAAAGTAGCCTCTACATGGAAAATAGCTGTTATACAAGCCTCAGCTGACACATTTATTAACTCTTCTTGTTACCCCTTGGTTGCTCCCTCCGGTCACAGGTTCCTTGAATAACATTCAGCTGTTAACTTTAGGATACCACCACTGCTTTTCCAGACTAAATTTTAATCAGTAGCATAGGCAGAAGGAAGGTTCCTGGATTTGGTTTTGTTGCTCTCTGTGTGGAAAAAAATAGTGTACTCAAGGACTTCTTGTGCTTGAAAGTCACAAAAATATGGAATGGTTGTGGTTTGGGGTTGGAGCTCCATAAAATAATACTGCAGCATGAAAGAATACTTGGTGGCTCATCTAAGTCTGTTGAATATTTGTACCCTGTAATTTCTTCCTCTTGCAGATACTCAAAGGCTGTCTGTGTGTGTTCATGGTTGAAAGTTCTATGTTAGTGTTTGCAGTTCATTCTGCCCATGAATTAGCCCATGGCTGGATGATCTGTCCCAAGTTCATCATGCATATTCTTTAATTTTTCAGGGATAATATAAGATCCAACTTTTTAACCCTCCAGAGTGCTTCTGTAACACATTTCTTATTTTGTAACTAGTAAGTCTCATGGAACAGAATCTTTCTTTCTTACTTTTTGTAAAGATGTCTTTCGAAGCTTGTTGGAAATTTTATGAATGTCATTAACAATCAATAAACATGTTTTCAATATTAAAGGTCAATTTCTTACCAGTTTTGCACTATTTGATAACCATTTATACCAATAGAGCATGAGTATAAGCTACTAACATAAATTGGAATCATTTTATAACCACTTAACACAGGGATAATTGGCAGTAAATAGTGCAAGGTAGTGGAAATTTAGGTGATAGACATGCAATTATATTAAAAGAATCAATAAAAGCTCTTCCAAATTACAACCATGGCATAAACAAAATAGAACAAAATCAATAAACTTAAAAATACCCTTCATTGTCCTTTAAAGTGCTAAGTAAAAAGAAAAAAAATCCAACATCTTAACTTTAATACCAGAAGAACCTGAGCTGTGTTACATAACTGAGATGATAGTGATTTCCAGAAGCATGTGTAAAATATTGCAACTCTTTTTAGCACTGATGTCAAAATTGAGGTTGAAGGTCCCACTAGATTCCAATTATTGCTCTTCATTAAAAAAAAAAAAATCCTAGTTGTTTGGACCTATAAGCCTAAGCTAAGTGACCACAAAATAGTCGTTGTTTACCAAAACTAAAAAAAAGGTAGATAATTGCAGAAAAGGAAAAAACACATATGTGTGTGGGGGGGTTTGTTTCTTTTCTTATCTGACAGAAAATCAACTCTTCCTATTAGTTTTCTAATTCTCCATTTAATCACATTCAGTAATTAGGTAAATATATGTTAAGTAATTAGATTGATTGGTTTGTTTTTTTTTTTTTTTACTAAGAAGATAATAGGAACATAGAAAACTGTGAATATGACTCTGAACATAACAAGAATTAATATATAAATAAATAGTAAAGTGTAGATATGCAGGTTGTACTACTAATTCCTGTTCATTCAGTGAGAAGCTTTGTTTAGAAATACTGTTGAAACTACCAGAGCATATTCACTGTGTGCAGTGAAGTGCTGCATAATCTCAAGCATCTGACTCGGAATTTAGCTCCAGCTTGTCACGTAGTATGCCCAAGCAGAGACTGTGGAGAATTTCAACATTTGTTTACAGCAGGTCAGACAGATGTTCTGATGTCATCTGTGTCCTGGTATTCACTGATGAAATTACTCTTTTATTTGATAAGCAGGTGAGTGAATCAATGTACATAAAATGAAATTTCTGAGATGTGAATAGATGAGTTATGCAATATGAAGACAAGATACTGGGATGCCAACAGGACACAGCAGTAGCACTCAAGGCTTTATTTAGTTTTCCAGAATAAAATACCTAAAATCTTTGACAAACCTAATCTGAGAAAATGCTTGCAGTGTTTTACCCATCTTTGAAAGAAAACTCGGGGTTCTGTTTTAAAACAAAAGAAAACTCCTGCCTCTCTTGTCATGCATTGTGGTTTAAACCCAACTGGAAATTAAGCACCACACAGCCACTTTCTCAACTCCCCTTTCTTCCCCTGCTCAGCCTGGTGAAATGGGGAGGAGAATTGAAGTAAAACTTGTATGTTGAGATAAGAACAGTTTAATAATTGAAAATAAATTAAAATTCAATAATAATGGTAAATTGGTAAATAATAATAATGATGATAATAAAAAGGGAAAAAAACAAGTGATGCACAATGTAATTGCTCGCCGCCTGCTGACTGATGCCAGATCCCCCATCCCAAACCCTGATCCCCTGCCCCTGAGGTAACTCCCCCTGGTTCCTGTACCAGGCATGAGGTTCTGTAATGTGGAATATCCCTGTGGTCATTTCAGGTCACCTGTTCCAGCCGTGCTCCCTCCCAGTTTCTTTTGCTTTCCTCCTCACTGGCAGAGCATGAGACAGGAAAAAGAGTGCTTGACTTAGGATAAACACCACTTAGCAAAAACCAAAACATCAATGTGTTATCAACACCCTTCTCATTCCAAATCCAAAACACAGCACTGTAACAGCCACTGAGAAGAAATTAACTCTAGCTGAAACCAGGATAACGTGTTAGAAAAAGAAAAGAAAGAAACTCAGCAAAAGAAAACAAACAAATAAACAAAAAAAACACAAGAAGCACCTCTTTGTGACTACAGAATAAATCTGTATCTGTGTGATATCTGTTCGAGGTATGTTTGTGTTCAAGCCTTAGTAAGGGAGGAGTTTAGTGTTTATGGACTACAGAATGAGATGTTTGAATGGTCATATCAGCTTATGCAAACACTGAGAAAAAGGGAGACGATTGTTCAGGAAGCTGTGAACATTATGTGGAAGGACCAACAGAGAAGTGAAAGAATAACTGAGCAGGAATGTTGAGATCAAAGAAGCATATCATATAACACGAAATTATTGAAGCAAACAAATTGTTGCATACCAAAATGCTAAATGCAAATGTAATATTGCTAAATAGAAGGAGTGAGAAAGATAAAAAAAGATGGTGAAAAAATGGTTCTCTTCAAAGAAACTTACAAGGATTAAACAGAAGAACCTATTATCAGACAAGCAGACAAAAGAAAAGCAAAAAAAGAATAAAAATTCATAGAAAACACGCTAGTTTTAATTGGTTGGGGAAAAAACCCCAGAAATGTAGTCAAAATACAAAATTAAATGAGACAGCTAAAAATGTGGAATGCAGAAGATTGCCTAAAGCAGCAGGGTGCCCAGAGCCAACTTTGACTACAAAGTTTCAAAATCATTGCGATCTGCGAATCATTTAAGTACAGTAACTTTGCAGCACTTGTTATTTCCAATTTCTGTGACAGCAGGCTAATCCTTTGCTGGATTATCAGAAGCTACGTTTTTTTTCCAGCAGGTTTGCAGAAAAATACATTTTAAGAACCTAAGTTGTTCTTCAGTGTACACAATTTCTGACTAAAATACTTATACAATGTCATTTCCTACTTGCAGTGTTTATAAGGTCTTTCAGAATACTTAGGACATTAGGTCTCTGTATTTCATTAACCTGAGTGACAGAATTTGTTCCAAAATGATCTGACTACAGAAAATGAAAGAAGTGGGGACTTGAACTGTCCCTTTTTTTCATGCAAAACAACAAAAAAAAGGTGAATATTTTGCCTTGAACTATATTATTGTATATACATACTCTATATATTCGACTATATATCTCAAAGTTTATTTATATTTAGCTAATGACAGATCTAAATTGTAGAACCCTACATCCGAGTTAGTCTCATTGCAGAGAAATAGGCTGCTTTAGGACACTGCTCTTGTAATCATAAAGTAGATGCCTAAAAGAGATCAGTTGCATTGTATTTATTTTATACCATTGCTATTTTTTTTTTTTTCCTAAGGGCCTGAGATAAAGATTTCAGCTGTTTGTTTGAAGTAAATCCCACACAGCTTGCCTGGGATAGGACATCCCTACTAGATGCTTGATAAAATAGTAGGGAAGAACAAATGCCTCTTTCCTCCTCACATAAAGGACAAATACTGATAAGACTTCTTTTTCACATACTGTCTCTTGACAAGAGGTATTTGCGAGACATAGCTGCTCACTTTAAGCCAAAATGTCTTTTTCTCATCAAGGAAGATGATGAGACCAGGTGAAAATGAAAATATGCCAAAACTGACCACTTCCTTTAGATTTTGCCTTTCTACTTGACACATCTATGACTTCTATTAATTAATTAATTATTTTATCAGCTCCATTGATATCATTGTGTGCATGGTTCATGTACTTGCCCTGTACATTGGAAGTCTGTATTTAGATTTCCAGTGCACCTGTCCTCATGATATGTTAACAACTCCTCAGAATCTATTTCAGTCCCTCAAGTTTATCTTTTGCTCTGTACTAACAAGTTAACACCGTGTGTAACAGCTCAGACTCAACTAGCACTATTTCCGTTACTATTACAGAATAACAGAATGGGTCAGGTTGGAAGGGGCCACTGGAGTTCATCTGGTCCAATCTCCCTGCTCAAGCAGAGTCATCCTAGAGCACGTGGCAAAGGATTGTGTCCACATGGTTCTTGAATATATCCAGTGAGAGAAAATCACAGCCTCTCTGGGAAATCTGTTTCAGTATTCAGTCATTCGCAGAGTGAAGAAGTTCTTTCTCATATTCAGGTGGAACTTCCTGTGCATCAGTTTCTGCCTCTCACCTCTTGTCTTGTTGCTTTGCACCACTGAGCAGAGCCTGGCTCCAACCTCTGGACACCCTCCCTTCAGATACTTTTAGACCTTGATGAGGTCCCCTCTCAGTCATCTCTGCCTAAGACTAAACCGGCCCAGCTCCCCCAGCATTTCCTTGTAAGAGGGATGCTCCAATCCCTTAATCATCTTTGTTGCCCTCTGCTGGACCTGCTCCAGGAGCTCCATCTCTATTCTGTACTGAGGAGCCCAGAAGAGACAACTCTCCAGGTGTCACCTCACCAGGGCTTCGTAGAGGGGCAGGATCACCTCCCTTGACCTGCTGGCAACGCTCTTCTTAATGGACCCCAGGATACCTTTGGCCTTCTTGGCCCCCAGGTCACACTGCTGACTCATGGACAGCTCATTGTCCACCAGGACCCCCAGGTCCTCCTCTGCACAGCTGCTCCTCAGCAGGTCAGTCCCCAGCCTGTGCTGGAGCATGGGGTTATTCTTCCCCAGGTGCAGGACACTACATTTGCCTTTGTCGAATTTCAGACAGTTCCCCTCTGCCCTCTCCAGCCTGTCAAAATCCCTCTGAAGGGCTGCATAGCACTCCGGGGTATTGGCCACTCCTCCCAGCTTTGAACTTGCTGAGGAGGCATCTGTCCCTTCATACAAGTCATTGATGGGTAATTTAAACAATACTGAGCTCAGTATTGAACCTTGGGGGACACCACTAGTGACAGGCCTCCAACTAAACCCTGTGCCACTGATAACGACCCTCTGGGATCTGCTGTTCAGCCAGGTCTCAATGCACCTCACTGTCTACTCATCCAGTCCACACTTTTTGACTTTGCCTATCAAGATATTGTGAGAGACAGAGACACAAGCCTTGCTGAAGTCAAGGTACTCTCCACTACTCTCCTCTCATCCATCCAGTTAGCTGTTTCATCCTAGAAGGCAATCAAGTTGGTCACAGTTGGTACAGATAAGCAGGTATTTCATGTACCACTTTAAGGCACAGTCTTGTTTTCTGTGACTTTACTTTATATTTCCTCTATATTGCAGCTGAAAGCCATGTCTTCAGTAAAATAAAATGTGTCTGAAAATTTGATGTACAATGTAATAATTTTTTTTCAGTGTTGTAGGGCAACTTAAAGTCAAGTAAATCCTCAAGAAGAACCATGGTACTATGAATATTTTCCCTGACTCTCAGAGAGTGTGTAAGTTTCCTTTTGCTTCCATAAATATCTTATGTGAGAAAGGGCAGCCAGTGCAGGCCTTACATCTCTCTTGTATCTCTGAATGCAGATTATTATCTAATTTAAGCTCTGCTAGAGTGTTTCAAGTCTGAAGAGATCAATAATACACCACAACATTTCTCCATGGAACGCCTCTTATTTTCCACATTGTCACTATAGGGGACCAGTTTAGATGTACTGTTTGCTTGTTTGCGTTCTTTTTCTGGGCTGACAGGAGGACATACTTCTTCTGATGTAGAAGCTTCACCACACTAATATTTTAGTATTTCTTCTTTTTTTCCTTATGGAATCTTTCATTATTACCTGACATATTTCTTCATGCTCCTTGGAACAAACTGTGCTACGCAGTTGTGTTGGAACAGATTACAGCACCTGTCTCCAAGTTCCTGTCACACATTGTGTACCAGAATATCTCCTGCACACATGTGTGTGCTTTGGCTGGTCCTTACTAACCCTGCCTATTACATTTATACCTCAGCGGACAATGTTGTTCCACTTCCTGTCACATACTCCACCATAATTTTCTCCTCTACTAGAAGAGCCTTTCTCCTGGTGACAGAATCTAATACGTTAGCCTACTAATTACTTTCAAAATGGTTTGCAAAATTTTTAAATAGTCTGCCAGAATCTAAAAATATCCCATAAGTTTAAGGAGATTTCTTCCCCTGCAATAAATTAATTTGGGAGATAAAGATGACCCCTTTTGTTTTCCGAGTAGGACAATACGACCACGGATAATCTATATGTTCCCTTGGCTTGAATAGTAAGAAAAATGGTTGTGCTAATATGCAGTAGAAGAGACCTAAATAGACAGTCAAAAGTCAGGTTTTTCTAGTTTCCTCTCCTGCCATTTTTGGAATTATTTTGCATTTCACGTTAACCACAGGGATAAAATCAGATTAAATTTGTACTTAGAGTTTACATTTGAATTCATTATAGTGATTATTTTTTCTAGTGTGGTAAACCATATTCTATATGTGGATCTCTTTCTTCAAGCAAATTACCATCTATGGTATTTTGGCGCGGTAGAACTCAATTTATAAATATAGTCTACATAATAGGAAGTTTTCAGGCTATTCTATCATTGTGGCTTTGTTCTGAATTTCTGTTTAGTGCTGTTTTATATTCATTATTCTACATAATATTTGCCAACTCATTTATTTCAAAAAGTGCTCTCATGTTTAACAGCACTGTTGCAATTCATAGATGTCTTCTCTTTCTGTATATGCTTGTCAGTTGGTCTATGACTTAGTACAGTAGGACAAACAATTAATGAACCTTTATGAATTTGATGTTGTTATGACACCCTTTCAAATTTTTATACTGCTGCACTCATACTCTTGGTGGAGCTTTTGTTTTATTTATCAGATTTTGCTAAGTATATGCACTGTTTTTATTATCTGTATTTTAAACACATATAAAGCTCTGTCAGCAAAGGAAAAATGATCTAATAAATCTTACTGTTTTTCAAAGAGCAGAAAAGTGTCATGCACGATGCCATAAATATAAACCCATTTGTTTCCACAGCCAAAAATGCATTTTTACATTTATGTCAGTGTTGGGTTATGACTATCGCTTTCACTTCTAATAACTGAGGAGCAAAAGTTATTTAGAAAAATAAAACTTAGACTTGTAAAATATGTGTCTGAAAGTGCAGAAATTACTAGATCCGTAAAAAGAAATTCTGGGTTTTATAGTCTACCTATCCACTGAAATTCATGGTATCAGAAGAAACTACTGAAACGGAATGAGGAAAACTAGATATCTGAGCATCTGAGCTACAAAACATTAATCATACGCATAAAATGTTATTCAGTATTGTTAATATGCAGTAAGGAGCATACATATTTATTCTTCGTTCTCACAGGTTTTCGTCCTTTGTTCTGTGCTGGAAGAAACCGCTTTCTTCCCATTTGGAAAGGAGATTCCTAGTTAGGGTATAAGTAGTCAGTGAATCATAAAACCGCCCTACTTTATTGTATTTGAAAATATGTCCTAGATTTAAGTTATTCAGTACTGTGAGGAAGAGGAACTCAGAATTTTCCACAGAAATTGTTCAATTTTTGTTTCATTGAGTAATAAAGTTCTTGCGGAGCCACTAGGAACGTGACTGGATATCCAAAATATTTAGCTGCTCGACTACAATTTGGTAAACCCGGCACTTACTGCACTAAGTGTTCTTGGTGTTTTGCATTCAAAGCATTTACAGAAGCATGTAACCTGTCTGAGAAATTAGAATCTCACTCTCACTGTAGCCCAGTGAATGTTCAATGTGAAAAGTGCAACAGCTTCAGCAGAAGGGAATGACATCATCTAACGGCCAACACCAGTGCAAAACGCTTTCTCTATCCTTGCCTTCTTAGCAGCCACGTGGTAAAGAAAGGAACTAACTTCAAATCTCCTGAGGCAGTGGAAGCAGACTTGTGTTAAGGACAGGTCAATTATATGTTTCTTTGCACAGCAATAAGCAGGTGTGCTAGACAACCCCAAGGTATGGAATAATTGAATTGGTTTTAGAATGAGACACTTCATATTTTAAAAACCAGGAAGTGTCAGAAAAGAGTCGCCCTTATTCAGTTTGCTCTTAAATTTTCTATTGACATTTCTGAATATTTTTTTTTTCTAATGAAAAGAAACAAACAAGCAATAAATTTCATGTGGATTTAAAAGCTGTTTACATGAGGTTATGTAGACTCTCTTTGGGACCAGTTTTGACTTTCATAAACTGCTTGAGAACGATGGAAACTCATACGAATTATTGAAATGGGAGTGCACTGAAGTGTGAGAAAAAAAGAACCTATATAAATATTAATTTTATTCTTCATGAGTTACTACAAAAAGAAATTTAAATTAAATTTAAGTAGTTTAAAGGGGATCTTTATATGCTGACTTTTTTAAATGCTGCACTGTTTTATGACAGAAACATGTAGGAAAATATTCTTCACCCAAAGGTTGGCTGGCACTGGAACAGGCTCCGCAAGGAAGTGGTCACAGCACCAGCCTCACAGAGTTCAAGAAATGTTTGGACAATACTCTCAGACACATGGTGTGACTCTTGGGGATGGTCCTGTGCAGGGCCAGAATTAGGACTTCGATGATCCTTGTGGATCCATTCTAACTCAGGATATTCTGTGATTCTGTGATTTTGCGATGGAAATGTAAAGTGTCCCTGTTGTTTTTGCTCATGTGCCAGCTAGCGGACAATTGCAATCTTCAGAGTAAACGTAATTCTTTATAGTCATCCTGCATTTAGATGATTGCTAGATATTCTTTTCTTTTCCCTTCCCAAGACACAAAAAGATTTTTTTTGCAACCAAAGTAAACAATAGATTAGGAACTGACAGTGACCATGATGCAGTGCTCCATCATCAGCTTAAAAAGCAGAAGGAAAGAAAAAAATTCTGGAGAAATATCATAAGGAATCTATTACCTTACTTAGAAATGTGAATGTGAAGACAGTTCTGATAGACCTAAACCATAGCAGCTCCTCTCCTGGATGTAAGTCGGCACTGCCTATTTTCTTCTTTAATTTTTTTTTTTTAAAGGATTGAAATAGAATAGAAATTTAATCTAAACCACAGCAACAATAAAAAAATGCTGGTCACTAAAGAGTAAGTTGGATTTGCTCTATTTTTTTCTTAATACATATTTCATTCTTCTTTCTTCAGCTCTTCCAAACTGTATGGATAACGGTCTCTGTTGTTCTGATCTTTGAACAGTCATTTAGCATGTTTAAAAGCTGTCATACCTATTTATTTAGCTAATTGGGTAGCAGCTTCTGTCTGCCAAAAGCTCCTCTGCAGCAAAAAAACGAGTTAACAAAATAAAATTCCTTGAGCAAGGAAATTGTCTGGAGTTCTCAGAATATTCAAGAACATTTTATGAATGCCTGTATGTGTCCAAAGACTAAGAATGTGGAGGAATGTGTGCTAGTCATGGATCTTCAGTAAGTGATTTTTTACCACTTATAAATACAAAAGAAACACAAAAAGCCCGGTTGTTGATATTATAAGGTATATTCTTATGTAGGTAACAGAAGGAAAATTGTTGGCTGAGTAAACTAATATTGATTAAGGTGGATACACTATATGTTTAAAAAAAAGCTTACTGTTAGTTATAAAAATAGTATTAATGTAAAAATAAATAGAACTTTATTTTTTTCCTGGAATTGCTCAAATTATTTGCTGTATTAATACAACACAGAGCATTTATCTTGATACCATTAATCTTGTCAGTCTAATCTTCTGTGCTTATGTTTTACTGGAAAAATATAAGACGAGGTAGTAGGCCACTGCTTAATATTTCTGATTCACCTATGACTGAAGTCAATGGAATTTGGTATTATTCATGCAACATGCTAAGGAGAAAAAAAAAAACCACAAAAACAAAACAAGTATGGCTATTTAAAAATTAAATACATGCATTTATTATAAAATCTAATCTAAAGTTACCCTCTTTCAGGTTAAAACCATTGCCCCTTGTACTGTCACTATCTACTTGTATAAAAATCCCTCCCCCTCCTTTTTATAAAATCTGCTAAGTTACTGCAAGGTAGGTCTCCCTGAAGCATTTGCTTCTCCATGGTGCACAACCCCAGCTCTCTCAGCCTGTCTTTGTAGAAGATGTCTTCTAAATATCTTCGTGGCCCTTCTTTGAACCCACTCTAACAGCTTCAAGCCTTTCTTGTGTTGAGGACCCCAGCGCTGGATGCAGCACTCCAAGTGGGGTCTCATGAGGGGGAGAATCATCTCCCTCATCCTGCTGGCCACACTGCTTTTGATGCTGCCTGGACGAAGTTGGCCTTGTGGACTGCAAGCTCACACAATTGTCTCGTATCTATCTTTTCATCCCCACGATCTCCCAAAGTCCTCTCCTCAGGGCTGCACTAAGTTACTTCTTCCTGCCTTTACTCATGTATGGGGTTTTCCCAACATAGATGCAGCACTTTGCGCTTGGGCTTGTTAGAAAGTCAGCAGGGGAAGAGTGGGGTAAGTCTATTGCAAATTAAATATCTAAAAATTAGGTGACTTGAACTCATCTGATAATTGTAGCTCCTTTTACGTTGAAGGGACATATTTCTGAAGAACAATTCAACCTAATCTAAAGTGGAAGTCTTTACTGAAGGCAAATCATACTGTAAAATTCTCTATTGCTTTCTATTGACTCTACATGCATCTCAGACGTAATTTTTACATGACTGTCACATATATTTGCTTTTGATAATGGACTTGGTTTCTCAAGTAAATCTGAAAGATAGGAGGAAGCAAGGAGATAATCTCTCTAGTCAACTACTTAAAGTTCAGACACACTTATCACGTATTTAAGCCAAGAAATTTAGGCTGTTTGATAAAGATTCCAGTGGCTTATGTTCCAAGTCTCCAAACTGGAAATTGGTGAGATTCAACACAATAAGCCATGTTAAGAACACTAATGTCAACCTAGATGAAACATTCATTCAGAAAGTCTAACTGCAATGTCTTTTAATGGGAGCAATTTTTATTAATAGGTGCTGTAATGCCCTGGTTTCATTTTCACTTGCACTACAAGGCTGCTGCAAAAGAAACTTTTAATTGCCCTTTCTCAATTGCCCTGTGAGGAATATGTGAATATCTAGTCTTCTCACATCTGCAGTATATTAGATGCAACAGATTACAAAGAGAAAATAAAAAGAGAATTATGATACAGGGTTGGATGTCTCTAATACCAAAGATGGTTTTCATTGCACATACAAATAACTCCAAAGACAGTAGTCCTTCTGCATCTAAGCACTTCTGTTTCATTTTTCTGGTTGTCTCTGTCCACCCAACAGCTTTTACCCTTTTTATACACAATTTTTTAACAGGTGCCATTTCAGATTTATCTTTCACAGTTGGTTCATTGACTTACGTTTCAATTTTGCCGCACCTTTCAATTTTGCCTTCAACAAATAAATGCTATTATAGTGCCTTGATAAGCTTTCTGAAACATTTTCTCTTTGTGCTCATTTCTGGCTCCATATTTTTAAAAAATGCAGGTCCACAAAACATTATGATGTTGATGCAGAGTATAAAACATCCTAATTATACCTTTCAAGTTTTTACTGGGTTTCCTTGAAAGGCCGTATTTTCTATGTCTAAGTTCTTTCATATACGTGTACAGGGATGAGAGGGTGAAATAACAGTCATTACATCACTTGTGGTAGAAATGAGGAGCATTGAGCTGTTACAACATCTACTTACTCACTGTCTTTGAACTTTAGTGGTATAAGAGCAGAGCTGGTGTGTTTGGTCTGTCTGGAATGGAGTTCATTTTCTTTGTAGCAGTGGGTAAGTTGCTGTGCTTTGGATTTGCAACTAAAACTGGGTTGATAATACAGCAATGCTTTGGCTGTTGTCAAGCAGTGCTTGCACAGCATTGAGGTCTTCTTCCTGCCAATCTGTCCTTGCAGCAAAAAGCCTGAGGGTGCACAGGAAACTGGGAGGAACTGGGGCAGATAACAAATGGGCCAAAGGGATTATCTATATCATAGGGTATCAGACTAAGCAGTAAAAGCTCAGTAAGAGGAAGAAGAAGCAAGGAAATTCATGGTTATAAATATTTGGCTTTCCAAGTAACTGTTGCCTGTGTTTTTAGGGCTAAATTGCCTAAACATCTACCTACTATTGGCAAGTTGTGCAAGTTCCTTATTTTGCCCTTCTTGTTATTTTGTCTTTTTTTTACACTTATTAAACTGTCTTTATTTTGACACACCACTTTTCGGCTTTTTGCTCTTCCAATTCTCCGTCCACTCTCTACCACAGGTGAGAAGGCTAAGTTCCCTCACGCGTATGTTCAGTGCTCGTCTAGACTCTCCCACATTCCATAAATATCTCAAAAAATATTTTCTGAAAATATGCCTGAAGAAAACTATAGGGTGAAAACAGCTGTATCAAAATCAGATTAAGAAAAAGGAAACCTTGAATTGTGGAGTATTCAGTGCCCTCATGCAAACCAAAAGGCAAATTGTTCAATCTAAAGTGAAAAATATATTTTTTTAAAGTTCAAAATATATTATTAAATAACTTATTTAATTTAAGAAGTTAAATGAAATTTAACTGCCACCCTAAACGCATGGTAACAAAAGTACTTCTGGTAAGAACCGTAGCAAAACTCTCATATATAATTGAAAAATTGTTTTAAAATAATCAAGTGCAAAATAGAAATTTGATGTCTTTTTCATATAGTAGAATTTTATTGTCCTAGTTACAACAATACAACAGCGACAAAAACAAAAATGCACCAAAAAGGAACCCAACCCCCCCAAAAAAAACCCCAAACAAAAAATAACTTCCAAAAAGATCCCAGAGCTACAAAAGAAAACTAAAAGAAAATGAAATAAACATTAATATGCAAGCCTTCATTTGTTTTATCATTTTTTTATATTCCAGCAGCAAACATTTCAAGATCTTTTGGCTGTATTGCAAAAACGCAATAGGCTTTTCTCATGAGTCTTTTTACCAGCACTGTTCACTGTCTTAGGAATGCTTAGGTGTAAAACTTTATGCTTTGATGTTATTTAAATTTTTCTGCAAACAGAGCAGATTTTAGAAACTCAAAACTTGAGGTAGTATTTAATTATCAAGGATTTTATTTTTATTGAAGGCATTTCTTTTTCTTTTTTTTTTCCAAATTGTTATTCTTAAAAGAAATATTATCAATATCAAATGTTTGCATCTCATGCGCTAGGCCTCTACAAACAGGGTTTAGAACTGTGATAACCAGTGGAGGTGTCATGGAAACTTTGCCTTGGTCTCAGCCTTGATAATAAGTGCCATGGATTTTTCTAAGCCTAAGATTTGTAACAATCAATTTAGTTATTACTGGTTTCTCAGAAGCCATGGAATGACAGGGGTGTAGATTTAAGTTGGAGGTGAAACACTAGCCTACCATACCAAATTAACTGTAGTAGACTCTTAAAGCAGTGAAGCTGGGGACCACAGAAAAAACATTTTGCCTCAGTAGCACTACACATAGTGTTGAAAAGTAATTATTTGTTACAAGTTTTAAAATAGTTTCTGCCCTACTAAGGAGCCTTCTTCAGCATGTTTCACTGATAAATGCCCTTAGGACTGTGCTGTGTATTAAGTGATATCCTGCCAAAAATAGTATGCAATCTACTATGTGGTATGGGATTTAGCTGGCCTATATTTAGGTATCCGTATGTGACCTGGATACCAGAGCAACCACTTTTGTCACTGAAGAACTGGTCAATATTCTCACTGGAGTCTGGAGAAATGTTCAGTGCAGCCTAAAGCAGCCATCCCCCTGTGATGTCTAGACTCTATAGATCTAGACTTCATCAACTGCATTGACTAGACCTCCACTAGACATAGTAGGTGCTTATAGATTTAGCTTGTATATAGACTCTTTCATTGTAAAACCTCTGAAGTCTGGGATACCTCAATAACTCCTCATTTACGATTGTTAGTAATGCTTTATTGTCTTTTGTTCTTGACTTGAGAACACAGCATGTTATTATGTGTTTTAAGCAAGAAATTTTGAATGTGAAGGGCTGAGCAGGAAGGAAGCCAGGTAGAACTAAATTGCTGCTGGAAATCTGATCACCAGAAAAAAGTGCTAGCTCTAATGCTGTGGCACAGAAATCTACCACTGGAACACGAACCAAACATTTTGCATATATTTGGACTTAATAAGTTAAACCTAGGAATACTTGCTAGTTTCTGGGTCTCAATACACATTCTGCCACCCAAAGAGTTCTGCAAGAAAGCTTTATACCTATTTACTGAGTGTCTAAGATTAAACTCTTGGCACAGAACTGGCAGGATTTTTTCCCTCATCAGCCTGTTCTATTCCTTTTACCATCTATGTCAGTGGTAGCTTACCTAGGTATGCTATCATTTGTATTTTTTCCAGCTCTGCTCTTACCCTTCCCTTCTTCTAATTTGGTCCTACCTTTGCACCATCCTTTCTGTATTCTGCTTCTTTATGGTACTTTGCTCTCTCCCTGAATATGTTTTGTTCACCTTCTTCCATTTTTATCTCATTCTATTTAAGCAATTAGTCTTACTGTTTATTCACTATATCAATGCAGTAAAATAGGATGCTATGGTTAAATATTAAGTAACATATATTTTGCTTTTGGGAAATAGTTTGCAGAAAGGAAAGTATACAGGATGAAAGAAAGAAGCATGAATGATGTGCTAACCTGGATGTCATTCATTATTCACACATGCAGAACACTTTAAGTTTGCATATTAATAATGAAAAGTTAAGAGCTCAAAAGAGGTGTTTGAATTTTCAGTGTTCAGTTTCCAGCATCTGCAAATTGAAAGACAAGACTCTAGAGTTCCAATGGAACCTTCAGAATATTTCAGAAAAAGCATTAAAGGATGTGCTGATCATATATTCATGTGAAGTAATTGTCCAGATCACGTAAGCAATTCATAGAACTGGGGGAAAATACATATCTTCATACTAATGAAAACTGATTAATTCTCATTGACTATCAAACAGTTAAATGATGTAATGAGAGACTAGAGCCAAGTTCCTTTACCATGCTGAGTACACATATTCCCTGTTTTCAGCAACTCAGCTGCTCAGCCCGTATTGTCATGCAACTGCGCGTGGCTGATTAACTGGATCCAGTGCACGCAGCCATGGAGAATCAAGCACACCAAAATGAACTCCAGTCAAGAGCTGTGGAGTGTAGTAGAATCCCATGTCCAAATAAACTTCTCCAGAAGTCACATTTTGTATTTGCAGATAAACATTATGCTCTTTTTCTACCTGGGAATTTTATAAGGGCCTTTCTCTGTCACAGATGAGGAAAAAGTGCCTCATTACAGTCTTGTGTTGTTTATTCTGTTGATTAAAAACTCAACATCAGAAGTCATGCTATGTTGCAAAATTCACAATTTTCATTTTCAGCAAAAAGTAAAATTCTGACGTGATTTCAAAAGATATTTGACAGTGAAATCCAAGTGCGTCTTTGTCTTCCTAAACAGTGGGCTAAAAGAAAAAAATAACTCAAACTCTCAAATTTTCAAAGGTCTTGAAAATATGATATTAAAAAGATGTTCTTTATGTATGATGTCAAAATTCTTCAATTTGCATATTGTATATCAAAAAGTATGAAGACAAAATGTTTTTTAAATAAAGTACAAGTATTTCAGCTATAACTCATCAAGAGCCAAACTTGATGACAACCTTTGGGCACAAATAGCCTGGTTTTTTTCCAAATTGTGAATACCTGGAGTTTTTTTCGCTGTGGAACATTAAATCTGAGTAATTTGTTTCTGTGATTAGTACTTGTGGTGGAAAGACTGATGTAGAAGAAACACAATGGATCCCTCAATAGGTAAGAGATTCTGCCATGAGGCCTTGCTCTTCACAGATGGAATTGGCACTGCAAGCATGCCATTGGAGTGGACAGCTCTCTGGCTTTATCTGCATTCACCATTAGAGTCGGAACATCAGGATAGACCTTTGAGGTTTCAGGATCAAGGATGCGTTCCTGCACATTCATCTGTTTATACCAACTGTTGCCATATAACCTTGCTGACATCAAGGTCGAGAATAAAACTTTGACCATATCATTTATCTGGACAGAACACTGGCAGTATCAAAGAAAAATATGAAATCCTGGTTTTATCACTGATACGAACACAGCCTTTTCATGAAGGACAATGGGAACAAATGTTGGAGAAGAGGCTGGAGCTCTGTCTCTTACAGACACTGCCATGGAAGCCAGAAATTTAAGAGATGTTGATGAAGTTCTGGTGATGTCAAAGATGGGGACAGAGCTTTGGCTGTGTCAAATGGTTGCTATGGAACACTGGCTCTATTAGAGAAGAGGCCGGAGCTCTGGCTGCGTCAGAAATGAGGACGGCACTCTGACTACACCAGTGACACTTGGCTATATTAAATATAGCCAGGAATGGACACCTGGCTTTTTCAAAGCTGGGCATACAGCCCTGGCTATGTTAATACTTGCCATAGAGTTATTATTTTAGCAGGATGAATTCATATAGTAGGATGAAATTTCCAATATATCTGTTATTTACCATGTACGGCTGATTAAAATATAATTTTTTTTAATGCATTTTAGATAGTGACTGATCTCTGACCCTATCAGAGAATGATATCCACCTCTGTATGGGATTAACACTGATATGTGTTGTCTCGTGTCAGAAACATAAAAGAACCCTTGCTAGGAGCCACTCTGCTGTTGCTCTATATCTCTGTTATAAGTTAGGAGCAGGATTAAAGTACATGTTTTCTTTTGTGTGTGGTTAAAAAGGTGTGCTGGTCACAGCAAACATAATGAATCTCTGTAAATATAAAGATTTATCCTATTTACCTATCTAAGTCATATACATGTACCAAGTTATCTTAGGTAACACAAAAATCTGATTATAATAAAAAACAAGCATCTAGTGCTTGTTTTTGTAAAAGATAATAATTGTTATAGATGGTAAAATTTGAATGTAGTCCTATTTTTTCAGATGTACATTTGAAAGCATTTTCACTGCTGGATTACTTGTTCCCAGAGAGTAGCAGGATATTCTTAAAGTGTATTGATTTTGTTCTGGCACTGAACTAAAAATGCATTTATTGGAAAGTCTTAATAGCGTTTCAAATTTTGTTCTGAATCTCTCTCTCTCTACATATATATGTAATGGAGGTCTGTGTATACCGAAAAATCAGAACAGTCTTATTTAGATTATCCAAGGCTCTGATCTGGTCAAGGCGGCAAAGTAGTTCTAGGCATTTTGCATGTAAAATAAATTCTGCACCAAACTACTTTTGAGGAAGCCCTTCATAAGCTTATGAAAGCTTATGCTACAGAAAAGATAAAATAGAATTCTTCGTAAGTCTATGGTAGTTTGTAAATAAGTGAAGAAGAAGGACAGCAAATAATTTCTTTTAAAAAATCTAAATATCTTTTTATATGGAAGGTGAGTGGTTCTTTCTATATAAAAAAATGGAGTAGGTGAGTTTTGTTATTTTTTGTTGCAGTTCTTGTCCTAGAACATGATCAAACAACTCTAAATATTCAAGTTATACCCAAGTGGTTTTTCCAAAAGTTACAGAGTTTGTTTTTTCAGTAGCAAATGTCCATGGTTATAGTTAAGAGTTACAGCAAAAGATGCAGTGTCTTCATCAGTTGAGCCTAGTCAGTAATTTTGCCTGAGAATCTATGTGACAGATAATTATGAACTGTAAGATCTTGTTCTGCTCTATCCTCACTACTTGTATCAGTCAGTTCTGGACTGGCCAGAACCCAGAGGCAGACACTATTGGGAAGCAAATAGTCTGTCTGCATGAAACTGGAGAAAAGATAATTTTCCCTGTAGGAGGGAAGGAAGGTCAAATTAAAAATTTCATGTTATTGAGCACTATCTGCTCCTCTTTTTAATTGTTGTTTAAAAAAACGGTATCCTGTGTGTAATTAACTGAAGCTTGAGAAGTTGTGGTCAGATCTGTGTCAGATGACATTGTATCGCATTACATATACTCAAACACAACATTTTAAATTATAAAGAAAGCTGGATTTACTGTACACAATATGCCCTTTTAAAAGGCTTGTTTTGTACTTTATTAATTAATTCTCTGAGGTTGTTTATATTTAGCCATCAGCTCCATCTGGGCCAGCAGCAAGATACCTCATGAAGGCACAGATAATGAGCTGTTATACTTTGGTACAAATGTCTTGTGTTTTGTTATCAAAGTCTGTTTGTAAGTCTGTTCAAACTTTCAGATGCAGATAAAGTGTGATACAGAAGGGTAAATATGAAAACAAATGAGATTTTTCCTTCCTTTGATAATAAAGCAATGGTGTGAAGTTGGATAGCAACAAGGAATTCTCCAATTCATTGCTACCTGAAAGTCCCTGGAGAATTTCTTCCTCACCAGTTCTGCATTCCTTCATGGATAGATTTAGCATTCTGCAGCACATGGCGTAAAGACTTATTAAAGGACTTTGTTAGTTACAGCCTTTTCCATCTGTTCTTAGTCCTGAGGTATGCACTCTGTTCTTCTGTTTGCTATGGAAAATATGGACAGGGTCTTTTCCAACTTCTGGAAAAAAAATGTTTTTAAAGTCTTTTGTGTGACCCTTAAAAATCTGACTGTACTTTGCCTTTAATGTGGTTTTTCAACTAAGCAGCATGACTCGGGGTAGTTTTCCATGACACATAGATTATGTTCCTTGAGCTCAATATGCAAAAAAATTGAGAATAAGGACTCCTTTCCGAATGATGGGATTCTTAAAATTTGTAAATGAAAACTGTTTAAACTGAGAGATTATGACCTCTATGTTTGCCTTACCACACTCATCTAAAATAAAATTGTATATTATGTTCACCTGTATATTCTATTAAGAAGACATTCAAGTGTTTACAATGACAATTCCCATTTATCAAACAGCTTGTGTTTTGTTTATACGGCTGCAATGAAAATTTGGAAGGGAATAAAAACAGAACAGTTGGAGAGGAAGTTATGGTTTTTATACTAGTTGATAGAAGTTTATTTTGCAAGCGTTTGAAATTAAATAGTGCACACACACATACAAGAAAGTATGTCTTGCCTTTTGAGCAGACAATTGAGCTGGCAAGAGAAGACCAGTTGTTGGATAAAATTCTTTTACCAATTAAAATACATTATTTGCTGCTGTGAACTTCTAAATAGAAATTGGTCAAAGGAAGGCAAAAATAATTCCTAGCAGGAGATAATCAGCACAGATATTAATTTAATAGAATAAGACAGATTGATTTATTCACTAGATATATGCAGGTTAGGCCTCTGAGCTCACATTGTGATTTAAAAACAACTCTGTCCTTATGTCCCTGTAAAGAACTATGTTTTGAAGGGTATTTTGTATCCAAGGTGATTTCTTTTCTCCCCCTCCCTCTCCCTGTCCCTATGCAAGTATATGTATGTATGCACAGACACAAAAATATTTATTTACTAAAATCGGTTTTTCAAATATCATTTTACTGTTGGAAGAACTAAACATATTGCTTTCACATTGTACATTTCAGTACAGTCTGAATATCACAAAGGAAGAGACAATTCTGACGGAAATTTTACTCAGTTCCATACTAGGGTGGAGGGGGTTACATTCACCAAGAAAAAAAGGATTTAATTTTGTAAAACTTTACTAAAAATGTGCCTTTCTAAGCAGTTTATTAGAAATTAAACATTGTCTAAAAATTTCAGTAATGTGTTGCAGTCTATATCCTGACTTGTCAGCTTTCCCCCCCAAGCTTTATATGCTGAACACCATGCCATACAGTATGGAATATCCCTTTGGCCACTTGGGGCCAGCAGTCCTGGCTGCGTCCATTCCCAACTCCTCCTGCCACTACAGCCTTCTCGCTGGCAGGGTATGAGAAGCTGAGAAATCCTTAACTTAATGTAAACACTTCTTAGCAACAACAGAAACATCAGTGTGCTATCAACAAAATCCAAAACTCAGCACTGTACCAGCTACTAGGAAGAAAATTAACTCTACCTTAATAACATTAGTTATTTTTGTCCATACCACTGAAGATTCTCAGCTTCTACTTTAAAGGAGCTTAAGAGATTGGTTCATCTTGAGGAGATAATGACATTTTATGGGACAGATACTTCAAATACAATTGTGGAGCTTTGTCTGAGACATTATGTTACACAAAAGTTTAGTACTACTACTTTATTCCTTTATGCTTTTGCATTCTGTTAATTATATTAGCAAGTTCAATTCATACAGCAATTGTCCTGACATTAAGGTTTAGAAGAAAAAAAGAAGGCCTTAGAAATTGTACCCAAAAACCCCTAGGAAAAACATAACACCTTTTCCTAAATGTGAAATTAAACATTATTAGATCCTAGTAGGAATGTGAAAATTGTCCATATTTACTTCAACCTTTTAGAGTCATTCAACATATTTTGAGAGAAAATATAATCTCATGTCTGCATCATCTTTTCAAAGTTTTGTTACACAGAATCATGGAATTGTAGAATGGTTTGGGTTGGAAGGGACCATATAGATCACCTAGTTCCAAACCATTTGCCGTGGGAAGGGACATCTCCCAGAAGACCAGGTTGCTCAAAGACCCGTCCATCCTAGCCATGAACTCTTCCAGGCATGAGGCATACGCAGTTTCTCTGGGCAACCTGTTCCAGTGTCTCACCACTGTCATAGAGAAAAATTTCATAGTGCTTTAAATGAAAAGGAAAAAGGAGAACATTTTTAAAATTTAGGATAAATATTTTGAAGTGGTTTGGATCTTGAAGAGTGTTAGAAAAATTAACTTGAGAATTTTATTTTTTTTTAATATTTCTTCATCTTTAATGAGTTGAAGCATCTTTTGGCACAAAGTGCACAGATGGCAGAAAAAGAAGGAAAAGGTAAAGGGAGCATCCCTTTTGTTGGTTGCATTTTGTAAAATCCTCACAACTATGGAGTCTAAGCACATGGGGTGACCTTTATTCAGCCTCTGTTCTATGAAGGCAACTGAAACATTGCCTTCATATTAAATACATGAATGGCTCACCTGAAGTGTAAGGGGTTTGCAGTGTAATTAAGTCAGTCTCATCCTGAAGTGTTTATGCTTTATTCACATAGGGAGAAAGTGTTTGTGTATTTATTTTTTAAATCATTATTAATAGAAAGCAAAGTCAATGAAACTTTCAGAAATAAGCTAATTCTGTGAAGTTCTTTTATCTTTATAGAGACAGAAGAGTTGTATTTCTTTTCTGAACTGTTTCTTTCACTGTGCATTTGCCAGTGTTCATGTGTGCAGGAGTGTGAGGAATGTACAATAACAAGTGTGGCAGTTTATTTAGGTCCTTCATTGCATCAACAGTGGGAAAAAATGCCTAAGGGTAAAAAAGAAAACAGTGAATTAGGTCTTTGTCAAGTGGAGTTAGCTATGGAATTCTTAAGGAAAGCAGGATTTGACAGAAATGTAAAATGATGAAAACTTTCATTTTATGGTATCAAAGCTTATTGACAGCACTTGCAAGAACAGGTCCAGAACACAAATTTCTGATTGCTGCTACTGAACAATGGTTTCTACTGATGGTCCTAGTTGAGTTTACTATATTTCTCCGTGGAAAATTATTGATCAGGGAAACACAATGTTTACAAATTGGCCCTTTCCCCCCGTCCATATGTTTCCTCCTGGTAGGATGAGTATATCACTTTCATCCTTCATTAGAGATCCTTTCAAAAGAACTGTTTGTGTACTTCCTTGTTTATAAGCAAAACTTTCAATACCAGAAGGAAATCCTGGCATAATTACTGCTTATCTTGGAGCACAGAAATCTCTTATGCTGTGATTTGAGTATGTAAGAGAAGATTTCCTTCACTGCAAAAGGCAAAATTGCCAACACTGGAATTCGTAAGGAAAACAGTCCTTGTAAACAAAAACTGTCAGCATGGGTGTGGTGAAATGTGTATCAGTCTTGTGCATAGTGATCATGTGAATGATCATCATGACAGGAATGATTAGATTATATATTTAATTAATTATTAAGGCTGTGGAGAATGAACAGCAGATGGATTTACTACTATAAAAGTATGGTTTCTATTGTCAGTTTTCCCTCAGCTGTTTGTTTTGTTTGCAAATAGGTCCTGTCCTGACATTCAGTCCTGTACCATAACAGCTTTTAAAAGTTTATCAGTGTGATTCAAGCATTCAGATTTCAGAATGCTCTGGCTTTATACTTATCATTAACATGTAGAATCCTTTGCAAAGAGACAAGCAATGTAAGCTAAAAATACACTAACAATACAGTTAAGAACTTTAGGACAGTATTGGTGTAACCTTGCCTCTTTGCTTTTATACATATGCATAGCAAACCACACATCAATGTTATCATCATATCCCATTGGTTTAGAAAGGCTGCTATCTCATAAACTGCAGAGTTTGGCTCTACGGGCTGGAAAAGCAGGAATTCTACCTTTATGTTTATTAGAAGAAGGAAGCCATTGCTTCCAATATAACTAAAATGATACAGTTCTCCAGAATTTCAACTCATATTTTTTAAAGACAAACTCTTTTTATTATCCCAATGCATATATATGTGTGTGTATGTATACATATGATTTTGTATATGTGTGTGTGTCTGTATGAGTATGTCTTTCAGTTATGAAGAAACAATGGATTTTTGCCATTATTTCCAAAACCAAGGCTCGGTCTTAGAAAAAGCAAAATATAAATGCAATTTTAGTGTAACAGTTTTCCTTATTCTGCTGCTAATAACTTTAAGATTCCACTAGAGCAGTCTGAATTAAAAGTTTACCTTCAGGTTCATGATCCATATGAACTAGCTGACAGTCTTATAGTTGCATTCTGAACTGTAACATCAGTATTTACTGTAAAGATTTGTTTTTGTAATGTTAAAATTTCCTTAAACTAAGGGCATTCCTGGTTCCATTCTATTTAACAGAACAAAGAAATGTCCTGTGAATCACAGGAGTCATGCTGATAACGTAATACTACTGCCTTATGGTGGCACTATATTTCTTATGTAAGTCTATATAAATAATTGCTCTTTATGGAATAGCATTCTATTATAGTATAGTATAGTACAGCCTCTGGGAAAATTCTCATTAATTTTTGTAGGGCTGTGGTAATCTTTATGTTAAATTTTCCCACATGGGCTGACCAAACCCATATTTTTTATTTCAAATGTACTAATAGTTTTTGTCTTTAAGTACAAATAACTAAGCTATCATCTAGGATTTTTTATTCTCCATAGAAAGAATTTGAATATTTAGTACAGGTTCAACAAGAATAAATATTGATTTCTATCTATGCAAACACATTTGAGTGTGAGAAAGCATCACAATACTATATTTAGTTTTAAGAAAGTGTTGTACAGGATGGGGGAATACTAGTTCATCTGCTAAAGTTTTCCTAGAGCTGGTAAATTAGAATTGCAGTATTTATCCTCTATTTATTCATTTATTTAGTTAATAAGTTGCTTGCAGCTACCCTGTTGTTTTTCTCTATGATTTCCTCATAAATTGGTTGAATGATTTTATGCCTTTATGCATCCTTTAGGGATCTTACCCTGTAATTCTAAATAATGAGACACTTAAACCAAATTTTTTTGTTAAAATGTGTCTAAATAGTAACTATAATACAACGTAATTTTCTGAAAGGTGATGAAATGTCAGTCTTGGTGATAGTGTAAAGATTAGGGACAAGAGGAGTTCACTATGATATTAAACCTAATCCAAAGTGACCTGCGTGGAGATTGTGATGGATATACATCTAAACTACTGTAAACCATGACTTGAGTTGCATGTTCCACCAATTGCTGTATCAGGCACCACAAAAAACAGTGGAGAGAAACCCTTGCACAACAGTGACACGACCTGAGCTATATTTGGTGCTCAGTAACTCCACACAATACACCACCTCTCCTATCCTGCATGCACTGTAAAAGATGGAGCCCAAAGCCATGGACTAATTGAAATCAGTGGATGTTTCTTAGATATTTGTGGAAATTTTATGGGCATTTTATGGGTATTTTACAAAGGTGATACATAGACTAAGGGAGTGATATCTGTGTTGAGATTGTTTTGGATAGTGTGGTATCTGAGCATGACATACATGATGTAGCCTAAGGAGGGGAATTTGTCCTGCTTTTGACTGGGATAAAGTTATTTTTTTTCATAGTAGCTGGTATAGTGCTGTTTGGGATTTCGGATGAGAACAATGCTGCTAAGCACTGTTTGTGCAGAGTTAAGGCCTTTTCTGCTTCTCATAACACCTCAATAGTGAGAAGGCTGGGGGTACACGAGGAGTGGTGAGGGGACACAGATGGGACTGCTGACCTCAGCTGACCCCAGCTGACCAAAAGGAAATTCTATACCATACGGTGTCCTGCTCAGCAATAAAAGATGAAAAGAGAAGGAAGGCAGGAAAATTTTGAGTGATGGCATTTCACTTCCTAGGTCACCACTACATGTGATGAAGCATTTCTTCCTTGGAGATGGCTAATTTCTGCCCATGGAAAGTGGGGGATGAATTCTTTGTTTTGTGTTGCTTGCACATGTGGGTTTTGCTTTACATGTTAAACTGTCTATATCTCAATCCATGAATTTTGTCACACCTCCTCTTCTGATTCTCCTCCCCATCCCACTGTGATTGCAGTGAGCAAGCGACTGTGTGGTATTTAGTTGTTGGATAGGGTTAAACCGTTGCATCATTTGAACTCAAGCCTGTGCTTTCATTTGCTTCACTCCTTTTTGTCAGTCTTTTACCCCATATTTCATTTGCAGTAATTTATGAAGATGGTCAGGTATTTGTTTTAGAGGTCCTAGTTCCAAGTCTGATCTTGCTCCTTGTCTTCAAAGTAGTCTCTCTGTGTATCAGAAAGTTTCTCGTGTGAATCTGAGGGCAGATATGGACCTCTATCTGCATTTTGACAAAATCCTCAGGAAGTTATTGATTTCTGTGCACAAAAAACATACTCAGACTAATGAAGAATGACAGTGCAGGCTTCCTTTAAAAAGGGAACTAAAAACCATCAAGATAATGAATCACATCTACTGTACAGCTTCCTATATTCTTCTTTTTGAACTCTACAAAATGCCTAAATAGTCTTTGAAATCTAATGAATTAGGGGTGCTTTTCAGACTTGCAAAAGCATGAATATGATGCATGAATCATTTTACTCCTAAGATAAGAATATCACAGTCATGTTCCTACATTTTTAAAAATAAATTCTTTATTTATTTTACATTAATCAAAACGTATGCCAATGTCTTTGTTTCTAGATACTTTTATAGTTTTAAAGTAATCCCTAATTGGAGATATAGAACAGGTGCCAAAGACATTCTGAGTTAAATTACTCAGGAGTAACAATGACCAAGCCATTACTTGGAGGTAGCTGTTGGAGAGCTTACAAGGCAGTTGCAAGCAAGAAACAGTAATGGCTGAGTTTCTGGGATGAGAAACTTAAAAATACTCATGACAAAGTATGTGAAAAAGAGCATGATAGCTACTATTTTAGAGGATAAAGGGCGTATGTAATATGAGTGTTGGCTGATTTCTTCTGTGAAGGAAACCTTGAAAAAAAATTTTCTTTGCTTTAATCTCCGCAAATATTAATGAGCTTGACAATAGCACAGAAAATGTACTAATTGCATTTATGGATTTTTTTGATTTAATGAGATCAAGCTTTCTTAAAAAATATTAAAATCTATGTGCCAGAATAATTACTCCATAGGAATATAACAATAGCCTAATCTACAGATGTTATTCTAATAAATACCAGCAGTCACTAATCAATAATAAAAATAGCCCTATGCAGTAAAATTCCTTCAAATTAAAACTTAGTTAAAATATTAGATTCAGATTCTGACTTTCAGGAAGAGGACTGTACTTTGTCAAAACGACTCTACCAATCAGCCACCTACAGTCCCTTATTCAACTTTGTGGCCCTTCCTTGGACTTCCTCAAGTAAAAGAAAAGAAGCAAAACCCAAACAAACAAACAACAAAAAAAAAGGGAAATGGTTTCAATGCTTGATAATAGCAGCAGCCACCAGCCCTGTCCTCTGCCCCTAGCAGAGGTCCAAGCTTGAAAGAGGATTCCCAGTATTAATAATTAATAATGACTTCTGATCTAAAACTGATTGCTTATTGACAGGTTTGGGGAATGATGAAGTAGTTCTGCAGATATTAAAAGTCACTCAGATTAATGAGAATCTTCACAAAAATGCTTTTGATAGAGCTGAAAATGTTACAAAGTCTGTATTATTCCCTTGCTACAGTTGTAATTTTTAACCCATCTGTGCAGCATTTTGTAAGGGAAAATCAGATCATGAAAAATGGCAACAGAAAACAGACAAAGGTACTTGCTTGTTTGTTCTTTTCCTAACGTGCTTCAGATATTCCTAAATATTCAGGGAGAAGACCAGCTGGAAAAACTGTAGGATTTTGCATTGTGTTGAAATATTTTTTCAATGTTTTTCAAGAATTTTTATGCTTTCCCATTAAAAGGACTACATTATTGGGCAGACTTATTTCAGATAAGCTTATGAACTCATGAAATAAATTTAAAGTGCTAAATTACCAAGTTTCTTATGAAAAACACTGAAAGTTCACCTGTTATTGTAAGCTGTCCTCTTGTAATGAATTTATTTTTATACAAGTCATGGATATTTTTTGCAGCTCACAGGCTTTAATAATTGGACATATTTATTACCTTTAATTATTTACTACATAAATTTTAAACAGGGACCACTTTTAATTTTAATACATGCAAAAAAATAATCATCCTTTCTTGTTAAGAATCTGTGTTGGAGTTATTTATAAGTACATATGCACATATATATGTATTAAAAGAGAGACTGCAATGAGTTTGCTCACAATACATGTAATATAAAAAGAAAACAACTATGTTATTGATTTAGAGATTATAAAAAACCCTGAACATATTATTCCATTATCTTGTTATATAGAGAAATGATATAGATGTTATTATTAAAATTCTGAGAATTGGTCCATTCTCACTTCCCCAACAACAAGCCGGTATGAAGGAACACAAATATTTATTTTGCTTGCTTATATTTTTAAAATATTTATTATTGATTTTATTATCCAGCATTACTGATGCAAAGAACAGAATTAATAGCCTTTTTATTTACAGTACATTTCCCTCTATACTTATCACAAAAACTGGCATTGTTGTTTATTTGGCTTAGATAGTTACATGCAGTACAGTTATTACTGATTTTTTTTTTCTAAATTAGTATGTCAATCTATCTAGAGTCTTAACAACAGGCTTTTTAATAGTTAATTATTTATGTGAATACTGATGGGAAATGTTCCTATTTTATTAATGCAACTAGTGACACTCAGCTACTGGTGACAAAGCAATAGCAGTTCATCATTATTATTTTTTAAAGGATCCTATCTGCGAAGCAGTAATTTGCTAGCTACAGCCCATCAGTCTAATAGTAACAAATTTCATCAGATAAACAACATAACCACTCACAGCAATGTTTCCTGTGATTCAACTTCGTTGGATAAACCAACTGGACCAGTCTCCCTCGAGTTCGCTGTATAGCCAGTGGATGGAGGAGGAAGGAAGTCTTGGGAGTCTCTCATATTTCTATACATTCAAAATCTACTGCTGCTTCTTAAGTGATTGGTGTTTCTACTCAGAGGAGAAGAAATGGCTCATTGCAATTTTTCAGACTTGCTTCATATTTCTAAAATAGTCTCAAACTTCACAACTTTAAGTTCCGTACAACAAGACCACAAGTAAAATTTTTCACTTGTCTAAGAGATGTGTGTGAAGGAAGCTTTAGCAAAATCAGGACTTCATGCACTTGAAAAAATCTAGATAGAAATTGACTAGCAATTGTTGACTCGTGATAAAGACAACAAGCAGAAATCTCCTTTAAGACAGACTGACGATTATTTCTGTCAAGGCAATAATTCTATTCACTGTAAAAGCTAGCATCATAGATGAAATTTTCTCTGTCATATTCTGTACAGCACAAACTGTGAATTTTTGTCTTTGTACTTGCCTGAAACTTTTGCTGCAGCAGGACAAACTGAGAGTCTCTTTCTATCTTTTTTTTGCAGCTGCCCATAATGTGTAAAAAACATGCTGTGAAGAAGAATGCAAGTCATCGACAGATGCATCCTATGGAGCAATCTATTTCTGGGTGCAAAGGTACTTGAACCTGCACATGTTTTCTCAGAGGAGTGTTTCATCCTACATGACTAGAACTATTCAGAGAACCTGCTGGTGTGACCTCAGTGATCCACTCTTTTGCCCTGGGCTTACTTTGACAATTGATCACCTTCTAATATTTTTCCATGGTGAGGACAGAAGTAAGATCAGTAAACATAACTTACAGAAGTCAGGAATGAGAATGTTGAGCACATGGTGTGTGAAGGAGGAAAATGCCTGCAGTATGCGTAAAGACAAAGCTAAATATTCTCCACTCCAGTGAAAAGGACATTAATTTACAGTCTGTATGTCAGAACTTCAGGAGTCTGCTCTTCAAAAAAAATTGCCTGTGTGCAGGCCAAGATTTGTGTGCACAAGTGAACAGGCATTTAAAAAGGACAATCCACACCCTTTTTGGTATAGAGCTATTGGACTTCTGGACTTACTGGACTTCCTTACTGGATAGGAAGGCATAGAACTTAGATAAGGTGTTCACATGCCTACCAGTAAGAGAATGAATTTTACAAGACGGACCTGGAAAGATGTCTCGAATCATATTTCTAATCTAATTGGAGAACCACAGAACTGTTGAAGTTGGAAGGCATCGCGGGAGATCATCTAGTCCAGTGCCTAAGCTCAGAGCAAGGACAGCTGGAGCAGGTTGCCCAGGGCCCTGTCCATTCAAGTTTTGAATATCCCCTAGAGCATATACAACTACTTTGGAAATCTGCTGCAGTGTTTGACCACTGTCACAGTAAAAAAAACCTCCAAATTTCTTGTGTACACATGGAATTCCGTGAGTCTTTTCTTCCAGGCGGAACAGTCCCAGCTCCCTCAGCCTTTCCTCACATGACAGGTGCTGCAGTCCCTTAATCAATTTTGTGGCCCTTTGCTGGACTTCCTTAAGCTCCATATATCTCTTGTACTTATGAACACAGAACTGACTCATATAGTAAGTAATTGATCTTGGACAAAGGGTAGGCAGAATGGAAGGCAGAATGTGTCTAGAAGGACCTTGGCAGAAGTATATCTGTACTTATATTTCCAATCTAATTGTGCAGGGGAAAAGACAGACTAATAAAAGAGGAAACACTAGAGTTACGAGGCTCTGAAATAGAAGGACAGAGGAGGAGTAGGTTATAAAAGACAGACGTATAATCTAGTGAGTAGAAACTTCAAAATTAAAAGGGGGGAAAAGCCCTTCATGAAGATGTCGAATCATTGAATGGGTTATGAGCAAAAAATCCAAGGTCTGAGGCCTGAGAGGTTGTAGATACTCTGGAAATAAATATATAATATATGAACTCTGAGCATCACAGAATACAGGTGTTTTCAAGATATGCAGTGGACAAGCAAATAACTCACAACCTCTCTGCTAGATTAATTTCTTCCTTCCATGTTTTGATTTTGCTGTTAAAATTTCTTGAGATTAATATTGTGAATATGATGGTCCAAGTTTATTCATGAATTATTTGTTTTAGAACATCTTCACACCGTCCAGAGATTTACCATTGTGCCTTAGGTTACTGAGACTCACTTCTCAGAGAAAGAACCAGATGTTCTGTGCAGATAAATTATGTCTTCCAGCAGTGAAAACTTATAGGTTTTCCAGGTAATATAGTATTCTAAGTGGAATATATCTTAGCTAACTGCAGGTATTTGGAAGTTGGATGTCTGCACTAGTAAGCCAAGTTTATAGTTATGGTAGAAGAAATAATACTGCCAAGCACATCCAACTGATTTGTCTTGGGTGCTGGTTTTGGGGTGAGATGAATTGTTCTCATGTTATGCCTGACTTTCTGTTGACTATGACAAAAGGCGAACAGGCTGAAAAAGTTAGATGTCTAACTTTTAAACACCTCCGAATAGATGTGTTAAATTTATTTTTCTGCAGAGGACAAGAAGGAGGAGCCCAGTATAAACTCTCTATATTGAAGCGGAGCTTTATTACATCAGAAAATGTGAGATTTGTTCAAAATTTTATGTTCACAATCAGATGATATGACATGTGAAAATTACTTTTCTTTAGTCCATTCCCTTAAGAAAACTTGAAAGTACCTGAAAACACAGAGAAAAAAGAGATTTCCTAACAATTACCAGTTTTTTGTCTATACTGGCTAAGTTACCAAGACATTTAAAAAGTGGGAATAATGCTGCTTTTTCTAAACAGCAGCAGCCTTTGACAGGCTTCAAAAGGACAGTCATTTCTCCAAAATTCAGACTAGCTTCAGGAGAAGTAAGGGACCTTAAATGCTGAAAATCATATTTCCTAAAGTTAGCAATCTGATGGCATTGTGTAATTCTCTTGCTTTCACTGCCTCTGAATGTGTTGGGAATACAGAAGAAAGATCTGTGAAACTAGAATTGTGTCTTTTGGTGTGGATAATCTTCAAAATGCTTCAATCATTCTCTAAGCAGCATATAAATACATTCAGATGCAGCAATAAAGGTATCTAAGTCTTTTCCTCTTCTATTCTTTTGCCATTACTTTCATACCAGTTAACGTCCAGTCTTTCACAAATGTGTGTGTTAGTCTCTCTCTCTTTATTAAAGCAAACATCTGCCCAGTCATGGTCTTTTTTGAGCCTTCTACTTTGTGTTTCTGAAGAAAACAAAATAAATATTGTAATTTATCTAGTTTAATTGTGAAAGACGTTAGAGGAAACTGATACGTTTCATAGTAGGAGGTCAAATGACCTACCAGGCCTTCTACAAGTTTGTGTAGCATAATTCTTTAAGTTCTTTGGAATTTCAGATCTTACTGTATAGCAAACGCATTTGCTAATTTAGTGGAGTTGGCCTTCATTCATTTTTCATTTTGCTTACATATACATTTTTATACAAGGTACAAGTGGGAGAATCATGGTCAACGAGGCTTGAAAACCTGTTACTATACAACATTATTGTATTTGCCGCAAATTTCATCCACTTATACCCAGAAAACTACTATTTCTTTATACCTCACCCTTGACAAGGAACAAACAACCAAAGCCTCAAACAAAAAAAACCAAGAAAACAAAATAGAAAAAAATCCAAACAAGTTGTCTCATAACTGAATGTGAAAAACCCAGCAAGAACTGATACATGAAGTGTTGGAACAATGAATCTCGTTTAAAAGTTAGTAGCATCACAAAGAAAGGTACAGTGTCCTTGGAATAGTTGAGAAATTATACATTTGTGTGACCAGAAGAACAAAGTGAGATTTCAAGTCCTTGAAAGAAAAAGCAGAAAACATCAGAAAAATTCCTCTGAAAAATATGTAAGGCAAGAGAAAACTGAATAATAAACGGTGATGTAAGAAGTTATATACAAATAAAATCCTGAAAAAATTGTGATGGATAATGAAGAAACGGGACAATCAACTGCAAGAAGAAATACCTGTAAGTGAGGGCAAAAATTAGTAGCTATAACCAGAAGCTAAATCAGTTTCAAATAGTTGTGGAAGTAGGCATAGATGCATCTACATTACAAGGAGAACATTAGCTGCACAAATACTAAAGTGCGCATGCAAAAGTACAACTTTGTTAAACCTCCTCATTTAATCCTAGGTTAAGATAACTATGAAGACCTGGACAACAGGTCCTGCTGTATGTAACAACTGGCCCAAGAAACTTAAGAAAAAGGAGAAAAAAAATGTATCACAGAGGAAGAAATTGATAAATAATGTGGAGTCTTAAATGTAGTAACACTGTAATATATATAACAGGATCTTGTGACCTGAAAGACTCCTGACAAACATAATCAATATTGACACCAAGAGAAAGGATTCCCTTCCAATACCAACCCACTCTGCCAGAATGACGTTTACGTAAGTTCTCTAGTATTTTAACAAAAGAAATTGTTAAGGGCTCCCATTCAAAGAGTCTCAGGTCACAAATTTAATTTTTTTTTGCAGAAGAAACAGCTGATTTCAAGCAAAGTTGCAGCATAGTCAAAGATGAAGAAAGAGTATACAGACAAAAAAAAATTAAAAGAAAGGCATAACAACTACATAGAGAGCTTTTCATTGTCTTTTTTGGTGATGAAGAAGCCAGTTTCTCAACACAGGTGAAAATTTCATCCGAAATGGATTTTCATTACTGCAGGGATTTTAGAGATTTGGCAACAAATTAAACAAGTGGTGTATATATTATTTCAAACAACACCCTTGTTATGTGTATGAGAATTAAGAGTCCTAACTATAGTTGGTTTGTACTGTATTGTAGTACATATATATAAACTAGTTTGGGCTATTGGCGGTACCTCAATTTAAATTAATGTTCAAGTAGTGCAGAGTTTCCTTAAAATTTAATATTTCTTGATCACTATCTAACACTCAACCTATATATGTCTAGCTAAACCTAAACATATATTTCATTACATTTAATGAATTTAATTCTGCAATTCTTGATAAATTTAAATTTGAATAGAAGGTGGAAAGCAGTGTCTCAACTGGCAGTTAGAAAATAAAATTGTGCTCTATGTACTATCTGTAAAAATTGCCTTACTTTAATTATAACAGCGAAAAAGTAGAAAATTTTCTGAGGGGTTAAATGCCTAACACTGGCCTTTAATGCATAATTAATTTCTCTTGAGTGAGTAATAATACACGGGTGTTATAAACATTAGAGCATGTTAGAATATGTATTCTCCTGCATGTTCTGTAACTTGTACTCATCAAAATAGCTACTCAGTCAGGCTTGTGTTTCTGAAGGAATCATTACAGGTCTTATAGTATAATATTTTAGTCCTTCACAAATCCTGTAGGACAATGTTACATGTGATTTAGTCTTATAGGATTACCACACAGTCATCTAGAAATCCCTTTAATCCATCAGAAAATCCTTAGGATTGTTTTGTAAAGGCACAAAGGGACATAGATCTGACCAAGCCTGCTTCTTTCACAAAGAAGTTCCCTCAGGATGTAAGAATCACATCCACAATTTCATGCAACGTTGGTGGCATTTTCCATTTCATTTTAACAAACTGTTTTGGTCTTATAGTTTGAATTCAAGCATGGAACATATGTAAAAGTTTACATAAGCTCAATTTATCGGATAATTTAAGGTGATCTGCTGTGTGTAGGATTCTAAAAATATAATTCATTTGCCAAGTAGTTGTAACTGCAGTAAGACTCAAGGTTGAATAAAATACCTAGAATTGGATAAAATACCCTCTAATACCTAGAATTATCACCAGATTGAACCCTAACCTAGATTTCTGAGTAAATACCTTTCATGAATATACTTAATATTTTCATCTTTGGTAAGTGTCCAAGTGTGCAGGGATGTGGTTTGTAAAGCCTGTCTGGAGTTTCGACTGTTGAAGGGTTTGAAGAACCAGAAGAGGAGTTTCTATAGGTACAGCTGCAGCATAAGGAAAACAAAGAAAAATGCCAGCTGCTGAACTGGAGAGACAACCTGGAGACAAAGACACTACAAAAAACTGAAGTGCTCAATGTCTTCTTCAAATCACTCTTTTTTGATAGACCTGCCTCCAACAATCCAAGGTCCTTGAGTCTCAAGAGCAAGTCTGGAGCCAGGAAGACTTATTTCTTCTTGAAGCAAATTAAGCAAGACTTACTTAAAGGTGGAGGAAGATCAAGTTGGAACATTTACCCAAACTGTAGGGAAGTTCACAGATCTTTAGAATGTACACCAACAAGTGCAGAAGAAACTGACCAATCTCTTTGCGGGACCACTCCTGATTATATTTGAAAGAAGGTGGAGGTCAGGATTGATTCCTGAAAACTGGAAGAAGGCAAATAACACATTTCTCTTCAAGAAAGACAAAGAGGAAAAACTAGGGAACTGTGGGACAGACAGCTTCATCTCAGCTATGGGAAAGTGATGGCAAAAGTAATCCTGCAAACCATTTCCAGATACATGAAGGACAAGAGGGTGATCTGGAGCAGTCAGCATGGATTCAGCAAAGGAAAACCATGTGTGACCAATCTGATGGCCTTTTAATGATGAGATGACTCCCTAGGTAGGTGAGGAGAGAGTCATGGGTGTTTGTGTTTGTTCAGGCTTCAGGGAAATATTTTACACTTTCTCCCCTGTTTTCTTCATTGATGAAGTGATGAAATACAGGTGAGTTCTGCTTGCAGAATCGTAAAGATGTAATTGTTAAGACTTGTGGCTTTCAGTTCCTTGTTGAACTGTAACTGTTGAACATTACTTGAATTGGGAAAATCTGTTAAATTTCCACCCCTTTAGATCTACTTTTTAAATCCTTTTGCTGATGTCTCTATCCCTACTTTTACCCTAACCTTGACCATGGATGAAATATTTTTTTTAAATACAGATTTAAAAAAAAAAAATTTTATATGACTTTCTACACTATAAAAGGATCCATACAGCTCTAGAACAGAAATTATTTTGAGGTCTTCAAAAAGCATGAACAGATGAACATTATGAATTTCAATGAGTCCAATGTGCAATAAAGCCACACTGGAGGGAATAAAGCCAACAGTCTATTGTTTCTTCTGTATAACTCAGACAATTTTCTTTTCCACTTCAGGAAACAGTTATGCTAAACATCCTGAACCGTGACCTTCAGGAAGAGTAAACTATCACTTTTTCTCAGAATTGGTCGCTTTCCAACATGGGTTCATGCCCAGCTCATTGACCTTCTGTTACAATTGTATTGAAAAGGACATTGCTAACCTCAGGATTTACCCATCCTTCAGACTGTCTTGGTTTTTATGTTTTGGGTTTTTTTCAAGGTTTTTTTAATTAAAAAACATATTACTTCCTTAAGAGAAAACCACTTTTAATGACACCTGTCCGAGCTTCCTACACATTTGTAGTAAAATTTCTTCCTCTCCACATCAAGTCTCTCAAAGAACAACTGTTATGATCTGATGTGCTGATCTCTCTCAACAGTTATCACTTTGACTGCTGTACTTCACATGTCTAACCTCACCAGCTTTTTTCTCCTCTGCCTTGACACCTTTTAACATATCAGGACCAATCCTAGTTTTTTATTCAGACTTTTGCTGACTGCACAGAATTCATGTCATTCTCTTCAAATGCCCTAGGACATGATTCAAGATACAGCTTCTGTATAGAAAGCTGTCTGCACGAATGGCAGCCCAGAAGCTTTCTAGTTTCCTCTATGTTGAATCATTGTGTTTTAGTGTCAGAGACTGAAAAGTTATCATTAATGGCTTGGATATTTTTAAGGAGGACTTTTGTCCACTATGGGAAGAAAAAAAGGCTGAGGGAGAAGATTTTATCAAAAAAGACAGCCAAACCGAGCAGCTGTCCTGAAAATCAGCTCTGGAGGGGTTTGGGGTGGGGAAGGCCATAACTCAAAGGCTCATCTACTGAGGCCAAGATTGCACACGCTCCTCTCTCAACAAAGAGAGGAGGAGGAGAGTTTTTGAGTGTGTGGCATAGCCTCTGGTCAGAAGGAGTGAACACCCATCCTCACTTACAAAAACTGGGTTAGCTGTAAAAGCCCCCACCTGTCACTGTTGGGGCAGCCACAACACACACAGACAGTGCCTCTTGCAAGGGCCAAAAGCCGTTAGTTAAACAAAGTAGCCTCTTTTAAACACCTTTTGTATGTTATAATTTGTGTTACATATTCATTGGCTGCTAACTACTACAATAGACTCATTGACTATTACTAACCACAACATACTACCATTGGCCACCTACAGCATAAGCATTCAAGTATTCAGAAAAACAACAGGAGCAGATATGTTGCTGTTTTTCTCCTTCTGTTGTTTAATTTTCTTGCATCTGTTGTCACTGCATTCTCATGGGTAAAAACTAATTGTTTTTCTTCTCCCTGACTGTTCTCACAGTCCTTCTCTAGCAGAAGTAACAGGCCTGAGCCGTAATTTTACAAAGGCAACAAGACCTTCATTTTATAAGGTTTTACTTAAACGCCACGACCACCCTGGGAAGGCCACATACACGGGACATTCACATGAGGGGCAGGTATGGAGGTATCACAATCTATCAAAGAGCCCCGAAGCATTCCCCAGACTCATCGCTGAGGCCTTGCAGCAGAGCACTGCACGTGATGCAAAGTGATGCAACAGATCCAGATCTGCTGCAAGAGACTGTGTTAAACCTGCCCCTCTGCAGTGGAGGTACCTGGATATTCTCACCTGGCCCAAACATATTAATCCATTGAACTCTATGTTTTGAGGGACCCTTACCACCTGGAAGACCAGAAGAAGAGGATCAACAGTTTGCCATCGGGATCCACAGAGTGGTGATATTTTCTATTTAATCTGTCTCTGTCACTCTCTTCACTCCACCACCTCTTTTTCTATTTATTTCTATCTCTATGTCCCTCACATTTACTGTTAAATAAAATCCATACTATTGACTGCAGCATATGGTCCCATTTGCTCCTTAATTCAGGCAGAGACATCTTTCTAATAATTTTAATAACTGGATCTTAACATTTTGGTAAATACACTGTCTTCTCGGAACTTAAAATGGAAAGTGAGAATCTTCTGTTTCTGGTTTTGTGGGGGTTTTAAATTTTATTTTGCTTATCAAAGTGACTACTTTGGACAAGTGAAACATAGGAGTCTACTGAGTTACCTAAACATAGATATAAAATACTTATATTTAAAGAATTTGATCTGGCATCCAAATGCCATTTCCAGGAGAGCATGGTCTTTCTCGGCTCTTTGTCGTACTGTGAACTCCATGAAGATAATTTGTTTATGCTAAGGAATTTAGGTAGATAAATCTGATGAAGAGGATTTGACGTGTTGTCATGAATGAAAACAATATTCAGATTTTAATTACCTTAAAATGCAGATATATCCTGTGTACATGGCCTTAAAGCATGCACAGTTTGAATTTCTTGCTTAATATTTGAAAACAGATTTGGGTTTGGATTAAAAAAGAATTCTTAAACTTTTAATAAAGGCTTCTTCTGAAACAATTTGAAGCCTATGGCAAGACTCCAAAATTACTTCAGCTTTGAATTGGGTCATAAATTGCATTGACCATATATCTTCGACCATTTTATTGCACTGTCAGTTGACTTCTCAGTCTGTAAGAAAGTAATTTTTCACTGTTCTTAGTGATGTTAATTCCAATCAATATTATGCTATACACAATACACGCAAGCTTTTCCTGAACAGATGCAAAGAAGTAACAGGCATCCATGACAGTTGACACTATCTGTGAGAGCCATATTGATTACTAAGAGAGTCAAATATGGATTTACTAAATTTAAAATAAAATTTTAATAAACACTTACTGAAGTGAAATGTAATGTTTCATACAGACACTTAATATAAGCAGAAATTACTTTTCCTCCATGGAAAATGAAAGGGGTTTTTTTGTTCCTAATAAATTCTTCCTGCTTTTCAATTAAAAGCATTTCTGCTCATTTCCTTTTTAATGAAAATATATAAATAGCAATCGCTTTTAAATAATGCTTTTTTTTCTAAAACAAAATTTTTTTTTTTTACATTAAGTACCTTAATAAAATTTTTAAATAGGAGTGGTGTAAACAGTAAACCAATAAAACTGCTTGTTTCCATTCAGTAAATGTACATTGATTTTCATACTGATTCATATTTATGCCCAGAATGGTCCTCAGCACTTTTCACTGATGCTCACTTTGAGTAGAAAATAATGAATAAAGTGTAATCGTTCCAGACAATGTTTTTTAGGCTAACAGTGCCATATTTTCTGAAATTGTATGGTTCTACTAAATACAGAGAAATTAATGTAGGTTCATAGAATGATGGTGTTTTAAAAGAATAGAAGTAGATATTTGGCAGGGACATGGGAGAAATGGAGATATTTTTAATCTATGAACTGAATTCTTTTGTGCAGAACAAATAATCTAAAATATCTATATGTTCAATCTTTCCCAGCCATTTTTTGTTGTTTTTTTTAAATCTAAGACAAAGGTGTCTAGAGTTTAGTATACTTTGGAGTGAAATTCTGTGCTTTTGTCATGTTGTACTAAATATAAAAATAAAATAAGCTTTGTCCCGTAATCAGCAAAACCAAGTAAAGAACTAGTAGTATTGCAGATGCAAGCTTATGATTCTTTGAACAAAGTTAAATTAAGTATCTTTCCACTCAGTAATAGACATTATTAATAGTAGGCAAAAAGCCAAGGCAGGAGTATGCTGAAAATGCTCTTGCTATAGTATATTTGTAAGCATTGCTTCATCTGTCTTTAAAATAAAACAATATCAGTGCTTCTTCCAGGCATCAGGGAAATAGCGGAAGTGATCTATTAGTTCTGGCTTAATCCTAGCCTAGATAAGTTAGGGGATCAACACTACATTTACGCAGAATTGCTACTCAAAACCTCATGTTAAGCTACCTTTTTAAAACTAATAAAATACATTTTTATGAGAAAGAACTTTATCAGTGTGTGGGTGACTGCGCACTGGCGTGCACTGTCCAGAGAGGTTCTGGAGTATCCCTCACTGGAGATATTCAAGAACCATCTGGATACAATCCTGTGCCATGTGTTCTAGAATGACCCTGCTGGAGCAGGGAGGTGGGACCAGATGACGCCCTGTGGTCCCTTCCAATCTTACCCATTCTATGACTCTGTGATTCTGTGATTTTTCGTAGGAAGTAGTTATGACTCTTTAACAAAACTAAATGGACCAGGCTGAGCAGCTTCAGTATAGACAACTTTAAAAATATGTAAAGTAATGGAAGAGTAATTCCAGTTTGATTACTTTTAATAATAATTTCTGTAAGCATTTGAGGTATGTGAAGGGTATGTAAAGTCTTGGAATGTAAAGGCATCTGAATTGTTAGCCAAAACCATTTTGGTTAATAATTATTAGTGAAAAAACCAAAATGTTAGGCAGAGAAATTAAAAAAACTCATCTAACCAACCAAAGAAACAAATACCCCCTCCCAAACAACCAAAATCCAACCCCAAAGAACAGCTGTATACACGACTCCTAAAGCCTAGGAAGCAATAGAGACAAGGAAAAGGACCATAAATCTGCTTGCTGACTGTTGTGCTGTTAAAGGAACCCCTCAATCATAAGCCTGGAAAGGTTTACACAGGACTTTGCACAGGTTAAAAAGGGGGAAAAAGACTGCTGTGGATCTCATGGAAAACAGCAAATGTGACTACACATTCAGCTGGTCTTGTTCCATGACAAGCAAGTTCTTGTGTCACCACAAGCCCACGGCACAGTACCATCACACTTTTTATGCTAAAAAAATACAAGCTGAAAAGCAAGTGAGACTTTGCAGGTGAGTAAATGTCAGAATTCAGTCAGGACTTCAGTCTTTATTTTGGAAAGAATGTTTGCCACCATGTTTTATTCCTGCATAAAACTAAATATTTTTAGCATAATTGTTCTGGAATTATCTGGTCTAAATTACTCTGTCTTTTCTATGCTTTTCAAAACCAGTCTTCTTGGCTTCATATATTCAATCAAAAATTCAGAAAAAGTTTGTTTCCTTGGGGGGGGAGGAAAGAGAGAGAGGGAAGACCTGGTGTTCCTCGCATATTTTTATCAAAAATAGATTTAAACCCCAAAGGGTTAACTTTGAAATGAATAACTCCTTCTCAAATTACAGAATCATAGAACAAATTATTTTATAAAATCTTTAGGTATTTAAAAATTGCAATGCATTTGCATTCTACATTCACCAAGACACACATAAACATACACACACACAAAAACAGCTCCATACAGGCACATTAGGACACTGCCTAATAGCCTTCATCCTTTCTCCAATAGCAGGGAAAGGAAAAGCAGGATGAATTTGGCTTCAGCTTCGGCCTCCTTTCAACTCCCCAGCTGGATGAGCCCCTCATTGTCCTTGAGAAACTTCTGGACTAAATCCAAGTTTCTGTATACATAAGAGGAGACCAAGAACTACAATTAGTGCTGCAATTACTGACTGAAATCGGAGGTTTGCTGAATAGCTTACTACTAGGTGGCAGAGAAGGAACAGATATGATCCTTTAACAATAGAATGAAAATCACAAGAACAGATTTTTTCTTTTTTCTCCTGTGCACACCGTCTGTCCTCAAGAGAGAATATGGTAAGAGAGACCAACTTGATAGGCATACTGCTTCAAGTTCAAGGAACCAATCCTCAGCCAAAAGACCCAGTAGCAATGTCCACTGGAATTCATTCACAAAGCTTCCAGGTCCTTCTTGAGAAAAATAATTTCATCTGTATGGCACAGCACCTAACTCTGGATCTCCTCTAGATTCTGTGTAGTGCCTCTGTAGCTGTGTAATATGATATTGTTTTGTACAATTTCCTCACTTTAGTGTTAGGCATAATGGTGTAATGGTATGGCAACCCACCAAGGGTGTTTCTATTTTATTTTTTAATCATGAACCTGAAAGTATGCACTGCTTGCATCTGGTTGTGGCATTAGAGCATATAAGAGATAGAAAAATATACATTTGCCAAAGCTAAAAGTAGTGCTGCCTTATCACAGTTGTCTTTGGAGGTGAAGCAAAGTATCCACTGAATAAAGCCCACACATTTTTTCAGGGAAAGGTAGTTGTTGAACTGGTGTAGGGAGCAAGGAAACAAGTAACAGGAATGATTAGAGTGCAACAGGAACGATGAGAGTTCAGTGCACATTTTACTGTAACCCTCTTTTGTTTTGTTGGATGGATATAGCTTGGGAACCTCATTATGTTCTATACTTGTCTGCAGTTCTGTACTTGTCTGCACCTCCATAATAGTCATACTAGTACTGAAAATAAATTTTCAGAACACTAAAATGTTTGGTTTTAATGTGATACTTTTTGAGGTACCATAATTGCAATATCTTTATCGCTGCTGGCTGGGCAAAATACAGTCACCAATATAAATAGTTCAGTCCTAATGCTGGTTGATGTAAATTGGTACAGATGAAAAGACTGGCAAGAACTTAGCTGCCAAACAGAGCAGATGATTTTGTTCTCATTCTGCCTTTTAGTCAATGGGAACAATGGGAACATTTCCCAGTCCAGCTGGGAATTTCACTAAATGAAATTCAGAGGAATACTGAGATTTCTGCTTCTCCCTTAAATGTTTGGAATTGACCAATGCATTGAAAAGATTTTAGCCAGAAAGAAAATGGGGTCTCGTTAGGTATCATGATTTGGTAAAAGGCTCAGAATATTCATTTTGACCATTCACAATGAAGAGAACCAAAGTTATTTAGTCTATCTTGTTTAAAATGAAGATAATTTTAACTACATGCTACTAAGGTACATTATGTGTATATATATATACATATGTATTTTTGTAGGTGATGAGATGTATACATACATCTTCAGCTCAGCTTTCTCTTTAAATTTTCGTATTTGAACCATGTCTAAGTTCTGCTGATTCCTTCCGCCCAATAAACCCCCTCTGAAGACACCTATAATTTGATATATTGCATCATATTCTCATATTTGCTACATGTTTTTAAAATGTTCTCAAAGGAACTTTTCCATTAATTGTACTTGGACTGATTTGATGTAAGCTGGTTTCCTAAAGACATTTTGATGTCCTTTCTGGATGTAGGATTTTACTTACATAGGAAGAAATCATTTTAATTATTTCAGCTATAAATTTAAGTCTCAATTTGAAAAAGTATTTTCATGGAGGAAAAATTTAGTGATAAAGGAAATTATATATTACAGAAAATTACTGTTGTATTCACTCATCTTTTCTTTCCCCCATATATTCTGACTTACCTTGCTATTACTACACTGTAACTTTTTTTTTCTATAACCTTTGTCATTCTTTGAACTCAAACTCCTTGTCATAGAAAATACATCCTTGCATATGAATTTATGTGTGTGTTTACACTAAATATCATTAATTTATGGGACCACATTGATTTATGTTCTGAAGAAACATTTATTTCTAAAGTTTTACTCTTTACTACAAGAAAAGGAAGGAAAAGATGGGAGGAAAGAATAGAGAAAGGAGGAAGGGAAAAAGAGAAAAAGGGGAAGCGAGATATTGTAGAAAGGTTGAGAAGCCAGTGCTGAATAAGAAATAATTTCATTCCATAAGCTAGCTTCCAGAACCTCTCTTCTACCTCAGCTCACAGGAATAAAAAAAACCATTCACAGTTTTGTTTTGTTTGGGTTTTGTTTGTTTGTTTGTTTGTTTGTTTGTTTGTTTTTAAAAAAAAATGAAATGGAAAAAGCCAACCAAACAAAAAACCCAACAAAATTCACTAATATTAATGAAAACAGAAATCAGACAGGTAGAACTGATATGGCTTTCTGGAATCACCTCTGTAACATCTTTTCATTGTTCACTGAAGACATTAGCATCTTTGGTCTCTAAAGAGGAATTGTCCTTTACTTCCAACACCCTGAACTCCTTGTGGTAATTTACCTAGATTATTTGCCTTTCTTTTGAGGTCAAGCTATTCACATGAAACCGGAGTTTGCGGCTCCACTGTGAGAAAATGGAAGGGGTCAAGAAAAGAAACAGGATTTCAGCAGGGATGATGTATGTTCCTCAGCTTCTTTTCTTTCTACTGTTCCTGACCTTGACTTGTTAAGGAACGGGAAGGAGGCTGTCGCATTTGCAGTGGTCTTGCTAGTCCTGTGAGCAGGAGATGGAAGGTGTGTGGTTCTATACACCCTGAGTTATCCTGCTAAATCCATGTATGTCTATTTGCATTGTTTTCCTATTCTTAACTCAGTCTTTTATGTACATGTATAATATGAGCTCTAGCCATGTCACACACTGTGCTTTGTTGTAGAGTACATAAACTGAGCTATATGAGCTAGGGGGAGTGTCAGAAACAGCCTAAAGAAAAGGGCATGGAGTTCTGCATGGGTAGATCTCATCTCCTTCTCATCTGGGATTTGTAATTATATTGAAGTCTATTGAAGTTGCAGAACCATGGATCATCAGTCATGGGTCATATTTCAGATACATCAAATAGTGTATTTTCTTCTAATACCAAGATGTGAAATCTCTAATACTAACACCACACATCACTGCTTTCCACTCACAAGTCAATCCACAGATCCAAAGAATAGAAAACTGCAAAGATGTGGCTGATTTGTAGAGAGGTAAAAGGCGTCAAAAATTCAAAACACTTGTTCTGTAGTAGCCAGTAAATATGGCAGTGGCCATTTAATATAAAAATCCTTCAATTGCCCTACTCCACAATAACTTTTGCTTGGCAGAATGAATTTTCATGTTTTAATTTATAGCCCTTATCCTGTCAGTGTAGAGCAAAACGTGCCATCTACACCTGGCACAGAGTGGTAAACACAAATTAAGTGAGATAGTTTTTATCTTTTTTAATCATTGATATATAGATAGCATATGATATTAATTTAAATATGATCCCTATCTTTTTTCTATTTTATGTCAGCTAAGTTCTCTTTTTTGTCTAGTTCCTGGAATTTATTTCTGTATTTTTTCCCCTGTAGTTCCCATTTAAGCCTAAGTTTTTTTCTCTCAGCATACTCCATTTTTTTCTTTCATTTTTTTAAATTGTCTTTCTTTCTTCCACTCTCTTATCTCAATCAAGTATAGCATGGGAAGTTATAGATACGAAGCTAGGAAATAGATATCTCGTATATTTGTGCATCACTGATGTGATTCCCTATAGGATGGGAGTATTCTATAACGGAAGGAGAATTTAAAAATAAAAGTGAGTAGTACCAGAGAAGACCCAAAGAGAGGTGGAAAGAACACTACAGCAAACACAGGATTTTCTTACTTTCTTTGTGTGGTTCATTGTCCCATTTGTACATGTAATGCTTACAACAAGGCTCTATCAGATATTCTATTTGATAATCATTGGCTAACTAGCAAATTTCAGGACTTGGGAGATTCTCCATATTTGATTCAGTGTTTGCTGCCACTCAGTTATTTTGTGTGTCTGTAACTGCATACAATTTTGATTCTATGGATTGAGAATCATGTGGACCTCTGATTCTCATAATCAGACAAAGAAAAAATATAACAGTTTAGATATATGACTTAAATCCATTGTTTTTGTTTTGATGCTGTATTATATTTAATCTCACTTTTTGAAAAACAGTTAAAATTTGTCTAAATCTTGTTAGGCAGTAGCAGCCATTCTGTGAATTACATTAAAAAATATTCCTTTTTCTCTCTGCATTTTTAAGGATAAGATTTGAATCAAGAGAGAAATTTATTGTATGACTCTAATGGAACAGGACTGATCTGGGAGATAATCCACTTCATGATTCCTCAAGACCATATCCTAATTCCAAGAGAAGTGAAGATTTCCACTGAGAACATTACTACCTTTCCAAAGTTTATGGGGAGTTTTGTTGTCCTTCTTTGGGCACTTTGATATTCTGAGGAAGATGGCCAAAGGATAAGAAATGAGGGGAGCTGCAAAGACCAAAAATCCTTTGAGGGCAGGACTCACTCAGAGCATTCGTCTTGGAACCTGGCTCTCATGGCACCTCATGCAAGGATTCCAGCCTCAGTGTAAATGCAGTGATTGTGGAAAAGGTTGACAGACTGCTGAGGTTTGGGGTTTGGGGTTTTTTTAACATTTTGTACTCTAAAAACCATATGTTTTGTTACAAAGATTCACAAAGAAAGAAACTATAAAGTGAATCAGTAAGGAAATATTTTAAGGATTTGTGTCTTTTGGTTGATTGATTTTTCAGTGAGTTAAACTAAGGGGTTTATGGGGTTTTTGTCTTTGCTTCTGCTTGTTTGGGTTTTCTTGTCTCTGCATATACATATGGACACATCCTCAAATGTTTAAAAAGCGGATGTCTTCATCTCAGTTAGTGAAGAGTCAGGAGAACAATTTAGTTACCGAAATGACTTGGTGTCAAATGTTTTTTTAGACAGCCTAAGGTGCCTGAATTACATGAAAGGAAACAGAAACTTGTTCTTTTGTCCATAGGAGAGCAGGATTAAAAATAATTAATAAAAAACCTCCCAGATTCTCATTTGCATTGACATCTAGCATCTCTCCACTACCGTCTGAATTAAATTGAAAGAGAAGTGAACCAAATACAATATTCAAGGTAAAAATATCACTGGAAAAATGAGTTTTCATGGAAAGTCAGAGTGAAGGCTAAAGTACTCATTGGGGAGATAGTCTACAAATTAATTCAAATGTAGTCAAATTGAAAAAAGCAGCATACACATTTTGAAATGTTATATTACTATCAAAGTACACTTTCTGATTCCTTGCGGACACTCCAAGATATCTGTGGTATTGCCTTCAGAATAAAATGGTAGGTGAAGAGAAGGAATAAAGTAGTTATTTCTATTCATATTTACAGGTTGCTTCCTTATACATTCCTCCATACCAGCTGATTTATTGATAATAAATCTGATTAGAATAAAAATAAATAAAAATAAAAAACCTCTTAGTAAAAGACTGTTAAATAATTTATATTTATGACAGCATAAACATTTAAATAAGTGCAAATGTTTTTTATGTCTAAAATAGAAAGAGGAAAGTGTGTCATTTGATATTGCTGCTTCTTTTCACATAGGTTTTATTTAATCTATGAAATAACAAATATATCAAGAGTAGGTAAAAAAAGTACAGTGTGTAAATGAAACTTTGAATTTCAAAATATAGAATTTAAAGTGAACATGTTCTATGATTTTAGAATCTATGTTAAATTTTTGCAGATGATAAAGGATGCTGAAACAATTTGAAGAATAAAGAACTGTCAAAATGATAATGCAACATATCAGAAAAAACCTCCCTTTAACCAAGTAGTTTTATTCTTCCAGAACATGTTGAAGATTATTTGTAAAAGAACACAGGCAGCAGATAGTTTACAACTAATATTTCTCTTGATGTTGCATCCCAGCCTCCAGCAGTCTATGTATTTGGGATTTCCCCAGGTAGAGGATCCATGTTTCAACTTTCATTGTTTGAAAATACTGAAATGAACTTGACCTTGCAGCAATGATTGATGCACTAAAGTTTCGAGAACTACAAATGAATTAAATAAATAAATAAATAAATAAATAAATAAACAAATAAAATCCTTTGAATTTGGGCTATGAGAATTAGGAGTAACTGAAAGAGAAGTGTAAAAAAAAGCCCCATACTCTTGTACTGTATATGTCCTCACAACAGTTTTATTTTTGTCCGTAGTCGCAGAGTTACTCTCAAGTAGGTCACTTTCATTTGAGAGTCTTTTAAATATTTTGGACACCTGGAATCAGGACCATATTCCATGATCTTGCAAGAATTCCCTAGTATCCAATTTACAATATGATTGCCACCCCTGCTGCATTTGTTGGCAAAACTCACCTGGATGGGCTAAGACATTGTTACTTAGTATGAATTCAGTTATCTCATTTTGGAATTCTTTCTTTCTAATTCCTTATCTTGTTTAGTTCAGTACCTTTATGTTGTCTTTCTTACAGAATAAAATAGTAGGAGTGGTTAGGGCTCATTAACTTCTTGCATGAAACAGGGTCTTATGTCACAGTGGCTATTACAGTATTAGTACTGTGTAACGGACAACAATTTTTCCTCTGTAAAAAAAAACTGCACAGAAGCACAAGATTTTACAGTATCACCTAAAGAGTGATGAAAACAAGTCTTTTTGTTGGGTAATAAAAACATCTTTCCTAACCTCAACCCAGCACATAAGATGGGCAAAACAGACAAAATTCTTCTGCAAAACAATAAAAAATGAGGTAATAGAGTAAATGCAGAGTAATTTTTTTTTTTTGTCAGTGGTCTAGAAGTGGTTTGACGGGTTATGAAAATGATGAGGCATAGGTAGAGCATATTAGAGGTGTTTAAGAAGTGTGCCAGACTAACATGACCTAAGTACAACTTAGAATGGATCTGATTTAAAGAACTTTCAAGAGGTAACTCACAGCTTTGGATAACTGTACTAGCACACTGGGTAACTCTGGAAAATAATAATGCATTATATCAGGTAGACCATAATAAATGTATTATACTGTTCTGCTTCTGGACAGGACAGGCTTCTCTTCTGCAGTAGCCAGGAGGGTGCGTGGCTAGGACTTGAAGATCGTTTTATGCCACTTCACGTCGAAGGCAAGGAAAAGGGACTCTTCACAGGAGAAGGGTTTCCTTCCAGTCAGTGAAGCATGGAGCCAGTCCCAAGCCGGAGGGAGTGGCAGGATGGTGTGGTTGCAGCTAGGTCCAGTCAGGCTTGGTAGGCATTTTGCATGTGAATTACTCTCTCTTTTGTACAGTTCATTTTCTTACCTTGTTGCTGTTTCCAGTAAATTGTTCTTATCTCAGTCTGTGACCTTTATCTTTTGTGCCACATGGGGAGGGAAAACAGGGAGGGGGAGTGAGCGAGAGGCAGAGTTGTTTGGAGCGTATCAGTGGGACAACTAAAGTGGGGAGTATCATTCCTAAACCACAAAATATCCCTATTGAAGGTAGGGCCGACTGTCAGAAATCAGCCAAACAAAAGCAGCTATTAGTATTAGAAATTAGATACTGGAAATTTTCTGTACAAATGCATTAAATCTTATAGGAAAAAAAGAAAAAGCTAATGTCACCAGAAAAGACATTAAGTGCTTTACAATAAAATGTACGTGTACAGAAAGGAGGGTTTTATGATGGGATTCAGTTGACCTATAGATACAGATACATAGAGATATACTATATCCATGATAAAAATAAGAAATCTATGGATTCACATGAAAATTTAACAGAAATACAGTAAAAGATCATCAAACAAAATAGTTTCCAGGTGAAAACTTCACAGGTTAGCAAGCCAGAATGTTCAAGTGAAAAAAGTGAATTTTTCAATCACGTCAGTTTAGTAGAAATTGTAGGTAAGAATATTATGGTCTTCTCTGAAAGAAAGAAAACACTTTGTATTAAACTATGCAGTCCCAAAGCTCGCTAAAATCATGATCTTTTGTATGACTGTATTAAATCAGGATGCAGTAAAATGGTAATGTCCAAGCAGGGGTGAATGTTAAAAGAGGGTTGAATGCATAAATTTGTAAGATGAGGTCAAGAGACATGAAGTCTGAAGTAGGACATAGTGAGCTAATCAAACTGAAGAATAAAAATGTGGGCTACATCTGTCCTAATGTAGGCATTTATGATTTAGACATCTGCATCTGACTGAATAACCATGAATGCCATTTATAACTCTGACGTTCTGGGCACTTCTCAGATACCAGTAGTTATGGGCTAAAGTCGAGTGAATCCCACCAAAAAACCAACCAACCAAACAAAAACCAAAACACAAAAACTCAACCCAAACAAAAAAACCCCAAAAAAATGCAACCACCAACCAACCAACCAAAAAACTCCCCCAAAACCAACAAAAAGCCTCACAAACAACTGCAAAAAAAAAAAAAAAAAACCAAGCAAAACCCAAAAACACCTCTAGAAAAGTATTTCTTCGTAGTGATTTATTTAGGATTTGATCTGCAGATAATGTTCCTTATAGTGTGCATGTATCTTGATATTCATTTTGACCCTATTTACGCTGGACTTTTCTGTTCACATCGAAAAAGCCTAATTATTGTTATTACCACCCAATGGATGCTGCCATAGGTTATAGGTCAAAAGATTGTCTTACATGACCTATAGTATGTCAGAAAAAGGAATACAACAGCAAGTATGTGCCAAAAGCCAAAAATAAACTGGAAGGTGACTTACAAGCTTTTTAGTCTATTTTAAAACTAGTTAACTCTAAAGTCACACATAGAAGCCGACAAGTATCTCAGTTTGAATTTATGGCCATACGAATTCCTGGTTATATGTATATATATAAATGCATAATTTCAAATTACCCATATGCACATTTTAAATACATAAAGATTTCACTAAAAAATTCTCTTCAGACAAGATTCGTATGACATCAGACCTAAAATCTTTACTGCATTAATATTTTATTTAGATAATACATTTTTTGATTTATCATGAAAAAGAACATTTCTAATATTGTTTTTCTCCTCAATATTTTTTTTTCCAAAGCCCTCCTCACCAAGATCTTACATGTTCACTGTAGTGCTAAAAATAAAAAAGTAAAAACAACTTCATTATCTTTTCTTGATGTAAAAAGTCATCTATTTGTCAGTATTATTGGGGCTGAGATTTTCAAGGACTGCATAGAGTAAGCAATAAGTGACTTTGAAATGAATGCATACAGAAGAACTGGCAAAAAATAAAGATAGTTATATTTTATATTTATAAACTTTGTGCCAAATACTCTACTTTGTTCATTGATTGTACTCTACTCTGATTATTGGTCATAAAGATTATTCCATATCTAGCTAAATAACTATCCAATAATTTCTTTATTTCTTGTGTTAACAGTCAAAATATTGCTCACCCATTATCTTTTTCAGTAGTGACGTTTGCTTGTTGAGACATAAGGTGCATGGTTTTCACCACTGAGAAAAGCTAGTTTTAAAAAAAAAAATTACTTTTGGTGATGTAAGGATATTAGAAATGATAAGGAACAGTTGAGAAATAAACATCACCATTGTAATGATGAGAGCTGGTCTACAACCAATTTACTTGTTATTTCACACTAATGAATTATCATTCCTAATATGAAAATGAACCTCTTTTTTTTTGGTGTGTCACTTTAAAGTTTTCTGTTTCTTCTGTTCATTGTTATCAGGGTGATCTTATGATCATCTCTGCATTTTTTTTAATCCTTTTTATGAAAATAGAAAATAAAAGAAAACTTTTCATCAAGCATAAACTATCCTTCTGTTCATGTCTTTTTTTATTTCTGTCAAGGCTGCAATGTATTCGATTTCTCAGCTATATGAAGTGGGAGAGAAGAGAAAAGATTAAATTCTGATATAATTGAAACGTATCCAGAATCAACATCTCTTGTCTTGCAGAAGAAAGCAATCTAAGTGAATACTAATTATTATTTTCAAGTATATAAAAGTGGTAAGTGCAAATTCACCGCATTGGATGTTTACATTGTTGAATGTCCTTCCTAGTAACTTGGCAAAGGTGAAGAATGAGGTGGTTTAATTAGCAACAGAAACAGCTAAGCATATTTGGGTTAATCAGGTCTCAAGGATATTGTGAAGAACTTCAAAAGGACTTTGGTGAACAGGCAGCCTAATTCTGGATGAAATAATTCTGGATGAAATAGCTTTCATTGAAGGTAAAGTGGTGAATGTTGGAGGGAATAATATGACCTACTTGTGGATGTCTGAGTTCTAAATGAACTGCAACATAAATGAGAAAAAAACAGGCACCAACATTGATAGATCAATAAAAAGTCCTGCAGTGAAGGTCAAAAAGAAAATAAATGCTTACCTGAAAGAGGATGCATACAAGACAGTGGTGAAAACTAAAACATCTCTTCTTGTAATGTTACTATTTAAATCAGAAGTATATTACCAGCTAAAATACTGTTTTTGTTTCTGGTCACAGCGGCGAACAGATGAAAGGAAAGAAGAAAGGAATTTCTAATTAGGTCTTGATATAAAACAGAAAGATTTAGTTTCTTCTTGTTATTCTTAAATCAGATTTACTACTATCAGTAACGTCTGCTCAGATTTAGATGCATATTCAGTGATCAATGAGGTTCTGAAAAGAGGAAAATGTGTTACACTAAGAAGCTGACAGCAACATGCATTATTGTCAAAGCTGCAGACGGAGATACACAAAACATAGGAGTGCTTTCTACACATTTCAAAATTGTGGCTCCATGGCTAGCTTGCCCAGGGGAAAGTCATGAAGGATGCCTTGGGTTCTGTATGTCAAGCATCAGGATTTCAGCTATAACCCAGTTATCTGACTGTTTCTAATGGATGCAAATTCTGTCATAAAATTCTGATCAATATGAATACGCCTACTTCTCACAAAGATACTGAGTTCTTTATTAATGTTATGCCCATCCTCAATGACTAGAATACTAACTTCTGAAAAGTGATATCTCAGCAAAATTTTCAAATAACATTTAATTGCCTACTGATATAAGTGGTGTGACAATTATTGTGTTCAAAAGATTGTTCAAGGAAATTTTTCACAGTTTCATGTGTTATTTTAAACTATGACCATTAACATTGCTTGTTGTTTGACACAGATGGTTTCTATTAACTGTCTGTAATTATTTTATTTTAATTTATTATTGACAGAGTTTTATAGTATTATAATGTTCTCTTTCATAATATGAAGAATCTTTTTTCAAAACAAAACCTCCAAAAATTCAGTCATTATTAGTAATTACTGTAAACATTGTATTTTACAGCCTTTTAGTATCTGTTATACAGAAATGCTCTTAATTTTTATCATTGGAGAAATAGTTAAAAATATTACCGCTAATAATATTCTCTGCTCAAAACTAAGTAAATTTCCTAAATGTTAACAACATGAAGGGCTAAAGAGCTGATGAAAGATCTGAAGCACGTCTTATAAGAAGCACCTGATGAAACTGGAGTTGTTTAGCTTGAAAGAAGGCTCAGAGGAGAGAGACCTTAATGTTCTTCTTAACCAACTTGGAGTATGTAGCAAAGTGGGGGTCAGTCTCTTCTCCCAAGTGACAAGCAATTGGACAAGAAGAAATTGTCTCAGGTTTTGCCAGGGGAGGTTTAGATGGTATATTAAGAAAAATTTCTGAACAGAAAAGTTTGTCAAGCATTGGAATAGTTTTTTTTCAGGGAAGTGGCTGAATCCCCATCCCTAGAAGTATTTCAAAGACATATAGATGTGGCATGGAGTGACATGGTTTAGTGATGGAATTGTCAGTGTTAGGTTGATAGGTGAATCCAATGATCTCAAAGGTCTTTTCCAACCTAAATTATTCTATGATTTTATGAAGTAAGTTAGTTTGACTGGTGAAGAGTCGTTTTCCTATAAGCCCTCCCTTTGTTTCAGTACCAGGGTGGAAACAGGTTGAGAAGGCAGAGGAAGGCTGTGCCGAGTCATCAAAATTTATAAACTGTACCATACCTTTCTCGTTAAACACTGTAAACCCAGAAATGTTAAGGTACTATGTTTTCCAGCAAAGCTAAATGTTAACTTTTCATAAACTTAGGAAAGTTAAAAATATTTTTTTTTAATTTGTCACTAAAAATTGTATTTTAACAAAATTAAAAGATTTTGCAGTATATTGTTGATTTTACATATATATGGTACTAGAAAAATATCTTGGTTGCTCACTGTTTTATTGTAATCTATTTCTACTTGCATCTTCCACTCTTATCTAACACTAATATTAATGTAAATGTTTCGTAGTAAGTATACCATTTTCATGTATTTTTCATATAAAAATAGAGGAATTTGTCCTGATTGAAATAGGTTTTTTCATTCTTGTAAAGGCAATTTTCCACTTTAACTTGTGATTCTTTATACATGTATTTGTTATTAATCTTTTAGGGAGGAAGCATTAACAGTTTCCCAAAAACACAGTTTACTTTAATTTGGATTGTATTAGTTGACAAATTCAGATAAAAGTTGGTTAGCACATTTCCATTGAAGCAATTAAACTATAATACACCCATTTACTAAAAACAAGGGGTTTGTGTAATTTTTTTTTATGAAGTAGTTCACTTTTTACAATCTTTCAGTGATTTGGATTTTTTTCAGTGCAATAATGCATCCCCACAAGACCAAGACAGCCAGGACTTCCAGCCTCTGCAATATGGAGATAAGATCCCAAAACCACTGAAAAACTCAGGAATTCTGAGTTATTTACTGCATAGACAGACATCCTAGCAGGAAAACATTAGGATAAGCTCACAAATTTGGGACACATCGGAGAGTCAACCGTTCCAGGGTGCGTGGTGCAGAAGGTCCAAGAGTCACAGCTTTGGAATAGTTACCTATGCCAGGACTTCCATGCACTTGGGCTTCAAATCCTTTAGAAAGTCTAATCCAGTCAGGACCCTTAGATCGTAAGGGGTAGCCCTTGAATTTAAAATTCAAATTTCAAGTGTACCCAAGCTCTGTACTGAAGGGTGAACATTCCAGACCCGAGGAGCTCGGGAAACCCTTAAACATACCTGACATCTTGTTAGTTTTATAGTTCTTCACCAACCAGTTGTTCTCCAAGGACAGTACAAGTGATATATCAATATAGAGATAGAGATATATGTATGTATACACATGCAGTATATATACATACGTGAAAATCTATAATATATATTAAAGGCAGCCTGAATTTTACTATACAATGATAGAATATGTCTACACCATTTCCAAATACGTGTCTGCAGAAGTGCTAAGCAGTTGATGTCTGATTGGAAGTAACTCCTTTATGTAAGGTAAATGTGTTGCTTTACTGGGTAGCCCTAATGGGAATATCCTGCCAAAATGAGACTCCAGTCAGGAAAGATAAATGAATCATAGGCACAAGCTAATTTGTCACATATGCAGTTAAATTTTCTCTTTTATATTTGTAAATATTGAAGATTAGTTCTGTAAGTAGAGCCAAGGCTATTTGTTTTCTTTATTATCAATTAAATTTATCAAATAATTTGTTTTTCTTATTTTAGTATGTTTAGCAAAGCTTTTCTGATCCAAGCAAAGTTTTGTCAGTTTTTTTTTGAAGAGCGTGTCATTGCTATCTTAAAGATCATACAGTTGGCACAATTATAAGTGCTCAAAAGAGAAAACATATTTTGCTGAGCACAGTAGTCATTACTTTGGATCTAATCAGAGGTGGTGATGTGGTAGTTTAAGAGTTAGGGGGAAAAGTGCAGATCAGAGAAGACTATAAAGCGAAATTTTTTTAATAAGAAAGATGCAGCAACAGACCTTTTTTTATTTAAAGATATATATATAATGAGGAAATACATATAAATGCCTCATTAATGTTCGCATTTCACATACCCATTCAGTCTCATGTAACGAAAAACTACAGGCTTTAATGATATAGAAGAAAATATTAAAATCTTATTATCCAAAATATTTTATTTTGAAAATCCAAAATAAACAAATAAAAACCCCCTGTGATTAAACTGAGCAGGTGACTTTAGCTGGGAAAGGTCAAAAATCTCGCATGGTAGGGAAAAGCTTTGTAAAAGTCAAAGAATTTCAAACTCACAGAATTTGGAAATTTCAGTGTCTACCACATCTGAGACAAAGCAAATAACTACGAATTTTCCATTCAATCCTGCAAAATTGGAAAGAGCAGGCCCTTGGGCTTTGAGAAATCTAAAGCAAGAAATAAACAAATAAATTGATTAATAATAGTCTCAGAGCTAGAAAATTATACCACCAGTTCTTTTTCCATTTCAGATATGACTCTGAACTGGCTCAAATATTTTGTTCTCTCTGTTTATAGTGCATTCTGTGTTTGTCCCTTAGTATGATGCAGATCCTGTTTTTTTCACAGTAATGTATCTTAAATGTGTTTTTCATCTTTGTGAGATGAAGAAACAGAGAAAAAGAAAAGGGAGTGAGAAGACCATCTGAAATTAGTATTGATGTGAACCTTTGAAAAGTCTTGCTATAAGGTTCTAAATATGAAGCAACAGTGCCTCTGTGCCCTTCCCATTAGCAATCAATTACTTTGTCGTGGATATTGTTTAAGAGATAACCTTAGCAAGGACTCAGTTTGACATTGATGAGGTGGATTAGCTTATTTGGTTTAAAAAATAATCAGGCAAGCCAGAACGACTTGTTTTCTTGCTGAACATGAGGCTTGGAAGAACTTTTCATGTAGTAGTCTTTGTCACTTTGTACATTAAATCTTGCCTTTGCTAGTGTTTAGAAACTTCCTATTTCTGCAGACCAGATGGCGAACTTATTTTCTCTAGAACTTGGAAAAAGAAAATTCAAAGAAATGGGAAGAAAAAAGTCTGAGTAAATTAATTTAAAATTTATAATGGGCAATTTGCAGATAGTTTTTCTCTGATAGTTGCTCATATATCTAGTGCAAAAGAAGATATGATTTTAAAATTTGCACTTTAAATGTACTAATAAGTGATAGCTAACAGACCTCAGGGATCAAGCCTTTATGTAGAAGAGGCATATGGCACTTTCTCACTTAAGATCAATTACTTTTTCTGGTTTAACAAGTACATCAAAAGTATTGCTGTAGTAGCATCATACTGGCTACCATGCCTGTCTTTTGGGGGTCCGACACTGATGCTCTTACATTGATTTCTTTCACTGGTAACTTTATTTTTTAGTCCTTGTATAGCAAGATAGCTGAACATCTGTTAGGAGACAGAGTTCTCTAACACTTTTCTAATGGTGTCATGCAATTTCCTTTAATGAAATTTTAGATAAATGACTGATTTCATTTTAACTTTATGGTGCATCAGAATAGCTGGTGGTAGGTTTTGTAGCCAGCTATAGTCCATGTTTCTATTATCAGTATTTAATACCGTTTCATGTCACCATATGCAAGTAACGAACCTTTCCATAGCAATACTGGTAGCAATAAGATGACTTAAAATGCAGCAGGAAGAGTATTTCATGTATTAAAATCTACTATGGTAGCACTTATTTTCTGAATAAAAACACTTTTCAGCATGGAAGTGCTTACCTCTCACCATTCATCATGATCTTTTTAATAGTATCTCCTGTTGACCTGATCATCTGGACTGCCTACTGCAAACCCTTTACCATTTTTCAGCCCATTAATTTTGCAAATTTTAATTGTGTCTAGTTTTGACAGCTTTAATTTTCCTGGTATCCTGGAGAAGTCTTATCAAAAGGTGGCATTATTTAAATTAGTCCTGCAACTGGTGTGCTATGTGGGACTGCAGAAGTGGAAAGAGAGGAAGACCAGAAAAAAAAAAGTTTTCATCTGAATCTAAATGCGAATTTAGGGTTAGATAGAGACATTAGGCCCAGCCTTCAGAAAGAGATTGCCCGTAATTGGTATTAGTCTCCATGACAAACATTTCTTTTCAGATCCACTTCCTCTGGCAATTTCTCTTCTGATGTGTTGTGGATGAAGCAAATTAGTACACCTAAAACACAGGGTTACCTCAACTAAGCCAGAAAAAATTAGCGAAGCTTGTTCCTCTATTTTTCTCTTGTTCCTAGTCACTGTGTACTTCGTTAACAACATTCCTGGGGTTAATCAGAGCTTTTCACTTTGAACCATTGCAGTCCGAGTCATCGTCCCTTCTGGGGGCAATTGAACAAATCTAAAATAAGGCAATGCACTAACATTTTTTGTAACAACTTTCAAACCGAGAGGAACAATATATTAACTTTCTTGAGAAAAGGAAGTGAGTACTGTTAAAATCAGGTCAAATTTATGTGTTTTGGGCATTAATCTCTTAAAAGCCAGTCTGGCTTATATCCAGCTGTTTCTGTACCATTTTGTACAGGTGGCATACTTAGTTCTCACGCATCACAGAGGAAAATCAAAGCCAAAACAATGCTTACTGAAGATTTTGATTTTGCCTTGCCATGTTCTTTTAATTCTTTGTCATTGGAAAGCTTTGTCCTAATCTTTCTTGAGAGTCTATAACCTCCAAGTTCCTTTTTTGACATCACAGCTATTTTTCTGCCAGTGCAGTTTAGTATGCATAACCACTGGAGCTTCAAAGTCATCAGTTGACAAGCTGCTGTTTGAGATACATATGTAAACTTCAAGGAGGGAGAAAAACTCCTAGTTCAAAGGAACCAGAAAATAAATGCTCTGTTAATCAAGAATGATTTTAAAAGCAACCTCTGAGTACTTAAAATAATAGAATCATCCTGTTACAGTGGCAACGATGTCAATACAAAGTGCTTTGATTTGTTTTCATTAAACAAATGTAATTTGTCTCCTTGATTAAGTGCTATAAAAATAAAAAAACCTGCAGCCAGTTTCATGTCTTTTATTTGAAATTAAAGATGGTTTCTAATAGACTATTTAGAAACGTGCTAAAGATACAGTTGAGAAATTCCACTTGTACTGATGCATACTGACATTTTAAGGCATGAAAAGGCACTGAAATACTAGAATTAACTTTTAAAAAGTGCACAAGCATTCTCTTAAAATGGTGACCATTGCTTCCTTGTGCAAATCATAATTAACGTTTCACTGAGCAAGCAGGAAATATCCTCTGACATATTATTAAAGACTGAAAGTTCACTGGAGAATTACACCCTCCCATTTCACATGCACTGCTTGTGTTCCTACTGCACACCTCTTCTAGCCACATCGCTGGTCTTAACCACATGGCATCAGTCCTCTTCTAAGGGGTATCAGGTAAGGTAAAGTCACATTCTCTTTCTACAAGCAGTTATTCTTTGGGGACATAAAATCCCTTAGAATATGCAGTCACTTGATCTTCCTGATAGTAAGGTAGAACAGAGGTTGTTTGACCTCTTCTTCTTCACAAAAAAAAAAGGAAGAGGAGTACTAAGTGGCTATAAAACAGTCAGATTAACGGTATTTGAATAAAAGACTCTTTGGAGGATCTATCCAAACATCAAGTCTCTTCTGCTAAACTCCAGAAAGTCTTTTAGTATTGTGGCCCGAACTTTTTTTTTAACCTTAATTTGTTTTTACCTCTATTGTCTTTACTTTTTTTTTTTTTTTAGGTTGTTTTGTTGTTTTCTTTTTCCATGCAGGATTATGTAGGTTGGAACTCCTGTGTCTTCTATGAAATGAGCGAGCATCCTAATTCTGGAAGTAGAAAAAGAAAAAACGGACCATTATTCCTTCTCTGGAAGATTAGCAACCATTCTGAACACCAGAAGCTCTTTTGCCATAATCTCTTTAGCCAATATGTTTTGTCTCCAGTCCCTTTCTTTTCTGCTTTGTCTCCCACAATATCTGCTATAGACATGTCTGTCAAACCCTACAATAAATTTAAAATGTAGCCTCAAAGAATATCTCTGTTAATTCCTTTCATCTCACTTTTATGTGAGATGAGTTTCTTCCTCTTCCCTGACTTCTTCAAACCTCCAATACTGTTCAAAATTATATTTGTCTCAGCTTTCCAAGCTCTTATCTTGTACCACACCCCTACTGTGCCAAGGATGATAAGTTTTATCAATCTCATTATATGTCACACAGAAGTTGCTGTGCTTCTTGCTGTATTGCATTTCATTTACCCTAGTTCATTGACACTATGATTTCACAAATTTTCTTTCAGAATCTCTTCACTTCTGTGACACTTAAAAGTAATCAGTTGATAAAGATTATTAGCTTGTAACATAGATAAACAAAAATATGCACTAAACCAGAGCAATCAACTTGCATACTCGTAGTCTCTTAGCATTGGTGTTCTGTACATGATCTTGGGAATGGAGGATATGTTCCTTAAGTTGAAATTTTCATTTAAAGTAGATATATAATGTTGAATGGGATCACCTTTCATAGTGTAACTAGCCTTCAGCATTTGTAGGTAATTACTTGTGAAGATTTTAGATGACTATTTATCTTATATTTAGTGCACACCAAGTACCACGTAGAGTTTTCATGTGGGAATCGAACACAAATATGTATTAAGATTAATCAAAATCTACCAGAGGAAGAAAGCAAGGGCACCTTCAGCACAAACAGGCTTTTAAAAATAGTGGACATGAAAAAGAAACTTCATAGGTGATCCTAGAAACGGAGTCACTTCTCACATTAGAATAAACTAAAAAAGTAGAGAAATCACTACAACAACCAAGCCTGGTAAAATAGCAAAATGTATTATTTAATTATTGAAAGTTGTAGTGGCTAAAATTGTTCATAATACAAAAAAGTGTATCTTGAACAGTAAGAAATTCTGTTAGCCATTTCTATCAGTGGAATCTGCTAGAATAATTTTAAAGAAGTGAAAATACTAAGCAAAAAAAAAAATCAGGATATGTTCAGCACCATGGCTTTCAAAGTAGTTGAGTAGACTATGCAGTTCAAAGAAAAATAAAAGCTTTTCTTTTTTCTGTGCGTGAGATATCTAACCTAGCCCTCAATCAGTGTTTGTCCTTGTAAAGAGTTGCTGACAGACAACAGATATATTTGATTTTATATAAACCACAGGGAATTAATTTTTGTAAACAAGAAAATACAGTTTCAAAATAAGTGTGGAAATAGAATTAATAAATGCACTATTTCTGCAAAACATGGCTTGCTAAAGAGAAGTAATAGTGTGGTAAAACACTGTGATTCTCAGATGTCACTAAGACAGCTAAGCCTAATATTTTTTGCTGAGAAGCTAATACACTTGCTGTTGAAAAATCATTCATAGCAAATTGAAATTGGTAATTGCATCTTGCATTGAAGATTTTATGTAGCACATTTTCCCACTGCTCATATTCTGGCTAAACAGAGATTTAGCATCACTGTGGTTTGATCGTTTACCACCTGAAGGTTTTATACTATGATCCACTCAATGGCCATTGTTTCAGTGGTCCAGAATACTTAGGAGTCACTCTAGGTGACAGTGTACCCTGAAAGATGGGGAAAACTACATCAAGAAAAAATGCAAAACCAGCATAAGGAAGGTAGCAGCAGCTCTCTGCTTACAGAATATATATACAGGAAAGATTAGAAGTTTTGCCTTAACCAGTAATTTAACAGGTTTTCTTGCCATAGTTTCTTTAATTTAAATATATATTTCTTGCTTTAAATAAAAGTATTTTGCTTAAATTGTCTATTTGGGTGCTGTGTAGAATATGAAGTCAAATGGTATAAAATGTGTAAAGATTAGAATATTAACTTAATTGCTCTTTAAAACAGTTTTAAAATTGCATCGCTAGAAACGTTGGGGGATTTTTATTTTTAATGACAGATGTAAAAACCATGAAGACAATCATTAATGCCAGTATGTGTCTTGTTGCTCTTCTTTGACAGATGGTGATAAAAGTTTTACTTAAAAATACTGGAATTGGGCTTAAATGTTGCAATAGAAAGAAAGTGATTAGGCTTATTCTAAAAACATTATTAATCTGTTATGGCATGTGTCAACTGTTAAATTACATTAGATTGCATCATCTGTAGTCAGCTACATTAGATGTTTTTTCTCTCTCACTACTTGCCTACATAAAATATTCAACTCAAAAATAGCTGCAATCAGTCATTATATTTTAAATTATAATGCAATAATAGTGACTGTACATTTAAAGATACAATTTTTTGTGATGAAACCTTGTTATTAATTAATCACTGATCGAAATGTGTCCCTTAACATTATTTCTGGTACTGTAGTACTGTGGGTGGCAGGGGGAGCTCTTTTGTGATTTCAATTGAAATGGTCAGTAGTATTAGAATAATAGTGGCCATGAAAAGTAAACTACAGGTAAGGTTGAACTGCAGGGATCTGCAACTCTTTCTCCTAAAGGCAGATTATCCTTAAAGCATTTTTTTTAAAAAAAAATTTACTCTAGTGACTATTTTTTTCAGTTTTATGTTAGAAACTGTTTAATTTTGGTAATTAGTGCAGGCCCAATTATGGACTTAGATCTCACTGTATTAAAACTGGCATAAAAGCAGAAGAAAAATTGACTTTATCTCAGCCAACTTAAAATTCAAGAATATGATTAAGATCAGTTACTTTTAGCTGCCTAAAGCTAGACTTCTAGGTTAAGCTTTGCTCTGTGTGCCAAGCTAAGTTCCTTCCGTGAAGTCTGGAATGGGGTGCAACACCGCTTTTTTAGGTATCTCTCCAGTTCAACTAGAGAGGGACCAAAGATGACTTGCTTAGAATAGGTGTTCACTGAACTTTTAGACATGTAGTGTAAGTGTTCATCTCTTTCCCTAAGTGTGATGTAAGACAGAGCAACCAGACACAGACAGAAACATGAGACTACAAGGAAACACTGATGCAACACTAGACAAAAAAATCAGACGAGATCTCAAAACCTCATCAACTTAACTGTTACTTTTTCCTAAGCATCATAGCAAGAGAGAGGTGTCAACACAAACACTGTTAAAGTGTTTGTGCATGGTTCTGTGAAATAACAATGATGAAGAGGAATGCAAGGGAGCAATCATAAAGAATCCTTTACCCTCTTGTTAAATTTCTAATTATCAGAATCAGAAGTCAGCCCCTCAGTGCTGAATGAAGAAACAAAGCAGGAGTCTGTGAAAGGTCTTGAAAGATAAAATATATTATTTATGTTTGACTCAATATAGATACCAGTGAAGGAACACAGAAGAGTGCCATAGTCCGAAGTAAATAGGAGAAAATTTTATTAAAATAAAAAAAAGGAATAATCAAAGATGCTGGACTAAGTTTTAGGCATGTGGATTCTCCTTGGACATGTTGGACATCAAGAATCTGTAAGAGTAAAATGCAACCTGGGTATGACAGCCTAGAGAGCTAGCATGGATTTGAAAATTATAGATTTCAGTGACATTTAGTGTGGAATTCAATTTACCTAGCTATAAATTTTATAAACACTTACATATGGATGTGTTTCCTTTTTTGGTAACAGACAGTAACAGGCACTTTTAGAACATAATTCATCTCACCTTTAAAGAAGAAAATAAGTGAAGTAGCTTAAAGAGAAGACTAGCAGCTCTGAGTCTCAGCTGACAGCTAAATATTTGTATGAAATGTCAAGCGACAGGCAAAAAATTTTAGAAGTCGACATCTTTGGACTAGAAAAACAAGCCAGAGTAAACAAATCAGAGTCACCTTTCAGAATACTTCCTTCAACTTATTAAGAGGCAAAGCAAACTTTCTCCTATGTGCCAGTTTTGATTCACCAGGCTAACCACAGGCTATTTGGGCTATGCAACTCCCGTCACCTTCGCTCCCCCAGCATTACAGTGCGTGCCTGCACTCAAAAGAGTTCCCGAGAGATTTCATTTCAAATAGCAAAGCAAGGGATGACTATCATTCCTGCTTCCTTACCTACACTATGCAAAGACTGTAGACTTCCTTCCCTGTTTTTTGCAGAGGACTAGATGGAAACCAGGCCGTAGTATTCAATAGAATACGATAATAGAAAAGTTTAGTCTAAGGTACCAGCAGTTTCGAGACTGTGGTCTTCTGAAAATAATTTACTGCTTCTGAAATCACCAAAAGCTATGATAATAGAGAATAGTTCGTGTCAAAACTGATTACCAGGAATATTTATTGGAAGGCTATACCCCCATCTTTTGAATATATTAGCAACATATTTTGGATTTATAAAGTGAAATATACAGGTGACATACATCAACACAATGTCAGAAAAGTATAAAGTATTTCTTCATTTTAAAACAGCGTCATATTTGCTCCTTTTGTTCTCTGAGTTTGCCTCTCTTTGAACAATCTGCATCAGTTTTTATACAGAAAAACTTTGTTCCATAGTATCAAGATACCTATGCATATATTAAGAGTTAATATAAACAGGTTTTGAAACAAAGATCAATAGCTAAATATGAAAGAAACTCATTTTCAAAAGAAACAAGAAATATAACAAGACTGCATGGCAGTCAACACAGAATGTCAATTTAGTGTCTCGACAGCATGTGGAATAGAAGTTTAATCCAGAAAGGAAGAATGGTAAGATTCTTAACCTTACTGGAGTGCTGCTGTGATAAATACAGAGTCTCCTCTGCAGTTATTCCATCTGGACTCAGGGTACCAAAAAGGAATGTTGCATTACCCTACACTTTAAAACATTTTTATTTTCTCTCTCGAGTTTTTCGTAATTAAATAAAGAAAAGGTTCCATTTTATTTTAGATTTGCTTTCTAGTAGCCTGATTATACATTTAACTATATTTAGTCTCAGATTTGTACAAATAAAGACTTGTTATCAGAAAGTCAATTCAATACAGTGAACTTAATAAATTAGTAGTTTCTATTTTTTTTTCTCTCTTTTAAAAAATAAATAAGTCAGTAAACACATTTAAAATTCTGGAGTCCTTCTAAAATCATCTCAACTCACCCCTAAATTTGTAACTGTTAAATTGGAATCCAATATTTTCCAAATTGTAGCACTTGACTTGAAACCTGAACATGCCACAACTTCATTGTGACTGTGAGTGAGCAAAAGACAAGGAACAATGTGGAAAAAAGCTTAGAGGAGATAACTGAACAGGGAAAATGAAGGAGAACAGAACAGTGGGTGGAGTGTAACAGAACAAAGAGAAAGAGGGCACTGCTCTTGCCTGCAATGAGAGATATATAGATCATTATTTTTGAAAGAGGGTGAAAAAGAGGGCAAAAGAAACACCTAGAGAAGAGCCAAAATGAAAGAAAGGAATAAGTAAGTACAAAATGTGTGGGGGACTGGAATAAAGAAAAGTCATTGAAGTCCAAATTCACCCTTCACAATAAATACATTTTAAAAGGTTGCTAGATTTATCAGTACAATTTAAAACTCACATATACATCTGTGTTAGTAATCCTGGAACTGTTCATTAACACTGAGGCTGTGTAACATGGACTGGCGCATATCCGTTCTTTGATGTGCCCTTACCTTCCAAGACAGAACAGCAAAGTCCAAATGTGCCTATTAGGAATGTTTCCTTACTCATGCTCCCTCCTCAGTGGTGCCTGGAAAGAACCGGAAGTGTTTCTATGAGCTGAAATGATTCTACAGAACTTCATAGAAGTTTAGCAATAGACATGATAGCTAATGTCTACTAATGTTCTTTGTTGTTGTTTAATTGACCAGCACAACTTCAGCTACAAACTCCATGAGATTCTCTCTATGATGAATCTGCCATGACAAAGAGATTTTTCAGCCATGATACATTGATCATTTACACATCTGAACATAAAGTAGTAGATCCAGTGGTTTTGTTAATCTCAGTAATGTTACGAATAGATCTATAAATCTTAGCTTTTAAAAACTGAGATCTGTATTCTAACATCAAAGTTCACACAATTAACATTTTTGTGAATGAGAATTTTTTTGCTGTATTTTGAGCTAAATTCATTTTAGCATCAAAACTACTGTGACCTCAAATTGTGGTGTCAGAAAATATGAAGTTTTTCATATTCTGTCACAATTGTGAAAAGTAAAGCTCCCAAGCATGACAACGAAGCCAAATTGTGGAAAATTTTAATAAAATATGTGACAAAATAAAACCAGTTTCTATCTTTCTGTGACATTAAATGAGATTCACTTCATCTATTTCTCCTCAAAATATACAATGTCATAAGTGAAATCAGGTAAGAATCCATTAACTCCCTGCATTACACAACTCTAAAAGAAGTTCTAAGAAATTTCCCATGTCTGGGCAGAGGCTGCACTGATTTCCCTGGAGCTCTGTGCTAGTGTGCCTTCAAAATTGTTTCCCTATACAACTGCCTATATCAAAGTTACCTGGCTTTAGGTTCTAAATATACACAGGTTTTAAAGACAATCACTTCTCCATTTTTTAAATTGTTTCCTCTAGTAGTTTCTTCCAGCAGCATAAAACTTCAGCCACACCACATTGCAGATAATTTAAGGGTGCAAATAAGTAAGTACTTCGGAAGTAGAAACAGAATTAATTTTGTTTTTCAGGGACTATGTTAAAAAAACTGAGTTATTTGACTAGGCAGTAATTCATCAAATTAATTAGTAGTATTTTTTTCTAGTTTAAAAACTGTAACAGGAAATAACCAACAAAATTATGCAAAATTTAAAGTAAAAAGAAGACATGTTTTAAGAATACTGTCTGAGAAAGAACAAAAAGAAACATTCCAAATGACAGAAACCAAGCAAGTAAGGCAAAGTCCCTACTTTTGTCATTTCCATTTCAGACACCTTTTCATGTTAAATATATTTCAGTTGTTCACATTCTGGAATTTACTCTTGTGTGTATAGAAACTGGATGCATATTTTTACTTGAGTCTGATTTTTGTACTTCTGGGCCACTGCACATCAGGATTTTTCATGCCTTTCTACAGCCATCATAAGATAGATGAGATATGACTAAGTAAAGTCAAGGTGAAGACTTGGATTAAAATTCACCAAAGGGTTAAAAACTGTGTTCTCATCAGCCAGGTTTAAACAGGTAACTCTGACAGCATTAAATTCTGCATAAGGGAACTCTTCAGTGCAAACTCAACTGTCACTACCTGTTCAGCCACTTCTGTGCTGTTGTAAACTTCCATTTTCCATTCAATATCTAAACTGGCAGATGAAAAAAACCCTCTGATTCAGATTTTGCAATAAGACAATGAAAGTTCAAAGCACAGTACAGCCAGCTTAGTTTCAGAAGACAGCCTCTACTGTGGAAACTACATGCAGGAAGTTCTACACAGAATGAAAAGCAAGAAGACAAACCTCTTTAAGTTCTAATTTGTTCACTCCCCCAGACTTCTGGCCCCCAAGTTTGCCTTCTGCTAAGCACAGCCTAAGAACATTGCTACCCATGTTACAGCCTGAGGGGATAGAGAGGATGTGACCATTTCCACAGAATCAGCCCACATCAAAAACAAATAACAGCCAGAAGTTTTTGACATATGTAGGCCATCAAGAAAAAATTATACAATTAGCCATTCTGCAGTTCGTACTAGTTGAAAATTGCATTAACAGGCTGAAGAGAGAGGCCTAGTTTCAACAAGTCTCACTACTGATGTGGGAAATTAATATAGAGATGTTAAGGATACAGGTACACTTGAGCTGCTGCAATAACCATAACGCTTTGTGGTGTGGTGCTAGTGCTAACAAAAGTTAATATGGATATGCATGACAGCTCACCACCACAGTACACAACTTCTCTGTCTTCTTTTACAAGGTTGGCAAACCTCTATAAAATAGGCAGAAAAGAGGGGGGTCTTGCACAACTTTTGTCTATATTAGTTAATTAGTAATTAAGAGTGTACATTTTCACACCTTTCCTGTCAACACTTTTAACAGAGGAAAGATCAGATCACCAAAATCATAGGTACGTGGGTGCCAGTAATGAGGACATAAACAGATATCTCCAGGAGAAAACCCCTATAAACTATAAATGGTTGGATCTATGGTGCACCTGAAATTATTCTAATGAAACAGATAACTACGTTTTTTCATTTCTTTATGACTGAAAAAATTACTGTATATTAGCAAAACCCTCACAAATATGCTATGAATTTTCCAAAACCTGCATAAGTGCTGCAAATTCAGACCTAGCATTAATTGGCACTGCTTAGGTGAGGACAGTGATAAAGTTGCAGCCCTATTGCAATTACTGTTAGCTCTCAAGATTTGCAAACTCACCCAGAAAGCTGAATATCTGTATATGAATGCTAATGTAGTTCTTAGCAAATTGTTACAACAAAGCAACAAGTAATATATAAGAAACCTGACAAAACCAACTTTGATTTTGGTGTGGTTTAGGAAGGGTGTTCTCTAATTTAGTGCTCCAGCTAAAACCACATGCCGCTTTCTTGCTTACCTCTCTCCCTTCCCCCTGTCCCCTGCCATGGGCTGGAGAGGAGAATTAAAGGCACAAAAAGTAAAAAACACGGGTAGAGATAGGAACAATTTACTGGAAAAGAGCAATGAGTTAAAAAAAAAAAGTAGCATTAACAGCAAATATATTAATAACAAAAGTATACAACAGAGAGAGTGATTAATATGTCAGAACATTCACCATGGAGCCTGTAACCCAACTGCAGCCCTGCCAACCCAACCAGAGGAGAGCCATTCCTTGTGGAAAGAGACTCCCTTTCCCGTCTCTGGCAAAGAAGTGAGGTGATATACAATAACCTCTGGGTCCTAGCCATGTCCCCTCATGACTACTGCAAAAAATAACACTGCCCTGCCTGGAACCAGGACAGCTTTTAAAAAGAACAGAACAAAACAAACTTTGACCATTGGGCCATAAGACTAAAGTCAAAACAGAAAAGTAACTGGCACCCGAAAAATAGCAGAAAATGTGGTATAGCAATTTTGTGGAATGGATTAGACAAGCTTCGATTTTTTTGCCTTTCCTGCATAAAAACAGGAAAATTTGCTTATTTGAAGATGACCATTGATAAACTAAATTTAATGCAGTAATAAAAATTAAAAGACATCCTACCAAATAATAATTGAACACAAAAGTCTAACAAGTGTTGTCCTTTGCTACTATTTTAGAATATTGAAGATCCTTTACTCCTTAAAAAGGAAATAAATATTTTTCATATTAAGTTCCAACACAGTATACCAGTTTAAACCATTTCAACAAGGACACAACTTCATTATACACTATTTAGTCCATTTTCCATTTTTTTGTGTGAATGTCAAGTTCTGTACATAGCTGATAAATCTCACAGCAGCATTCCTTTCCCAGTAATCATGCCTTAGGCAAGGCCCGTGTGGACAAAAAGAAAGGTTTAAAATACATACGATTCCTTAAGTTTTCTTCTCTCTACTCTTAATAAGCTACCATGCCTTGAGACTTCCAAAGTCCACATGGTTTTCAATCCTCCTTGTGAACATGTAGGTTATACTTAACCAAACAATGCTGAAAGGTGTATCTAAGCAACAAACAAAGTTTTGATTTGCAAAAACAGGCTTTAAGTACTGTATCCACCAGAACATACTGATGCCTTTTCCTGGTCTTAAAAATCAAGAATCAAACACGGTTAGAAGGGAAAAAGGGATTTTACCTTTGTATTTATTTTAAGGATCCTTAGGTGCACCACATCCAGGTTGAATGCACCCCAATGCACACCGCAATGCACAGCCCCGATAGATCGGGTATTACATTATAGGCCTTACTAATTAGCATATCTATCAAAGATTCCCCAATGAGAGGCTTGAGTGAGCCTCCGTCCCCAAGGAACCTTCCCCTGAATGGTTCTATCTTAGTTTACAAAATGTGTTCTGGAGAGGACCTTGGTGTCTGGGGCTTTCTGATCCCTAACTACAAGGCTTCTAAGATGTTTAGTCTCCTAGCTTGACAAATAAGTCTAAGAATTTAGGCTAAAAAACACTAAGAATACAGAAGTTATAAAAAGGTATAAAAGGGGTATAAAAGAAAAGGCAAAAAATCATCATGGCATCAATACAATAAACAAATCTTCTTGCCATTACTAAAATACTTGTGTGGTATACTTGAATAATAATAAGCTTCTGAAGACATTAATTACACTGTTATCAGTCTTGAATTTAATTTTTGAAAAAAACCAAAACCAATATGCTTTGCTTATATTTTCTTTTAGGTTGGATTCTAAATTGGATTGTACAACATGATCTACCAGTTCTTAGGATCAATACAATACATTTGTCACTTTTGTTTTTTTTTAATTTATGCTTATAATCCCACAGTACATATTAAAAAAGGAGCAGGAAGAAAAATAAGGTTCAAAACCAATGTAATTACTCAGTAGTTCCAGTTTTATATAAACAGAAAACCAATCTTATTTCCTTCTCCATGCCTTTTTCTGTCTCTCACTGAGGCGGAAATCTCTGTTCTATAATGTTCCTTTAAAATAATATATATTGCAATATTCGAGTATGTTTCAGTTTTTCCTAGTTAATAGTTCAACTCATAGCCAAACATCCATCAGCACAGTAATTTACTATACATTCCCACATCAACAACACACTTAAGGCACATTCAGTTCACAGTTCTACGAATATCTCTTGAATTCTTTTATACCTTATTTAAAGGGAAGTAGGAGTTGAGCTGACATTTGTTCGGCAGATGATGTATGCAGCAGCCTACAATATGTGTTTAAGAAGTACAAAGATTCTTGGAATAAACACTGTAACTTTTATTTTTAAACAGTCGTATTTTATGATTGGAAATAGAATTCCATAAGAGGAGGTTCAAGACAGCAATATTACAAGTGGAACTAGAGACTTTAACTGAAAGGTTAATTAATCGTGAAAATATTTCAGGAGTTAGCAGAGGCGATAAGATACTGCAAAATATCTGTGGGCCTATCAATGATTTCTTCCACATGTTCAGTCCCTCTTCCTCAAAATAGGAATCAATACATAGACCACAACCATGAGCAATGTTTTTCATAGATGACTGAAAACCTCTGTGCTCTCAGGGGTAAAAAGCTCTTCATTTGTGATCATACAAAAAACAATGGAGCTTTCAGGAATTTCCTAACATTAGGAGTACATCTTTTGAGAAGTGATCTTGAGGCATCAGAGTTCAACAAGAATGTTGCTATTTTATGGAGGCTTTACAGTACAGTTGTGTAGAAAGACACTTGTATTTGGGGGAGAATACAGAGACTAGTGTCTAGTGGTTATCTGGGGGTTGAATTAGGAACAAAATCTTATCATTTGAAAAAAACCAGACAAACCAAAATGTCTTGCATGGGGAAAGATCCAGGAGTAGGAGATAACAAAGATGATAAAATATAATTTAACCTAGGAGCTTGTATCCTATGCCTTGGTCTTCACTAGGAAAATTTCCCAGTAATTGTCATAAGAAAAGTCTAGGTAAACAATGTGCCAAAGCCTATGACATCTTGAATGCATTTAGATGCCTATTTTTAAATATGCAGCAAATTATATTTTACTGCAGAAACCAATTTTAATCAGTTTAACAGGCCCTCTGCCTTCCTGAATTATCCAGTCATCGTCTTTCCAAAAGATGAAACAAATGCTGTTTTCCAATACTTTGAATTAAAATGGTACTTTAAGCATAAACTAGCTCAGAGTCATGTCATATAAGGTTCTCTTCATCCTACAACAAAACTGAAAAAAATTAAATGAGAGGCAATGATGCATAAGCTTAATATATTCCTACAAACTAGGGGTATGTTAGCTTTGCCTTGTTAAATATTTCTTAAGCAATTTTTAATTGACAACATATGTTGAACATCACATAGCAATGTGTGCAAAGCACTTTACATCTGTCATGCCCTCCTGAAGCTAATCCCTCTTTCATATGCTAGCTTTCTTTGTATTGCTGCAGGCTTTGTTTCTGTTTACTATCTTTCAAAAGGATGAGAGAAAAATCCAAGCTAGCTGTCAGTGAGAACAGGCTTATTTTACAACAGTTCTAATTCTATTAATCTTTTGACTGGCTATCTGCTAAGAAATCATTATAACCAGGCAATGATTTACACAGAAAGAAAAAGTCAAATTCCATTTCTTTCAAGGTGAGAGAAATTTCATTTATTTTCAAGGCTTAACGATGGACAAATGGCGTCTGACAAATTTGGTGGCCTTCAGTGATGGGGTTACAGTATTTTTTTTGGTAACAGAAAAGTGTCTGGTGTCTTCTAACCAGATTTGTGCAAAATGTTTGACACGGTGTCACACAACACCCTTATGTCTAAACTGGAAAGACATGGATTTTATGGATGGACCATTTAATAGATAAGGAATTGGCTGGATGGCTGCGCTGAAATAGTTGCGGTGAATGGCTTGGTGTCCAAGTGGACACTAGTGACAAGTGGTGTTCTTCAGGGGTCAGTATCAGGACTGATGCTGTTTAGCACCTTTTCCAGAGACATGGACACTGGGACTGAGTGTACCCTCAACAAATTTGGGGATGACACCAACCTGTGTGGTCAGAAACACTGGAGGGACAGGATGCCATCCAGAGGGATCTTGACAGTCTTGAGACATGGGCTTGTTCACACTTCATGAAGTTTCATAAGGCCAAGGGCAAAGTACTGCACCTGGGTTGGGGCACTCCCAAGTACAAACACAGCCCAGGAAGAGAACGGATTCAGAGCAGCCCTGAAGAGAAGAGGTCCTCTGTGCCTGTACCACAAACTGTAATCATTGCTGACTGGATACCAGATTTTCAGTATGGTATGGATGTCACTTGCAATGATGCAGAGATCAGGTCAGAAAAAAGATAAAAAGGGGGACCTGAAAATCTTACTCTGGGTGCCAAGAGTGTGCAAAAAGGCTTGGATTACATTGTTACCATTACAATGGTGAGATACATGGTCTTCAAGAAAGGCAGGAAGGGGAGATGATAAAGAAGAGTTAACCTTTGTGAGAGAGCACTTAGAGTGAATGGAGGTCTGCCTGGGGGTTGATGAGAAGCCATCAACTTTTTATCAAGTCATGATAAAAGACAGGAAAGGCAAAAGTGATATTATAGTGAGTGTCTGCTGTAAGCCACCTAACCAGAAATAATGAGTGGATCAGAACCTCTACAGACAAGCAGGAGCAGCCTCAGGTTTGCAGGTCCTGGTCTTCATAGGGGTCTTCGTCTACACCTGTGGAGGATGTCTGGGACAACCCAGCAGGACATAAGCAATCTGGGAGGTTCCTGGAGTGTTTGATGATTATTTTCTCCTATTAATGACATAGAAGGACATGACAATGAGGAATGGTATACCATCTCACCTCTTACTCATCGGTGCGGAGGGAAAGCAAGTTGAACACACAAGCAAAGCAAAACAAAGGAATAATTCACTGCTTCCCATGAGCGGGCAGGTGTTCAGCCATCTCCAGGAGAGCAGGGCCCCATCATGTATAACAGTTACTTGGGAAGACAAGTGCCGTCCCTCCAGACATACCCCCCTTCCTCCTTCTTCCCCCCACTTTATACACCGAGCATAATGTCATATGGTCTGGAATATCCCTTTGGTCAGTTTGGGTCACTTGTCCCAGCTGTGTCTCCTCCCGACCTCCAGTGAACCCCCAATTTCCTTGTCAGCATGACAGTAGGAAAAGAAGAAAAGGCCTTGGTTCTGTGTAAGTCCTGCTCAGCAATAAAAACACCTCTATATCATCAACCCTGTGTTCAGCACAAATCCAAAACACAGCTCCATACCAGCCACTGGGAAGAAAATTAACTCTACCCCAGCCAAAACCAGCATAGTCCCTTGGAGATATTCAAAGATCATCTGGACATGGTCCTGTGCAATGGGCTATAAGTGGGAGGTTGGACAGGGTATATAAGGTAATTTGCATAGTTTTACGTTACTTAGTAAATGAAGCAGTTGTCTCATTCTGAACAAAAAATATCTGAAAAGACCGCCCCCCCAGAAAAGTCAGATTTTTCTACTGAAGCTGTAGTCTTTACTCAGGATGTTTTGTGTGCAGTATTTGCCCAGGCTGTCAGGTTTTCATACTGCACTAGTTGACATTCTTTAAAATTTTGTGGAATAGGTGGGAATTACGTCACAAAAATGTAAGATCTAGCATGAAATTGGAGAGATTATGGGTAGCACTCATAATGTATTGCTTCAACTTACTGTTTCAGTCTATCTACAGCTTTTCAGCATCTGTTTCAAATGAAGTAAAAGAGGGATTTGTTAATCACAGTTCAAGGAGGACTGACTGCATGGACAATGTGTGAATACATTTGTCATCATTATGCCTGACTTCTTTTCCCTTTCTCTCTATATTTGAAATAAAGAAAAGAATGTGTTAAAAATCTTACCTGGTGATGAGAGTTGTAGATATTCATGGTACTGTACGCAGTGCTATTGGGAATTCAGTGGGGCCCTCCTAACCTGAGAAATTACACTTTGCTGAAGAGAATGGAATTTTCAACCACCAGACGTTTGCTTAAAGTAGTGAACATCCCCTGGAGGGAGGAACAAAAAAATAATGTGAATAGAAGTTGTATATAAAGAAGAGAGCAGGTGGAAGACTAAGAGCATAGTTCCACATATATTTTCCTTGGAAGTGAAGCTAATTTAAGAGGTCCTCACTCCCTACACAAATATATACACCTTGACCCCCCATTGCTTGTTCTCATTCACCATCCTCTCTTTTGTTCTGTTGAAAACATTTGTAAGGCCATAATGTAGAATAGATCCCTGAAGTGAACTGTATTAATGAAAGAGTCTCCAAGGTTTGTTATTCACATCAATGATTCGCTTTACAGCACAGCATTACAAATAGTTGCTTCGGCACATTTGACGAAGTGACAAATTCTAACATAGAGGCAGAAATCAGCAAGTGGTGTTAGAAAAGTGATTTTTTTAAACCAGCTTTGCCACTGAAGAGCACATGAACCTGCACTTTAGAAACCCATGGGGAAAGAAAAGGTCTGTAGGTGTCCTATGCTGCTTTGCATAATAAAGGCTTTCCTCAGTGCAATTGTGTTCTGATTTCAGGATTTTTGCTTAAGATTACTTGTATAATAAATGCTGGCTTGTTTTATTATCATTATTTATGACTTACATTATTTTATCATTAGATCAGGCTAAATTGTGTTTAAGAGTGTTCAGTTCTGGAATGGAACTATTTACATCTGTTTGGTGGGATACAGAACAAATCGGGAAGATGTAATTCGTTCTCTTCATAAAAAAATGAACCATTTAGCCTGGACCACATGAACAACTCTTGTTCATCAACAGCTTAATTTAGAAGATAAAGGGAAGTTGCATAGAAGTCTGATCCTTGCAAAATTTAAAGAAAAAAAAAATTTGTTTGTCCAAAATACAAGGAAAATAAATGTTCCCAGTTCCCAAAGGAACAGAAATTTGAGTATAAAGCATAATTCTCCAAGTTATCCTTTCCCTCTTTTACTTATTTTATACTGCAGACATTTGCCATCAATAGCCCAGAGAGTCAGATGTGAATAATTCAATGTGCCATGATTAATGCTAGTAGGATTACAAAACGTAGTCACTTTGTTCTGTCTAGAATGCAATAAATTTACTACTTCTATCCTATTTTCAAAAATAATGAACCCTGAAAAAATGCAGATTTATATCATACCATCACTGTGCACACATATTAATAAAACAATTAAAATCACAATTCTGGACATAATATTAAGGACCAATAAAATATTTTTACCAAAGCAAGTATATTTCCTTACAGTATCTTTGTACAGGCACGTTATTGTAAGAGATATCCAACAAGAAAAAAGTCAATATTTTAAAGTGCTTTTAAAGCCACTTTGGACTAAAATAAAATCTTCATTATGTACAAAAATTTACTCAAAATGATGAAAAGCTTTGGTTGTTCTGCTGTTAAAAAAATTGAATAGTTTCCATCAATTATCCTTGTAGCTTCCTTTCCAGTCTCCACTGGGTTTACTTTCCTTACAGGAAAGGGAGAAACTATATCCACTTAAGTTCATTCAACTGGGCCCAGAGATTCTGATTTCAACTCTCTTCTCCGCAAGACAGGATTGTACTTTTTGTCTTTACATTTCAGCTAGTCGTATTTCTAAGATGGTTTTTAGTAACAGTTTCTAATATGATTTCAGTGTGAAGTGTGACTTTCTTGAGTGGAATTTACATTAATCCTTTCTGCATCACCTGATGACTAAATAATACTAATAGGAGAAGATTTAATAAAATGTGCATTCAATTAACTTTCTGAAAAGCATTTTGCATTAAATGTTAGCTAAAATGCCATAGTATATGCAATAAACAAGAAACAAAACATAATTTGGCATGATTAATATATAAACATGTATCAAGATTTTTTATATCAACTAAGAAAAACCTCAGAAAATTGCTGCCTTTACTCATTGTTACTGAAATGCAGCAAAGATTTTGTTCATTTTCAGTAAAGAAGAGACTCAAAAATAACAGGATTCTAAGATGCTGAAGGTGGAACATGGTCATGCAAACAGAAAAGTGACATTACCATGACCCTGTCTTTTTCTATTTTCTTAATTTTTTGAGTGAATTTTTTCAACAGCGTGCTGTCTTATTAGACACTATCACCACCAATTTTCCCAGAAATCAAAATAACAGCAAAGAGACCTTCACTCACATTGTTCTCCAATACATCTAACCTTTCTTGTAAAATGAACTCTCTAGGTCTGCATAATATGTTTAAATTATAATAGTTTGACTGCTGACTTTTACTAACACAACCTTAAAAATTTTGTGTGTTGCTGCGAATCTTCTGTTCAGATTGACAGCAAAGTTAGGGGAGGCATTCTGAAAACAAAATTCATTATTTTGGTCTACTCCAGGTCTGACAAAGGACAAAAATTCCTCTTTAACTCACTATATTACAAAAAAAAAAAAAACAAACCAAACCAGCCTGCTGAAAACACAGATATTAAAATGGCAAGGAAAAATGAAAGAATAAGACGAATTAATTCAATCATCCAAATATTTAATAAATCTAGTCATTTAAAATCTGGCTTATTAGCAAACATTTAAAATGACATAGTCCTAAAAACCCACAGAATCAAGATGCAGTGACGTTAGAAGACAATCATATAGCACAGTCAAATCTGCATTTGCCATATTTGTTTATCTTGAAGTATCATTAAGCGACAAATTCTTGGAATCTCTTCTAGTTGCAAATGTAGAGGGAGAGAAAACAAACACATCCAGATATGGCACCAGATTTGCTCAAGGTTCTCCTACCATGTCAAATACATGCAATGAGTTTGCAATCACTTCAGTTTTTCATCTGTATCCTATCAGTGCCAACTGATATTTTGTACAAAGAGATGTAATTTTTTTCAATGGCTGAAATAAGGGATTATTATGATTTTTCTTTGTCTTAAGTAAGCTAAATTCTCCTTCTCTCTCCACTCTTCTTTGGATATCAGGCAAACAAAGCTGCCATGAGACTAGACAAGTGTTTTGGACGTTTGAACATCATCCTGTTGGATAACGTGAGAAATGTTTTTGTCAGATTATTTTTTAAGCTTGAGGAAGGACACTTCTCTGAAATGCAGCCAAGCACCCAAGAGAAAGATTCTGTTTTCCAGTGCTGCTTTTGAGACACTGTGATCGTATGCTACATGAAACAATAAAATGTAATTTTGTATTACATCTTCCCCAGAAAATGCAAATCATTGTCTTGGTAAATACTCCTGGAGATATCAAAGTCTTCAGACCTATCAAACTCTATCAACTTTTTTTGGAGAAAAAGTCCAAATGAGTTAGAAACTACATTTCTGATAAGCATAAAATTTCATAGGAAGGAAAACAATGGAAAACTGGAAGGTTTATTCCATTCAAATATTACACTTTTTTAAGAAGTCTGAAAAATAAATTTTTAAAAAAAAAGAAAAAAGGAAGAATACAATTTTGAAAAATCATAAGAAAACATGGCCTTCTGGTTTGGTTTTTTTTCAGCTTCTCAGTTGCTTGTTAGGTCATTTATGACACCAGTAATTTTTGAGACAGCTGCATCTAGATGAGGGTGGGGTGCTCATCTAAGTCACTATTTGAAAGGAAAAAATGTCTTGGATACTGAATTGGAGTCCCTTGAGACTAATCAGAAAGGATTTGCTGTCATTTTGGAAAGCTCCTCCTTAAATGAATATGCCTTGAGGCAGTTATCTTTGAGTGCGAACGGACAAGAAGACAAAACTGATATATGTGTTCAAATTATGAAGGAAATAGACAAAATAGGCGATGTCAATAGATGTGCAATTCTTTAAATTTTGTTGGAAAGGTGTTTTAGGTTATTTGGTTCAAGTTTTAGGGGGTTTTGGTTTGGTTTTCTTTTGTTGTTTTTCTCTGGCTAGTGTGCAAAATATTGGGAAGAAAGCAACATAATTTAGATAGCTTTCTCGAAGAACAATTAGGTGTAAAACAGCTTCTTTTGAGACTCAGATTTTATTGCTTGACCTTTTTCAAAATGACCACACCTGTATTTATTTGAATTTGACAAAAAAAAAAGTGGGGAATGGCTAATTAAGTTGATTTTTGAGCCATGGATGCTGGGAGCAGGGGAAGGAGGTGGAGGTGAAAAGGTAAGAGAGGAGGCAAAAAGAGGAAGTGAGGAGAGAGAATGAGAGAACATCTTTCCTGATATTTATGCTCAAGATCAGGTATATTCTCTTTATTCGCTATTTCACAGGAAAAGGCGATGAATAATTTTGAACATGAGGGTTGTAGTTGTACTGGTATGATTTTCATTTTTCTCACAAAGTCATTTTTCAGAAATTAGTTTCAGTTGCTTGTGTGCTTGATACTAGTTTTGCCTTTACAATGTTTTAAGTGACTAAGATTTTTAGGCTTCATAGGATGACCACTCAGTAGGGGAATCCTCCTGTCTCATCGCACCTTTCCCTCTCACTTTCAATACCACTGTGCTACCTCTGGTGCTCATCAGTAGCAAAATAGTGCTAATTTTCACTTAGCCCCATAGTTTATCAGAGGACTAAACTTTCAGGAGAGCTGAAACAAGAAAACGAGTAGTATGAGACTGTGAAGCTAAGAGCAACCTTACACTAAACTTATAGATCCCTTCCTGGACAACTGCAGTAAATAAACCAGTGTGAAGGTTTCACCATGCCACAAGATTTGTATACTACTAGTCCCCAGCAAAACCTTATTTAAATATACATGATGGCTAGCGACCAGTAAAACACCCTGATGTGTTTTCATTTTTGTTGAGTGGGACAAACTGGGAACTGCAAATGCTCACAGAAGAAGAAACGGCTTTTAAAAAGACTTATTATCCTGATTAACCTGAAAGAAACCTCTATAAAATCAGCCTACTAGAAGCAAGGTAATAATGTGCCAATCATGTGCAAAATCCATAGAATTTAGTACTGCCTTAATAAACTGTGAGGCATTGTATGTACTTGTTCCAGCTAACTCTGCACTTCTTGACCCAAAAAAAAGTAAAAATATGGAATACCAATTTCAGATTTGTTTGTAATTATCAAATTAAATTACCCTGGCGTTTTAGAACATAAACCTCTGTTACCAGCTGTGTCTAGTTTGTAACATTGTATATATTTATCTTTTTATTTATTGTCTAAATTGCCTTGCTTAAAAATCTCATCCATGTCTTCAGGAACTATTTAATAATTGTAAAGAATGCTATACAATTTGAATGAAGTGACAGTTTCTCAGGCTTATGGCTTTTTTTTGGCGTTACAGAATTTATCACATATGCACATAATATATCCTGGCATGGTTTTGGCCCATACCAAATGACACACCATGCTTTCTGGGTATGAGTAAGAACATAATATTGGATTTGGATCATTTCCAATAGGTAGTCTTTTTCCATGGATGAAAAAATCTTAGACTGATGTAAATATTGTGGTGTGTTACTTAACATCAAGACTTAAAAAATGGTCACTAAACTATTATACTTAGTAATACAGACATAGCTTGAGTGACCAAATACCTAGTTTGTTTATATAAGCATACATCACATCAGTCTCAACAGAATAATTAAACCAAAGATACCAGACTCCAAGTGGAACTTCTTTTGTCATGCACTGGAAATAAGTGACACTCTATATCAAAAAGTAAAAAAAAAGCAAACCAGAACTTACTTGAAAAAATGTGTTAGGTGGAGATGTGTATTTCAATAATCTGGAATTTAGTTCTATTGATTCAAAGAAGTCTGGATTGTAATTCTTCAGATGAAGTTTATAATGATTCATATTCCACTGTGCATTTTTTTGCCATGCATGACATGTTACACAAAAGTATGAAACAAATTTAGAGTAATGGATTCTACTCCAAGAGTCTAAACAACTGAAGGTGTGATGGTCCATTAATTTTTAGAAAGTTAAGTAATTCCTTAAAGTTTGCCCTGCTAATATTTAATGACAAAAGTAGCTAGCTGTGACATCCTTATGCGAAATGGAAGTTGACTTACTTACAGGATCTTTCTACGTGGATTAAACAATTTCTCTCAAAAAAGTAAACACCAAACGATCATGAGATTAAATCAGGGAAGGTTTAAAATTTTATTATATTTTTCTCTTACAGTAAAATATTATATTATTTAAGGGGCATATAAACTTTGTCTGAATATAAAGCTCATTATTATTTGGTTCACACAGGGTTTGCTCATTGGAGTGGTATGAAATTTAAGCTCTGCTCCTGCAAGCATCTACGCATATGCTTAATTGTAGGTACCTCTCCATGGTCCAATGCTATCTGAATGAAACATGATACTCTTCAGCAGGGCTAATTAGTTCAAACCAGTGAAGAAGGAGAGGGAGGAGGTGCTCCAGGTGCTGGAACAGAGATTCCCTTTCAGCCTGTGAAGAGATCTACACCATAATAAAAATCTACACTGCAGACTGTAAATGACCCCACATCAGACACAGCAGGTGGATATTTCCAAAAGGTATAGTCACCACTGGCAAGGACGTACTTAAGTAGGTTTTCCACAGTAGGTAAAAGAGTCAGTAATGAAGAAGTAAGGGTGAACCTGAAAAAAGAGGGTAGTGCAGGGAAGGTTTTGTTTTAATCGTCTTTGTTTCTCACTATCTAAATCTATTTTAATTGGCAGCAAATTAAATTTGTCTTACTCAAGTCAGGTTTGGTTTGCCTGTGACAGTAATTCGTGAGTGGCCTCCCTGTGCTTATATCAACACACAAGGTTTTCACCTTATTTTCTCCCATCCTGTTGGGGAGGGAAAGTGAGGAAGTGTTTTGGAAAGCATCTGGCAGCTAGCCAAGGTCAACCTACCACATAACAATACTGTGTTTGATAATATAAATTTTAAGGTGGTACAGAACACAGATTTTGACTTTGCACCATAGTAGACAAGCGAGGGCGCGTCTAATTTTTTAAAAGGTGAGAGAAAAAACTTTGTTGGTTTTGAGAAATGCACTCCTTTTACGAAACAAAATCTAACAGCAATTCTGAAGACAAGATCTGGAATCACTAAAGCTGCCAACTCTTAGTACTTTAGTTAAAAGGAAAGCTGGATATTTAGATGACCACACTAAGGACAGAGTGGCAATCAGAAGAAATTTTGGTACAGGATGAAGCACTGATTCGAGCTGCAGCTTCCTATGTGTATTTCCAGAATGGGCACTCCCATGTTCTGAAGTGTTTCAGTATTCAGATTTGTGTTTTAGATGTTTAGGGGGTTTTGGATGATTAAATCCAAGGTTATGCCTGGATCAAATCCTGGTAGTACTTTATGAATGGTATTCATCTTAACTGTATTCTGACATGACTACACAAGAACTCGTTTTCGTTCTCTGGTTTTTCTTACCTACTCTGTCAAGATTTTCCCCAAAAAGAAGTTCAGAGGTACAGGCTACTTGTGAGCTTTGAACTACCCCAACAGATAGGTTAGACAGCTGAAGAAAGCAGAATTTGTCACTTGTCAGTTAAAAGCAATCACAAATAAGTAAAATATTTCCAATTTTTAAAACTCTGTAATAAGTAGTTTTACAAAAGAATTATATTATTTTAAATTAGCCCTAAATATGACCAGTGTAATTGGTTTTGTTTCATTGTAATATCTAGACTATTATAGTGATTTCATGCCTGTGGGAACTTATTCCTGATGGGAAGCTCAGTAAATAAATGCAGGAACATGTTTGCCTGGAGAGTGCTTATCACTTTTCAGTCACAAATAGCAGAATGAAAGTGAAGCAGTGAAAGAGCAAACAACTGACACCAAAAGAATGTAAACATTGAAAATTACAATGAAGGTCTCTCTTAATCAAATTTTTGTGTGATACTACTGCAGACAATAAGAGAGCACTGATGCTGGTGGTTATTAATTGCTGGCATTACAGGGGGTCCCGGAACATCTCAAAGAGATAGAAAGCTGTAATACAGCTTTTTTTGTCAAAAGAAAAAGTCTCTTCTATTAAAAATTGCAGTCTTCAAAACAAGTTTTATACATATGTATATATGCATAAAACTATGTATATAGTTTATATATATATACATGCATATATATGTATGCAGAAGGGAGACAGAGAGATAAATACATGTAAAATCATCAGCCAAATCCTGATGCTTAACACAGGAAAAAGTTACATTTAGGTATGTGGGGAAAAAACATTATTTTGCAGTCTTCTATAGACATGTGAAGTACCTCAACAGCTATGTTACAGCTTAAAGATTCATGCTTTCGTTCCATTAAAGCACTTTATCTACCAATAAAAATAGCCATAAATTTAGGGCATCATTCAGCAAGACACACTAATCCTACAGACTTAAATATGCAGTGAAATATTTTGCTGAACTGGGATAATTAATCCTTGGATTGTCTGAGAAAAAGGGACTATATTTTAGAATAGAACTTGGTGTTTTTCTCAAGAAATACCTGTTCTGTCCTAAAGAACAGAGGACAAAATTCTGCACTTTCTGACATATGCAATCAGGATTTTATGAGGCGTTTTGAGCCTCTGAAATATCAGTTTCTAGATATATAGGTGGAAGAAATCAGACAGAAAAAATGTCAGCTTTTGTTTTTCTACCAGCCGTGACACTTTCACTATAAATCATGGAGAGTTCACTTTACTCATCTCCTGGACATTAAAAACACAGTCTGATGAGACCTAGTTAATTTCCTTTTTTTTTCTTTAAAGCAGAATTCTTGTTCTCTGCAGTCTAAGATAAAATGGTTCATTTTGTATATGCAGCTTCAAAAAGAATTCATGCCGTGTTCCTCCATTATAAGTAGGATTAAAACCTACAAAAGTGAGCTAGTCCACCAAGTGTGCCACTGATCTCCTAACTGCTAGCTGAGAAATATGTCCATTGTTATCCTCTCATCCTTAGTTCTGAGTGTACAAAAGTATTTAGCATAAGTAATATGTATTAAAATGTCAATAAACTGTCTGTGGTATTTGAGTCCTAGTTAGCATTTTTATTGAGCTCTTGTGTTAGCATTTTCAGAAATGGACTTTTATTAATTACCAATTTAAATCCATACTTTGATACCACAGGTCACTATTAAATGGGTCATTTCAAAACTAATAGCTCTTACCAAGTGCAATACTTCAATTTCAGCAGATTTCACTGTTAGTAATTAAAGTGTGCATGTACCCCAACCTATTTATCATGGTAACCAGACAGCTTAAGACATTTACAAGATAATGCTCTTGATAAAAGACAATATTCTACTCCATTCCTGTTTTCAATAGCACTTTCATTTCCTATAATCTAGTCTAATTAAGATAAACTGATTATTTACCTGTTAGAGAAAAAACAAAAAAAAAATTTAGATCTCAAATATAACCTAGGGAGATATAACAGCTGAAGTCTCAGTTTGCTTCCTTTTGTGGTTTTGTGTTGAAATCATTGATACTGTTCAATTATTAAGGCACTGTGTTACGTATTTACTATAGTTAAAAGGTTGTGAGCTTTTCTGTTACAAATCTCAAAATTCAGAGGTTATAATTGAGCCTGAGCAAATTTTGCCTTACCAAAATTTTTCTAAACGGCAGTTTTTCACCAAAACAAGAAAAGCACAGTGTCTATGCACTAGACCATTGACTAGCAAAACTTGAAACTCTTGAAGATGTTGAAAAGAATGTAGAAATTAATATTCATGCATTTTTAGGTGGAAAAAAGTGAAATACTATAATCTCATGTTGATTTAAGTAAACAGCATTTTCGGTGGCAGGAAATTATTGTTCCAGCTGTCAAGTAGCAAGAATTCACTTCTGAAAAGTACAAAGCTTTGTATTGCTTTTTGAGGAAAACTCTGAAGCACTTCTCAGGGTCAAGCTTATAGAAATACTGTTTCCAAGGAATTTAAAAAAAAAAAAAAAAAGTGAAAATGTGAAAATCGACTTCTATTATAAGAGAAAAGTCATTGGTAATAGTTTTTCCAAGATGAAAACGGTTTCATATTTTTATATAGAAATATATGTACATATATATTTTATTTCCTTTTTCTTGATATTCACAGTATTTTTTGGACATAGGATAAAATATAATTGATTTTTATGTGAATTCTTAATCGCTTCTGTTGGACAGTTAGTTTTTTGGGGTATTTTTCTGATTCCCATGCTTTTTCTCTGACATATTTTTCTTCATTTTTCAATCTAAAATCATTTAGCTAAATAGGTGATGGACAGAACCTCTTAGGATTTTTTTAAGGTTTTTTGTTGTTCTTTTTTTTCCTCTTCTTTCTCTTCCTTGACTCCACCTAGTAATGTTTCAGGATTCTGCCACAATACACTGTCCTATATTTCTGGCTATTTTGTACTTACATGAATACTACCGGTTCAGTATTAGAAACAGGCTGAAGGAAAAATTCCATATGTGTCAGAAATAAAGCTGAAAAACTAAGAAGCCTCTACAAATTCTCCTGTCTCTTCTGCATGGGACATCAACTACAACCTACCTTCTTGTGTTTACATGAAAGAAGAAAACTCCAGCTACTATCTCTACAAGAAAGGTGAAATATTACTCCTTTCCATTTTAGCTACAGATGACCTCTCTCTTTTAACTCGGTTTTTAGAAGGTCAAATCCCCAACAGACAAATAGTCACTCCTGAGTAACTGGATCTGAAGTTACTCCTGAATGAATATCCACTTTAACTTGCTTAATTCTCTTTGACTGTGATGATTCCAGAAATTATAAATACCAGAAGGATTCCAGAAAATGTCCTTTTAACACATAGCCATAATCTAAACATGGTATTTTCTAACAGGAGAAGTATCTTTTCTTGCACTTAATTATTTTGTCTAAGGGCACAGTTGTCGCTAGTGAGCAGAGACCGAGGAAGAAAGTGACATGGACAGTTTAGGGTGAGAAGAAACCGATGCTTTACTAATTTACAAATTCGCTCATATATCTAGCACGCTGGACTGACATAAGGTTATTGGTTCTCTGACCAACCACCCCCCAGAGGGATTGGCTGAACCCAATAACACTTACTTCAGATATTTTCTCCTTGGTTTCATAACAATGCCATAGTTTACAAAATCCCTCAACTGTTTTCCAGTACCGTTCGTGAGAAAGCAAGGCTTTCACACAGACGCTGTCAGAAAACTGAGAAATCTCTCTGCACCCAGGCTTTCAGCATTCACGCACAGTTTAATAGGTTCACTGTGCAGCAGAGAGTTTAAGCTTCATTGGAATGGCTGCCATGAGATGATAATCTGTACTGAACATCATCTAGTTTTCACCAGATGTGGAAGGAGCATTTTTGCCTGTTTTCCTCTCAAACACTTTGGTTCTCCCAAAGACAGAAATTCTGCAGATGAAAACAAGGTTAGCCTTTCTACAATAACAAGTACTTAGGTTTGACTCTTCACTAATCAAATTTCTCAACATTATGGAAGTAATAGATGTGGTAACTGAATATAATGGTGAAGCATAAAGACTAATTTTGCAGAAGGAAGGAATATTTCACAGACTAGTTAGGGTTTTGTTTTTGTTGGGGTTTTTTTACACTGTCATTGGAAAAAAGATCTTTTGTATGCACAACTAGTTACCTAATATGAAATGACTAGTGGAGATAAATGGTGGGTTTTCAAGGTAACATGGGATTGTGTCACGAAAGGTATTTGTGCAATTCAAATGAACTTCATGACAAACCTAGAACAGAAGGATGAGTAGTGGCATGATAAAGATGTTTGATGGTTGATGCTACTTGAGAATAGTCATAAGTAAACAAATTGAAAGAGCAGAAAAAGAATCTCAGTCAAAAATATTCTAGGAAAAAAATTAGTATTGAAAATTGTAATGCACAGAGAGAACGACAATTCTAACTGTGCACGCATTTTGATGGGCTTAAATTTTGCTTTTAATCAGTTAGGTGAGAGATCTGCATCTGAACTTAGGAAAAATCAGCTCAGTATTCACCTGAGGTCAAAAAGGCAAACTGAACATCATGAGTTATTAGGAATAGAGAAAAGAACAGATAATACTGCTGTGTCACTAATACCTCTGTGGCATTCCTATGTCTCAAATATTGAATACAGTTCTGGTCACTTGCTGTCAAGAAGGATATAATTGATATGAAGAAGAATGCTCAGAGGTATAAAATGGTTTCTGTAGAAAGACAAATTAAATAGAACAAGAATCATCAGCTTCTGAGAACAGGTGGTATGGCATGATAAAAGTGTATAAAATAATGAATGGCATGGAACAGATGAATAAGAAAATATTCTTTGCTGTTTCTCATAGCACAGAAAGTAGGGACAGCAAAAGAGATTATAAGGCAACTGGTTTAAAACAAATCAAGGGAAGCAGGTTTTCACAGAATGTATAATTAAATTCTGGCACTCACTGCCACAGGATATTTTGGATGCCGAAAGTACAAATGGGATCAAAAGTAGATTAGACAAATTCATAAGAGAAATATACAGCAAGGTTATTAAACACTGTGATGCAGAAGTAAAGTCTTCACTACAGAAAGACTAAAGTACTAAGTGCCAAAATCTGATAATACATTGGTAGAAATATTATATTGACCTTTAATAAGCATCTAGCCAAGGACAGAGAGATAACACTGGGTTAAATAAACTGCTAGTTTAACTCAGTAAAATTAATTTTAACTTTCTGTATTATTCTAAGAAGTATCCATTTGTTTAAAAAAAAGGAAAAATTTGTTGTATGTTTCTTATTTTTGGTCTGTATGAGGTCAGAATGAAGATGTTAAATCTTTTCCAGCCTTTTCCAGCTACTTTAGGAAGAGCCGAATTATTGTATCAGACCTATGAATGGATGAGCCAGCACTGAAAAAAGAACTGACTTAAACTTTCACCCAGGAGTTTCATTGAACTGAACAGGCCTTTGAAGCTCAACATGTTAAGATAATGACTTTCCATGACTCTGCACGCCCTAATTCAAGACATGAGTGGAAATTGAACAGCAAAAGCAGTGTTCATATTTCTTTCCTAGATAAAAGTAGAAAATAGTAGAAATCTCATAATACATGACAATGACATATTTCCCTTTTTTTTTTCTCCAGATCAATGAACTTTGATTGACTTTGCTACAAGTTGGGGTGGGAGTGGATGGAAAAGAAAGGAGGGGGATATTCATTGTTGAACTCAACTGTAGCTATAAGCCATAAATGTCAATTTTGGTTAATCTTGCTTCGTTTGAGTAGCTCTCTATGAAAACTACATACCCATATGAACAAATCACTAGTTGGTGCAAGTTAGGTTACAGCATCTTTGCTCCTTGATTGGGTCTCACAGATGTTTCCTATTGCAACCTTTTCTAAAAAGAGAATTCCACCTGTGAATCATTTATTAAAGGTAAATAAACTAAGATTCAGTTCTTAAAATACAGGAGATCTGTATGTTACTAATTTATATAGCAAATTATTGTCTATCATTTGCTTCTCCTGTATAAAAAACCCTTCATAATTAATAAAAATATGTTTTAATACGTAAAAGTTAATCTGTATACTGAGGATTTTAATCTAATATTCTTTTTTTTTTAATTGGAACACATGCCAAATATCTTTACTCCTATTTTCAGTCTCCCTATGGTTGTTTTTCACTCTTTCTCCTCTGGTCTAGCATAATCCTTTTTTTATTTTGTATATATTTATTTTTTAATTTAAATTTTCTCCACTATCTTCCTGGTTCTGTATTTGTCTTTCTGTGTAAATCACTAACATAACGTTTGAGTCAGATTTTTAAGTGGGTCATATTCAAATATGTCCCAAATTGAACAGAAAAATATGTCACATCCAAAGTAGTAATGCCTTGGCAAAACTGGATATTTCAAGTGTTTTACTTGTTCGTGGTAGGTTTTATTGTGTTAACTGCTAGCCAACAAATTAGACAATTTTGATCCTTAATTTTATCCTTAGGTTCCTGATACTTTACTAGGTTGTCTTTATGGTGTATACTCTGTATACAATATGAAAAAAATTTTCCTTGGTATCTAATCCTGGTCAGAATTTTTTCCCCTCCCAGGAGGTTATCTACATCTTCTTAGTCTGAGCTCAAGTTTCATATGGGCTTCATTTAGTTGTTGGGGTTTTTTTCCTGAAAAGTCCAACATGAGATAAATTTTACTACAGAAGTTCAATACTTCACTGCAACATATTTATTTTTAAAATCACTAATTCATAATGGCTATTACAATTAGACACTCGCATGTCTGGATTCTGAGGCACCTCCAGGCAGACAAAACCAGAAATTTTCCTAAGGATGAAGCACGGAGAAATGCTTCAAATTATTCTCTGTGTATATAATATCCCTTTTTCACTTAGAAAATTCTTGTTTCTATTTTCTGTTTTCTAAAAAGAAAAGCCCATTTCCAATGTCATTGAAATTACAAGTGAATGGCTGCAGCATGAAGATTAGTAATTTAGAAACCATTCTTATTTAACAAAATATTTTCTCTTTATTTAGTCTGACAGACTGCTTAGACTGATGTCACTTAAAGCAGGCTGCACTACATTGTATTTCACTGAGCTGCTGATGAATTTCTTTTGCTAAAACCATAGGCTTTTTCAGAACTAACTATTTCTATCTCAACTTCAAGGTTTTCAGCTTTTTTATGTTTTCTTTTTAAATTAGTTCTGCTGCATACTGCAAATGCGCTTCTTTTTTTTTTTTTGTTCAAATCCAAGTGCAGCATTAAACCGCTCTACCATAGCAGTATAAATCATTCTTTCATGGTCACCAAGTTTAAGAAACTGAATTTCAGGAAAAAAAGAGTTCCTTTTCTATAGAGCAAATTGTGACCTTTATCTCAAAGAAGCACTCACTTCAGGCAGATACGATTCATCTTTTTATGCAACAAACTAGGAAAGGGAAAAGTCCTACAAACACCATCCCTTTCATAAAAATACATAGAGAAAGTATGTATTAGAAAATGAGAACAACAACAACAAGCCACGACTAAATTTTGTGAAGCTAAGAACATGAGTACTTAATTTCACCATATAACTGTTTTGAGCAAGACAGTTGCCTTATCGAAACACAAGCCAGTATAAACAAATGCAAAAAGTTGATGTCCCAATGCACCTTCTTAAAACCTTGTCTGTGTGCATCCCATAATCAAGAACCATAAAATGGAATGGAGAGTGCTTAATGATCTCCTCTGCAGTCTCTATACAAATGAGGAATGAAGCAAGTCTGCAGACCAATTTCCTACTCTTTATTTTGCATAATGTTGGTACTATTTAAGCTCTGTATTAATTAACAGAGGGAAGCAAACTGTTTACACAAGATCCCATGAATCAAAGAAGTTCTATCTAGACAGACAGAGATTTTGCGCTATGGAAAAAAATCCCCAATCACTTCCTATTGTAACACAAAGAAAAGAGAGAATTTATTTAATCTTTTGGAAGGGACTTATATCAGAATAAGATATTAAAAAATCTGACAGAAAAGAATTTGGATTGAAATTTGGGGAGATGTAAAAGGAAAGCAGTTTTAATATTAGAAAAATCTTTTTGTGCCTTCCAGAAATTCTGTTTATGTCTTAGGAGTGCAGACACCTGAAACTGGAAAATAAATTCTAAAATAGTTGTAAGTGTGTATATTGGCCTACATTATAGAGAGTAAGGACAAGCATTCTGTTTTGTCATTGAAGTGACTCCCCTCCTGGTTGGGCTGTGTGTGGATCCCACACAAGTACAAGGTGGTATCACGGATCTAAATCTACACATGTGCCCCAGACATGAGCATCAGAGGTAATTCTTCTGTAGTTTCCCTGGAATCATACTCATATAGTCTGACACCACCACGACAGAGAGAAAAATTTGCATTACAGTTAAACCGTGACTGGAGCACTCTCACTTTTATCTTCTTCATATAAGTGAGACTGTACAGTAGGCCAAATGCAAACAACCACAGTCAGACTTCATACAGCTCTAGGACTGAATGTTAGATTGAGCTCAGTGAGTCTGGATTAATTGGCCTTTCTCAAAAGTATTTGTACAGAGAGAAAGAACTTTTTGGGACCTTGAGTTGCACTTTCAACTTGCTGGGTTAACTGCAACTGGCAGCCAAACAGATCTGACATAGATATATTTTGGACTTTCCCTGTCAGGTAGCAAATAATTAATTTGTTTCTAATGCAGTAATTTAAAAAAAATTATAAAGAGGAATATACTTCTTTCTTATCTTTTGTTCCCGAAATAACAGTCTGCATTACCTTTGAATCAGAAAATCTGTGTGCATATGCACAGTCAGAGAAATTTATCAAATTTGCTTGAAGATAAAACATATATGCAATCACCTTACAGAATGAGTGATGTGCCCAGTCCTTCCTTAAGCAACACATATTGCACAGCATTTCACAAAGTTAAATTATAGGGGTTTATTAGATAATGTCAGTTTTGAAAAATATTATTATTAGGGCACAAAAGAGTCCCAGCTGTGGATAATGAAATTTTACCCACATCCATAATTAATCAATGTTTCAGCCTTGCAATATATTCTGAAGTGTAAAACAATTAAAAAATAATGTATTCAAAGACCCTTATCTCTTTTGTGGTCTTTTAGAAATGTATTGACTTTTCCCAAAGTTTGATTAGAAGTAATTTTCATCTAAATAGCACTTCACGAATTAATTCTGAGTCAAATATTTCTTTTAGGAATAACAAAAAAATTCTTCTGAAATCTGCTAGGCCTCATGGAAATATCTCCTTGTTCATATCTGTCATTTGTTCCTGTCCTTGCCATCTTCTGCTTCGCTGAAAACCAGTACAGCTTTTGTATTATTCCTAGCACTAATCTCAGGTGTAAATTTCTTCTTGTTCTTCCTCTCTGCTCTCCTCCCTCATCAGTGCTAGGAATAGGAACTTCTGTCTTGGAAAGAGTTGGGAATTGCAGAGTACTAATCCACCAGCTGAGCCCTGCAAGTAATCCCTGCCACGCTTCAGGTTTTGCGGCTGTACATCCACAGGTGCTGATGACCTTGAAGCAGGATGGGAAAAGGAATGTATTTGAAGGGCAGGAACAGCAGTACTGACAGGCACCCGGCCCAAATTCCAGAAGCACTGTCAGTAAAAGGCAGCACACTATTCAGAATACATCTAAGAGTACAGTAAAAAAGAGCATTATGGGTATAAGGAGGTCTGCTGGGGGTAAGAGTTATAAGACTTGATTACAAGTATGTAATCATGTTCTGTGGTAAAGCTGGGACTGTCATGTTACATGTTGGGACTGTGCCTGTCTCCACAGCAATCACTCCGGAGTCATTAATTCTTGGGTGGTCCAGGAAAGCTCTTGATAGTCATCTGTAGAGATGAGATGATGGATTGGATTGAGACAACAGACTGACTTGAAACTAGATTGTTAACTGAACCATTAGGATTAAGTTATCAACTGATTATCAGAGAAGTACTCCTGGTAAGAATTTTGGAGAGGTCTAAAAACAGCCTGATGCAATTCCAGCTGTGTCTAGTCCAATTTGTATGCTTTGAAGTGTTGATGAACACCCTGGGTGGTGTGTCCCAAAGACTCCTAGAGGTAATTTCTGCTATAGAAGTAATTAAATTCTATGTAGACTATAAATCTTTAATAAAGCCTATTCCGGCATACATGGTCAGGTGGATCAGTCTTTTATATGTGGTTTATTTAAGAGATATTTTGCAAATTCTGAAGACACATTAAGAGCAAGGAATTATGCTTGTGCTAGAGCCAGCTGGGTTGAAAGGACTATGCAAAATGGTTTTTGAGGAGTCTTTCCTAGTCCAGCTGCAGATGCTGTTGCAAAGACCCTAGACCCCAGAGTCATGAACCATGCTGTTTTGGGGACTCAATTCTCCATGCAATGTGTACGACTGTGAAGATCCAGAAAAATTAGGTTTTTCTTTATTATCCCCATAATGTAGTTACATAATAATAATTAAAATTTATTTATATCCCAGTAAATTAGTTTTTCTTTAACAAATACTGCCATGACTGTCTATAAAATGAAGAGAATGAACTATTAGTTCCGATTTACAAAAAATTATGCCCTAATTGTAATTGTCTGTTGTAAACTACTACCAATAAATAAACAGAAGTTTATTACTTATATTTTCCTGATCTTCAAGGAATGTTTTCAATCAGCTATTTGAATTGGTGTGAGAGCAGTGCTTTCTCATCTCTTTTTGGAAAAGTTTAGTCATGTCTTCTTTCAGATAAAGTATTGCTGTCCACTATTTTTTATTTTTTTAACTCACATTATGGGAGAAGTGGAAGAAAACCTCCTCACTGTCAAAGAAGTCAAATTGAAAATGCATTTCTACAGGAGAAAGTCACATCATCTTCATCAAAACAGGATCAGAAGCACTTACAAGCCTACAGCAATCAAACAAATGTTCAAAGAGAGTAAGAACACAAAATCAAAAATCTCTTGTGTTTGGGTCCTCTAGTGCTCCCCTGGAAGTCACAGAGAATCCCAGGCTGCCACTTCATACCAGAGCTTCCACAGATCTCAGTGGCAACTGGAAATACCATTCTTCTTCTTAGAATTTCAGGCTCTCTTAGAAGTCCTTACTCCTGCCAGATGAAGCATCACTAGATAGAACATTGTCTTATCTTTGGGAAAGTGCTTTGTTTCATGATCCTCATTAGTCTGTGTTAGGTAGAAATAACCATAGGGTACTATGTATCTTTGATGATACACAGCAAATGTTCACAATATCTCAATTTGAAAAAGATTATTAAGGAATTTAAAAGGTTATTTTTCAATAACATCTGTGGTTTAGGAAACAGTTTGCTATTATTGACAAATGAACTAACAAAATCCATTCTGAAGAGACTTTTAAATAGATTTAGAAAGAAAGCTTCCTTATCAATTTAAACCATGGGATGAAAACACATCCCAGTCTGCAGACACATATTTTATATCCCCAGAATATTGTTGATTGTAAATACACAACAATATATATTCTCCAACATGTGCATGCCCCCAGCAAAAAAAAAAAGAAGACAAGTAAAAGATTTTAAACTGATGATACATATGACATTTTCACTTTATCCAGATTCTTTCTGATTCATTGCTAACATACTGAAAAGATTATTATATTAGTTTCAGAAAAGTTTCTAGTCCTTGGATGTTTGCCCAGCTCTCATCTCTGATAAAGTATTTTTCTTTTCTGATATTATTATAGACTTCTATAATTCTAAGGGTTTTTCATTATTATGGTTAAGCTTTTAAATTATTAAGAAAAAAAATAAGAATATAAACTTATTTCCATCTGCTAACTACCAAAAAAAAATATCGCACAGGAGATTCCAGGTTGCATAGATCTGAGAGGATAAGATTTTGATGCAGACTCAGCAAAGTTTTATTAGTTTTGGAAAAGGTCTTTACTTTCACTACAGTAAACAGAATTATCACCTTTGTGTGTCAGATGTTGGTTTAACAAAATTTAGGAAGCAGATGAAGTTGCTCACAGTTTAATTTTATTTTGCCGGTTTGGATTTTTTCCCAAATAAATATTGATAAAAGCTCACATGGAGTGAAAAACTAAAATCTTCGGTATAAAAAGTTGTAATTTTACAAAGTTGTGGTTTTACTACCGTGCACAGAGTGGAACTTTGAAAGCTTTAAAGTGAAAAAGAAATTCTTTTGTGATTTTAGCAATTGTGATGGTCTGGTCATGGTTTTAAGTCCAGCTGAGATGAAACACCACACAGCCATTCACTTAACCCCCTCCTCTTTTCTCACCCCACCCCTGTGGAATGGGGAGGAGAATCAGTGTAAAACTTGTACGTTCAGATAAGAAGAGTTTAATAACTAAAAATAAAGCAAAATAAAATTAAAAAAGTAAATTAGTAAATAATAAAAATGATGATAAGAAAAAGGAGAAAAAAGCAAGTGATGCACAATGCAGTTGCTCACCACCTGCTAAACAATTGCCAAACCCAGATCAGTTCCCCTTCCAGGTAACTCCCTCCAGTTCATACACTGGGCATGACATTCTGTAATGTGGAATATCCCTGTGGTCAGTTCGGGTCACCTGTCCCAGCTGTGCTCCCTCCCAGTTTCTTTTGCTTTCCTCCTCACTGGCAGAGCACGAGACAAGAAAAAAAGTCCTTGACTTAGGATAAACACCACTTAGCAAAAACCAAAACATCAGTGTGTTACCCTTCTCTTCTGAATCCAAAACACAGCACTGAAACAGCCACTGAGAAGAAATATACTCAGGACATCTTCACATTTAAAATTTCATTTCCAATTAGAAAAAGTTGAAACAGCGGGCAAGTGGAAATATGTGCGAACTTTGGAACGAAGACTTGAAACAGCTTGTGACAGCATTGATTCCAGAATCAAGGACTAAGTTACAATGCTTGCAAAACAGAACATCTTATTTCATAGGTCAGCACATTTACAGGTGGCTGTGAAGTAGTTAAGATATTTGAGAAACTTCCAACTATTTGCAATGTAGTAGAATTAGTGACTGCAAATCTTGCTCTAGCACATGGCAAGTGAAGTTATACTCATGGTAGGGCTGGTCAGAAACTCATGTACAGTATTTCTATACGATACTATTTTTTTCTGGGCCTTTAAACAAATAGAATTTTTGTAGAAAATTTCTAATACTGCTGCTGAGAATATTCCTTGCTATAGTTTTGGTGGTTTTTTTCAGATCTTTTGAAACACAAGGATTACAGGTGGTTGAAGTAAACAGGAAATATTTGATAACAGTTCTCTAGTTCCAAAACAGGAACAGTGTATCTGATTTGTATGAAATACATGTTATATGTATTGAAATAAACTAATCATAGAATCATTAAGATTTGAAGAGATCTCTAAGATCATTGAGTCCAACTGTTAACCGAACACTGCCAAAGTAGAACTCAAACGAGATCTCAAATAGTGCTACAAAATAACAAATAGTTTTCTTGTCCATTTATTTCTCAAAGATATGTCTCTCTGCCCTTAACACATGTAAGCACAGAACTGCTGATCTCTTTTCAGTCTCATAGCTCTCAAATACAAGATGCTCAAACAGAAATGTAGGAGACACCTGCTAAAGCTGTCTGTCAGCTTCAATTTAACTGAAAAATTTTACTTCATATGAGCCGTAACTACACTACATAAACATTGTACTAAGACACAGAGGAAGTTGCAAAAAAATAACATAATAAAAAATATGACCACCATTAAATATTACTAATAATAACAAAAAGAATAATAGTTAAATTACTTAAAGATACTTTTCTTTCAAGAGCCAGAGCAAACCCAGATCAATACATTTCTAAACTATTGATTTACAGAAATGAGAAGAATATATCAAAGTATATCAGAAAAAAAGATGATTCTCAATTTCCTACATGTATTGTACTTTTTCTTTAGGTGTGCACTACTGATACCATTAAAGATAGAATACAAGATTTATTGGAGTTTTAAGAATCAAGGCACACCAAATATCTCCACTCCACTTGTGTCTCCATGAAGACACAAGATGATCTGTTACACTTCCCAAAATAATTATAACCATAAACCTTTATTGGGTTCATATTTAATGTGCAACCTAAGATTTAGCTCACAATATTCAAGAACATACTATTAAAACATATAATCTAAATTCAGAACTTGATCTCTTGCTATCATTACTGATGGTTGACAGACACCAACCCTAAAGGACAATTTCACCTGAGATCATGGATAGAATGAATCACTCTCTCAAGATGGTTACTATTTTCATTTGCAGTAGAAGGAAGGGCAGTCCCTAACTTAGACTATAATTCCAACTTTTACACCCCAAAATTCAGACTAAAATAATTTGAACTTTTATGCATATTATGTGTGAAAAATATGTGAAACCTTTAACTTTAAATTAACTTTAACTTGTGACACACAGTGCAATTTATTCCTTTTCAGATCTGAAATGCAATACCTCAAATCTAGACTTGAAAAGAGAGAAGGAATTATTACTAGACAATGGGATTGCCGTAAGTATGGTGAACATGACAAAGGTCATATTCCAAAAAGCTAGAGCTAGCAGGAGGTGCACTGCCTAAAGTTGAAATGTCACTTGCAACTTCTGCTGCAGCAGGCTTCCCTAGCTATGAGACCACAGAGGCAGAAATCCTGCAGCAACCTGGCGTCAAGTGTTGTCTGTTTCTCCTTTTATTAATCTCTGCATGTATGCATAAATGTCTCAGTAATGCCAAATCCTGTATAAGCAGGAATGCCACTGCTGTCATCCTGGTTAAAAACACTACTCTCCCCCAGCCCAGAACAGTGTGGAATTCTGAGGGATTCCAGGTGATTAAGTTTGTCCAATTGACCACATTTCAGGAAAGAAAAAGATTAAAACACAGGGATTAAAATAAAGGGATAGCATTTACCTTAATCAGGGATGAACAGAGGCTGATAAGTATCATATTTTCCATCATTCTACCTACTATTGCTCTATGCATTTGTCTTTATATAAGCTGTATTCAGACAAATCAAATTGAAAACCAGTAAAAAGAAATGCAGTTTTATAGGATGTGAAACTAGTAGGTAGAACTTCGGACCATGAGATGAGATGTGACTTTTCAAAGCATTTAAATTTAATCTAAATTTGATCTAGAAAAATGATTGATTGTTTTGTTCCCCTTTTAAAGACTATATCTAAACTCTTTCTTCTCAGAGCATACAGAATACCTAGCCAGCAGACTAAAGTATATACCTTTGTAGGTTGCTTTTCTCTAAAACGTACTTTGTCCTCACTTGAAGTACCCCGCTCTGATTGCTCCAAAAGAAAGGACAATAATCTCTGAGGCACTGGTGCACTTGAAAGAGTAGCTCTTTTGTTTAAAATATACTGTATAAGAGGGCTTAAAATGTCAAGGAAATCAATCTATTGAGAGAGAGTATTACCTCATGATTTTGCTGTTTTCTTTATTCCTGCAGGAACTGCAGGATACTTCATAATATTCATACTAAGAAAAATAGGAAAAAATTTTCCGTAGGAAACCTATCATTGTAAAAACATATGGGACACAACTTCTGTCCCAGAGAAGAAAAGAAGTTAACAACTATGGTTTACTCTCGATTCTTAGCTGTACTAGCTAGTGTATTACTTTACACATGTACTTCTTTGTTGTTTGACATCTTGTACACAAAATGTTCTCACAGACTCCTCCACACATACAAACCATAGAATTATACCATAGAGCAGGTGTAAAGAAATTTCTGTATAAATACCTATGCACGAAAATGAGAGAAATTGATTTCACACTCAGGCTACTGTTGATTTCACAGTCCTGCTACTGTAGGTACAACAACTTTCTGCAGTTGTACCTCTCATTTTCTGTCTCAAAATATAGATAGGAAGCAGCCATATGTAAACTGTAATGCAACATTTTCTTTTTTCATTTCCCTTTATGTAGTTTGTAATTATAAATATTCATAGAGGTGTTTAAATGTTTAGTTTTTTATTTGTTTGGGATTTTTTTAACAAGAAAGAATTGAAAACAGATTTTTTTAAACTTTCAACCATCTTGCATATTGTTTTGATGGCAATAACTCAACATTCCAGTTCAAGATTCTAATCACAAAACTAATATATTTTCCTACATTATTTGAGATTTTCAGCTCCTGTTTTTGCCTTTAATGTTGCAAACATTAAGAAGTGTTCTTTTAGAGCTACAAAATTAGGTTTTTTCACTATGAACAGTGCAAAATGAATGTGAATCCAAGTGAGCAAAACTAATTGATTCATCATGACATTGCAAAACTGAAGCTACAAAGTATATAAAAAATAAATAATTTGTAAGAGATGTATATTGGGGGGGACCATTTGTGATCTTTTTATCTGGAGAGTATCTCAGAAAGCAGTAGGTGCCTTTGTTTGTCTAAAGTTGGGCCTTTATTTGAAGATGCTTATTTAAACTTCCCCAATAAACAAGAGAAAGAGATAGGCATATATTTAGAGTGAAATCTCTACATGCTCACTGTCATGACATTGGATGTCCCCAGTCACTTGTAAGGAATATACAAAAAGAGATCAAACCCATTGTTGTCTTCAAAGTTTATTGCGTTTCTCAGACTTTATATTCCAAGTTGGGTTGAGGCCATTATATGCTTCCTCCATGCTCGTCTGAATAGTTTAGGAAACCATTTACTCTTCTTGATTAATTAAGGAAACCATTAAAAAACCACTCAAATTACTTAGCCCCTTACATACAACAAAATTCACCCTCTGGTTAATTTTTTTTACAATTTTAGGTTTCTTTATAGCAGCTGCGATTACTCCTCATGTTTGTTCCTGATCCTTGTGAACACATTGCCTGTGCTCATCTCCTCCAAGCCATTTTCTTTTGTAGGGATTTGTTGATTAGTCACATGTGGTGAAGTTTGAGATAACATTTCCTTGCAAGTACCTATACAGTGATTACTGATTTTGTTTAGTTGATGACATTGACATTGTCGGATCCCTGAAAAATCACATATCTGTCCTCTTTTCTCCTTGCATCAATTTACTTAGAAAGTAAATTTAATTTACTTTTGTATTGGTAAAAACATATGCCTTTCATATAAGATTCAGGGCTACAATTTAACTTTGAAGAAATTATCAAATAGTGAAACTACATTTTATTCTCTGTTGTGATGTACAATACTATTTTCCTCATGTTGCGAATGTATTTACCATTGCCACTTCTTTTTTCCATTTTACTCAGATTGGGACTCCACTTAATCTGCTGAATATTGAAGACAAGGCAGTGCCCAGTGGATCAGTTTATCTGCGCATTATGTATGTCGAAAGAAAGCTAACATAATAAAATTGTTGAAGCATGCAAGCTAAGGCTGAAATCTTCAGAGTTTCAGGTCATCCGAGATTTAGTTAAAGCTGATGGATTAGTAGTGAAGTATTAATAAGATAAGATATTTGTCACTGTTGTTTATATATAACGTTGGAGAGAGTCTGCTAACAAAAGTGCTTTCCAATTACTGCTAGACCATGCCATAGTCTTGTGATATAATAAAACAGTCTGCTTCTTGAACTTTTAGCAGTTTATAACAATTTTAAATGCACATAAAACAGAAAACTGCTCTAAATGGTCCAAGTACTCTCTCAGATAATGAGTAAAATACTGAATTGTAGTTTATAACATAAAATGAAGATTAAACAAAGAATAAAATAAAAAGCATTTAAATCGTTGGATTATTTGAGGTTAAGGCTACTGTTGCCATTAAGTAAACTTTAATCATCTGTTTGTATATAACAGAAGTTCAGTGAAAACAAACTGGGGTATTAAGGCTTCCGAATTCTCTACAAATTATCAATTCCTGAAGAGCTGAGGTATGTGCATTTGTCATATGCCTGTGTGGAACAGTAAGATGCCTTGTTTGCATATTCAGCTACTCTCTTGAACAGATTTGTCTCAGTATACTGTTTCATGTAGCTGTAGAAATGGACATCAAAAAGGAGCTTGGCCATGCTAGGCCTTGTATGAATCCACTGCTAATGCACAGATCTGCTTAAGTTAAAACACATCCCACTGCTCAGCCAGGCTGCTATGCTAAGAGGGTAATATTTCTTACAGTTCTAAGTCCAGCTGGTTTGGAACCATCTGTGTATGCTTTCTTCAGGGTAATGTGATGCCATGCAGGTATGTCTGCAAACATTGACAGTGCAACTATTGCTTATGCTGCTGGGTATTTTGTGTCTTCTTTAAAGTTTGTGATGTTATTTATTTTTCAGGGTAAGCCAAACATTTCTTTTGGTTTTGTTTTTCTCACCAGTAATATCTCCTGAACTCAGAAAAATAACAGGAAGACAAGTTATGGAGAGTTGTGATGCTCACAAGTTATTTATGCCTACTTCATAATTTCATTGCTTGGTTCATTGGTTGGGGTTTTTTTTTAAACATTACTGTCTCTCCGTGTTATCATGGCTAATGCATTAAAATCTCTGGAATGAGAAAGGACATTTCCATGGAAGCAAAAGTTTGTGGGAAGGGAGAGGGCAAGAAGGAACAAGGAGTCTTCAGATGTAATGGCAGACTATTCCTTGGAGAGTCAGAGGTCACTGGGTGGATTACCTGAGGCCCCAAAAAAACAAGAGTAAATCTTGTACCAAGAGCAAATCTGAAGGAAAGGACTTGACCTGAAAGGCCACTGTAGTCAGAGTACAGATTTTTCTAAAAACTTCCTGTTTTTTCGTTCTGTCTCATTCTGCTCTTAAAATGTTCTTTTCTTCTAGTGCTTACACATTCTTGCTTAGTCTATGAAATCCATGGTTTTGGAAAGTACAGTTGCAAATTTACAAAAAGCCTTTTCATATTTTTGAAGCTCACCATTTCAAATTTGCAAGCAAACCCCCCTCAAAACACTGATCAACTTCGAAATCTGACAGAAGAAACATTCAGCCACATTTGACCTTCCAAGAAACTACCAAGAGGAGATGTGTATATAGATGGCATATAAACAAGATTAATACTATCCAAAAGTGATTTCTGTTTCAGCAGTGTAAGATTTCAGCTAGTTTCAGGGGAAAAAAAGGACTGATCTGTAAATATTTCAGACAGTCATGTATAGCATTTAATGCTTCAAGTACCTGGTGAAAATTGTGGAGGTCCTGTGTCCTAGTAGTCAGTCATATATACTCTCTCAGAGCTAAAACGCAAGTGGACTGTATTCCAAATCCTTCAAAAACGAAACATATGCATAATTCTCACATGAATGATGACTTAACATTGGAAAAAGAAACATTTGTAGCACTACAAGTATTAGGTGAGCAGACAATAAACACAGGGGAAATTACTGAGAGCTTCATTGCATTATTGGATCCAGCTAAAAGAAGAAAGGACAAAAAAGGAAAATTATTAGACCTGATTAGAGAGATGATAAAAGAAGGCAATCAGGTGTATTATCCTTTGGGATTTATTTGGACTAAAATCGATTGAAATCTCCTCACCTATGATATCCAGGAATAAAATCTGAGGATATCAGCATAAACTGCATGGTAAAGGTCAATTCATCACTAGTAACAGCATGGACTGGAAAACCCCCTCATTTTTTTCCTTCTAGAGTGAATTTGACCTTATGATAGAAGGGTTAAGAGGTATAAAGCAGTGGTTAGCCACAAGCTGAAGATCAAAACGGTGACCAAGTGTTGACATCTGGTTAAACCTCATTGAAGAGAAACTGTACACCATCAATAATGATACTATGTAACCTAGAATTGATTACAAATATTTACATTAAAGTTTCATTTCATATTTAATACAAATATTATTATTGAATTTAAATGTATAATAGTTGCTATTGGTATTAAGGAATAAAAAGTTCTTATAGTTTGCAATATGCAAAAATACATTAAAATATTTGAAGAAAATTACTTCTGGATAAAAAGCAGGATTTTTATTTTAATAATAAAAAATAAAATTGAGAGGTTTTCAGCTGCGTTAATCAGGTGTCAAAAACTCACGGTAAATTCCTTTTTCAGAGAGTTCCCACTCTCCAGACAGTATGCTTTTATCTCCAAAGACACAAAGGCATACTTGTATTAGCCTAACATATAAGTAAAGTGCCATTCAGGAAAGTGTTGGGAATTAATAGGGAAGTTAAGTATCTACTCTATTTCCACACTTCCCATCAGTATTACAGTCACTACAAGAATTCAGGATGATGCCACTTCAAGAAGGTTTAGGCAGCTCTACCATTTTGCAAGGATGACTATACATAGCTTTCCTTTCAAATGGCTTCTTTCTGCAAGATTCTGACAAAAAAAATGTAGAAGAAAAGATGCCTGCCAGCTGTCAGGGGGGGATTAGGAGTGGTGGTCACTGCAACAGAACCACACTGTTCACTGACATATGATCTAAACTTATTTGCTTAACAGGGTGGCATATGTGGGTGGATAACAACTCCTTTCCTCAAAAACAAATGTTGGCACAAGCCAGAGCTTCAGCATCACCAGTCCACTTGAGATCAGCACAAGACTCAGAAGAATATGACATTGGCTTCTCTCAGTTAATGTGTCAGGTCCACAGATGGGAAAGCAATTCTTTTGCAGACACTAGCTTCCACGTGTTGGATGTCCACCTGTGGTGTCTCCCTAAAAGATTATTGTTCAAAAATGTATGGCATTAGTTTGTTGGCATTAGCTGCCTACTCCTTTACTAAGCACATACAACCAAGAAATCAGAAGTGTCCTGTCCTTTCGGTCATGCCTCTTCAACATGTGATGAACATCAGAAAAAACTCTCAGTTGTAACTTTTAATTCTGATAATTGAAGTTGGCTATACAAAAGGTGGTTGGCAGATTTTCAGAGGTTTCCTGGGCTTTTAGGTTTCATTATCATTAATAGGGTCAGAAGTGCTTAGTACTTGTGAAAAAGTCAGGCTGCACAGTGAGATGACAGAATATGGTTTCAAGTTCCTAAATTTAGACATTGCAATTTGGCAAACTATGCCTGTAAGTACTTCTGACTATGTGAAGTTGCAATCCATAGAACTGTTCTGCAATTCTAAGGTCACCATGCAATGTTACAAATTTAAGTTTGTTTAGATTATTCACTCTATTAGCATCTTATGGTATGAATCCTAGTCAGTGCCATACAGACAGAATTGATAACTACTTATGAGATCATAACTGCAACATTGCCAGTTGATAAAGATTAGAAATATTAGAGCTGATTTTTCCTGTAGGACACAGCATGCTAGAATTTAATTGTAATCTTGCTTCATTAGCCATCACATTCCCTATTAAATAGCACAGTGATTGCCTTTATGTCTTTATTTCTCACATCCTAAATTATTGCCATTTGGGACCATAAAAAAGCATCCCTACATAGTTGAATGCATTACTTTATACTGAAAATTATTTTCTTTCTAATTACTTAGGAATTTATAGTTAGGAACCCCATTGAAGGACTGTCAACCTTACTTTGGGGATTTTTATAGCAATTTGAGGAGATTTAACTGCATATTATATTTTACCCCCAAAAAAGGAACAGCTGGCCTATTTATGTACATCAGCAAATGTCAGGTCCTTTAGAAAATGAAGGGCTTACTGCATCGTTATCATCCCCAAAATAACTAGTAGCTGGTAGAGACAGAAATCCATGTTTCCTACTTCTCCGAGGAAGTCTTTTCCACTTTATCATCATTAATAAGTATTGTTATTATTTATAATAGTAATAATATGTATTAGATTAACAAGAACATATCTTAAAGTACTGGAATGAGTGTCAAGCTAGACCTCATTGCCAAATCCTAATAGCTTCTGTCAAGGTAAGTGCACTTGTGTCTGAAGAGGAGCATGTTTACTTCCTTAAGGATTATTTTGTTGCCAGAGGTGTTGATTTAAATTAATTGCTCTGTTTAGACAATTAGCTTTGCAATTTTTTTTACAAGGAAAAGGGTCCACGGGTGACTTCAATTAAAATTCTTTACATCACAAAATTACACTTAAAACATTGTAAGCATTTTTATCACTAGATATATGATCCAGAAATGGATCACATAATATTTTTTTGCATGCTAGTTACGCAGTCCTTCAAAAAAATTCAAACCAACTGGAGTTTCCCCTGCTTGTGACTTATTTCACTAGGCAGCTCTATACAATTTCACTTAAGACCTGGAAGAATTGTTGGTTCTAATTGACTTAGTTCAACGAAAAATGTGATACGTCTATCAATCACTTAAATGTAGGTTTTATGCTTATAAACTAGAACTCAGGTTTTATAAATAAATAAAAAAACCCTCAAACTGAAGATTACTTGCATACACTGTTTGGCATATACAGGATACCAACAATAAAATTCCATTTTGTGTCACATTTCTAATTTGTACACACAACAAGTATTTTGCTATTTAAAATAATGAGCAGTGATGTGAATTTGATATTTAGCTATGAACTTATATTCTGTTTAACAACATGAAGATAAAAATGTTGCCTTATCATTTAAAGAAGACTAACTGAGTGAATTCACATGGTTTCCTGATACAAAGGTACACTCTCATAAAAATCAGATGGCATATTGATTTTTTTCTAATTGGGCTTTAATGTTTGTTCCTACTATAACTCTTCTATCAATAAATTCTATTTCTTAAAACATATTGAGGTATGTATTGCAATCTTTATTTTATCAATTATTCTAATAACCATGATAAGTGAGCGTAGTTGATTTTACATGGGCAAAAAATTTTAAATATGCCCAAGTCAATCTTCTACTTGCACCCTTAAAACTAATGTTTCAAAATAAGAAGCAAAGTAAATCTTTATAATCGTGAAATAATCCTTTTGCTACAAGTGTGCTAGTTTTATAAATCATTTTCACTTGTGATTATAGCTAACAGCCATATGTTAAATTAATTTTAAAAACGCAGAAAATAAGAATTTGAATTGCAGTCAAGTCCCAAGACAGTGAAATCGGGATGAGTTTTGTCTTAAGTTATTAATGCTGCCCATCTCCACAGTGTTGGAAAGTCATATCCAATCAAACAAATCCATACATACATTTTACATAAGCCTCTTTCCTTTCTTCAGACACAACTGTCTGGTTGTTTAATTTTTTTTTCTTTTTTTTCCATTATTTTATAGGTACAGAAAATAAGAAGGAGTTGATATCCTTGGGAGCATTATTGCAAGAAGTCGTGTGGATTGGGGGACTGAAGGTGATTGGCACTGAGCACTTCAGAAAATCAAGCCTCTAGTTTATGGCGCTGTGACTAAATGACACACAGGATGATAGCTATGTGAGATGCAGTAGAATACTAAAGTAATCGTGGTCCCCTTGCAGTATTGCAGGGTAATAAGAGCACAATAAAAGCAACTGCCTCTAACCTGAATGATTTTCACAGCTTTCCATTTAGTGCCTAAGAAAGTTACTGTTTTATTTACATTGATCCAGCATTCAGAATTTCTGAATGTGAAGGTCACCTATTCTTGGATAAAACTGACACCCCATTACAATTACCAAAACCAAACCAAACAGTTGGAAGGGATGGTTTGTCATAAGCCTCCAAAACCTTTCCAACTACTGAAGCGTTTTCCCTACTTACCTGCGTTCTATCCTTTCATTTTGCATCTTTCATGAAGTGTCGAGTAGGTCTATTTGCTCAGACTACTCCTATATTTGCAAACTAACTAAGGACAGGGTTCATGCATTGACCTGAGACAACTGATACAGCTTAATTGTACTTTCTATGGCTTGGCTTTAGCTTGCACCATCTAGCATGTTCCCAAATGTTTTGAAACAGCTGAAGGACAGTTTGCATCAAAAAACACTCCCAGTAAGCAGTTTGGACTTGGACAGCTTATTTTGGAACATCAAGGATACCTTTGGATACCAGCTATGTCAAGTCATTTGTTCTCATAAGCAGAGAACAGTTCCTGGACCATTTTATTTTTTAGGAGAGCTTTTGCTTCAAAGAAAAGCTTTGAGAGCTTTATGCATTAATTTCCCCACTCAGCACCTAACTGCTGCTCCACAAAGACACTGAGGGCGCCATGCCCATCCACCTTGCCAAGAGAACTGGGATGATATTCAGAGCTGAGAGGAAAAGAGGATGAAGGGAACAAAGTCTGTGTGGAAGGAAGGGTTGATGTATAAATTCACCCCCCTCAGCCAAAGCGTAGCCCTGTCCATTTTTCTACCAAGCCGCCTGCTGTACCTAAAGAGATGAAGTGGTGCAATGGGACACAGCAGAGGACAAGTACAGTTTCTGTGCCTACTGTAACAACAGATGGACCTAGCTTCATTGTTACTCTGTTTGCCACCATACCGCTATTTGCCTTTGTCTCCATCTGTTCTTTCTTGTCATGAGCTTATGTTGTGAGTGCTCTGGATCAGCGACTGCATCTTGCCAAGCTCCGTGGGGTCCTGATTGCTGCCTGGAGACAGGCTGTTAGGCTATACATTCACGAGGGAAATTTATGCCACAGCTACTTAGTGAAATTTATACTGTGTAGTATAGACAGTGTTTTGTGTGTTATTTGGGTAGAACTTGGTGTTAAAAATGGAGTATACAAAGGCCAACACACACTAAAAACACCCAACATTAATTTAAATAGTAAGAATAACTCTAGAGGAAAATGGGAACTAAGGATATAGTCACCTAACTCCCAGCTCCAGAGAACATTTAAATCCATATGAGATTCATATCTCTGTGTCTCTGCAGAGATTAGGGCCAAGAACATGACCAGAGACCTAATGTATTTCTAAGTAAGTCTGGAAGAAAGGGAGAAGCTAGTGATACCACTCATTTTCTCTGATAATTCAGTAATAGAGTACTTCACTTGTGATACAGGACAGCTAATTTCAAATTCATTTTTCTGCCTGGGTAGATATGAACACCTATCTCCAACTACAATCACTAGGCTGCTGGGTATTCAGACATGAGTTTCAGTCACACTCACCAGTCCAGTACTAAGTGAAAAGACAGTATTTTCTGGCCCCAGGAAAGACTGAAAGTGAATGCAGTTTTGACTCTATAACTACATGCCATGGCAGCCAGCTTGAAGTTGACAGATCTGAGATTCCATCTCCACTGTTCAATTTCATGTTGGATCCCACTGCATATATCCTACACAATAACAGCATAAGGAATCAAGACTCCTAGGGCATATTATGGAAAGTACACTAACAAATAAGCTGCAGAGAGATCACAGCCCAGTACTATTGACAATGCAACAGTATCCCTTTTCTTACTTCATTAAGAATAAAAAACCATAGTACATAAAGTTCAATTTGAATGCTTGAACACTCAGAGATATTAAATTATTTAATTATCAATTAAAATTCATAATCCACTTTTTCTACCCATGGGAAACAAAGTGAGACAAAGAAAAGAGCTTTTGAGGAGATAGTATGGGTCAGTGTTGTTCATGGTACACATAGAATTCTAGCTTCATTCATTATGGTTTTAGTCTTATCACTTAAAGCAGCCCCTCCACATGCAAATGATGAACATAGTGACTTTTTTTTTTACATATGTGCTATAAGAAAAATAAAAGCAGATTTAAAGAAGTAGCAAGAACTCAGTACTGCAGCAAAAGTTATTTGAAACTGCCTGTCATCTGCTATCTTTCTTTATACTGATATGTCTCCCAAGATATAAAATGCTAAGGAGTTTCAAAGCAATCAAAAAAGCATGATTTCTTCATAATTTCTCCCTCATATTCCCATGTCTTGTGTATCAAAAGTCATTAAAGATAAGAATATATGCAGATTCAATTAATTTTTCAGTGGAAGTGAATGAGATTATGAGTTTCCTTTACATTGTAATCCAAAACTTTTCCCTGTTTGACCAGCACTCAAGCTCATCTCCTGACTACCTCCATGTTCCATCCTTCACCTTTACTGTGACTGCATGGTCCTGAAAACCTCCTCCCTGCTCTGACTTTCTTGTTCTTACAGTGTTTTCTGTCTGTCTTTTCCCACCTGTGCCTATGTTCCTATTCTGTATTCCTCTTTCCTTCCTCAAACTCTTTCCAGTTTGGTGCAGTCCTTGATTTGCTCTACTTCCTCATCAGGAACAGCTGAAACACTAAAAACCCTAGTGAGACAGAGCATACCTTCTGCAGGAGTAGAGATCTCTGAATTAGCTCCAGTGAGATAACAGTTTAAATTCCAGGAGCAGTTTAGCAGATTACTTTTATTCATGCTGCAACTATTTAACAGTGATTTACGTGGTCAGGCTCAGTCAGAGCATGAAGCCTGAAAGATTTTTACTATAATGAGTGAAGTGCTTATAACACAAGTCCTATGAGGAGTGGCTGAAGAAACTGGGATTGCTTAGTCCAGAGAAAAGCGGGATTCAGAGGAGACCATGTTACTCTCTACTACTACCTGAAAGGAGGCTGTAGAAAGGGTGGGGGGCAATCTTTTTCCTGAACTAATTTGTAATAGGACAAGAACAAACAGCCTCAAGTTGTACCAGGAGAGGTTTAGATTGGTTAGTAAAATCTTCCTCACTGAAAGGGTTATCTAGCATTGGAACCTGCAGCTGGGGGATGATGGTCACCATCCCTGGAGGTTTCTAAAAGGTATGTAGATATGGTGCCTAGGGACATGGTTTAGTGGTGGACTTGGCAGCATCACATTAATGGTTGTGCTCACTTTTTGTACTGCTCACTTTTCCAGCCTGAGTCTATGACACTTCTAGTGAATATAGTTGACACAACTGGTTACGTGAACATGGGAAGTGAAGAATAGCAACTCTTTAAGCAACAATTAGGTTTTAAAAGCATGTTCTATCTATAGCATAACTTTAAACTGTGAAAAATTATGCTGCTAAGTGGTTAGATGACAAAACCTGAAGCATATAAAAAAGCTGGCATGAAAAGAAAGGTGTTTTTGTCAAAACTACCCTGGAAAAATTTCAACAATACAGTAGGTTAAAAATATTCGGTGCAGAAGATGATAACACAAATAAGAACAGGAGAATCAATATGCCTATAATGAGAAGCTGTGGTTCCACAACCTATTTTGTGAGGTGCTATCCTTGGCTCAGATTGGCAACAGATCAAACCCAGCTCAGGACATACAAGCAAAATAAGGTTTTATTATTCCACGAGAAATAAATGTGAAATGCAGTTTGTGAGGTCTGCACAGGTCCCTTTTCCAGAGTCTTGATAAGTATTTCAGTGACACAGTCGTCTGCCATCAGACATTAGCTTCTAAGTACTAAAGATACTTTCAGAATATCATAAAGCCATGTTGAATACCAAATCAGCAAACAGCATACACGGAAGAACATATTCCTCAAAAAGTATTACCAGAACCTTATTACCTGTTGAAAATTCATGCAGCCTATCTTAAAAAGAAAACATGCACTATAGCTGTTAGTTGTTAGACTGGGCATGTCTAATATGTGCAGGATTGCAGAGCCACTTTAGAACAATTCTGAAGAAGATTTCAAAAGCTGAAGGTCTTTTAAGCCTTACATGTTAATGGAACTAACCAGTAGAAGAAAATAAATGCAATTATATCTCTGGTGAACTTATGTTTTGGTACCTGAACATGATTTGGTGCTGTGTGAGTGGAAAGGACACGCATTTACAATTTTCACTTAGTAAAGTACAATCAGCTTAATGTTTATAAAGCAGCAGCAATCGATGAATATGAAGTCAAATGCTATGCAGTCTGCGCTGGCAATTACAAAAGCAAAATATGAATGAACACTATGACAGCAAATGCAAATTATTGCAAAGTTGGTTTAGAACAGCAGGCCATAGCCAAGCAGAATCCAACAAAACAAATAAAACGGTAAAATATTTTAGTCTTATGAATAGTAATTATGGGAGTAACAGTAATGATGTTGAATGTGAGGAATGAATCAGCAAAGATGAATTTAAAAAGCTTCAGCTAAGAATGGGTATCATAATTCATTGTAAAGGTTCAAAAATATTATTCTACATTTCTGTTTCGAAATAATCCATTTCTTTTAATTCATTCCTGGAAATGGTTACTTTATTCTACAGTACAGACAAAAGATCCAGAAAGTTTTTTTCAATAATTTTGCTTGAGACTAAAGCATTTAAAGAGTTGTTTGTTTTTTTTTTTATGAAGGTGACAGTACATCAGCAGAGTCTCCTTTGTCCCCTGATATCGTCATGTAAGTGCTAGTGGTTTGGGCTAAGTTTTAAGGATAAAAATATTCTTCACGGATAAAGTTCACCTAAATCTTTACAAAATAAGGGCTTAAGAAACTAAATAATCCTTAGCTCCCAAATGATAATCTTGTTTTTCGGAATCACCTAATTCTGTAGGCACACAGGTGTCTCCGAGTATCTACAGTTATTTACCCACATACACAAACATATGTTCTGGGAAATATGAAGGCAATTCAGGATAATGTAGGCAGCTGCTTAATCTCCCTTAACTCTCTGGAGGAGATGATGACAGCAACCTTAAGCATAGGAAATCAGATCAGGATTTAAGGTTTGTTCAGATGACAGTTAACACCCACAGCTTCCTTATTTGAGGACAGAGCCCTGGAACACTGGTCAAAGCAGAAATAAGAATAAAAGAAAGTAAAACTTATTTGAACAGTGAGAGATGGGTGAATTTCTTGCAATGCAAATTAATAGAAGGTAAACTCTAGCTGCAGGTAGTCTGAATCATAACACCTCACTATGGCATATTCTAGCTGAGAACACTCTTTGCCCTTTCCAATGCAGCATGTATCCCAAGAATGCATGAATCATCAGACCATTGAGGGAGTACTATATTGTGGGGGTTCATGACACTCAGCTGGAAAGGAAGACACCTATGATTTTGGGTTTTGGTAGTTGCTTGCTTTATTTTTTAGCTTGGACTAGTTATATTTTTTGTAGTTTATGTTGTTTTTGTTTATGTGCCTTCCGATTCCAAGGATCAATAATCTGCATTATCCTAAGATAGATCCTAAATTTATTTTTACCATCTTTCCTTCCAGCCTCTGAAATTTTGGGGGTTCAGCATTGTAGTAGCTCACCTTTAAAACTTTTTTTCTCCTTCTTACTCTTATTATAGCCTAGTGTTATAACACTGTCTTGCAACTGTGGGACACAAAGGCTGATGTCAGCTCAGACCGAGTCAAGATAAGACTCTTATGTATCTTATCATCATGACTAGCTGTTTTCATCACTAAGATGAGAGGCAGGAGATGGGGATTATTGTTTTCTTTCTGGAAAAGAAGCTCACTGTCTTCCATTAGGCAGGTATTCTTTGGAGATGGACAGACACACCAGGTGTGTCAACATGACCACCAAAGATTTTTTATTTCTTCCAATGCAACAAAGCACATAATACCACCACAGAAAGATAACTGCCTAGTTTACACTGACTCTTAAGTGGATGGGAAGCCTTCAGATCTATTTATACTTTTCTGAAGTATGCAGCATTGGCTGAGGTGTGTACATTGGATTCAAGGATTCAAAATCAAATGTGAGGACTTTTTAAATAAAAACGGTCCACCGTTTTTAGGGAGGGGAGATGGTATTTGTATTGGAGAGGCTAAAGATTATCCAATTACTTCCCTAATATTTTGGGGCAGTAGTTCTTATCAGCCTCAAGGAGGAGAAGCAATAATTGCTGCAAAAATATTTTAAGAGTAGGATTAAGTCAAGTGCATAAAACTAAAAAAAAATGCTTGAGGCATTGGTTTTGCAGCCCTTTCCTCTTACCTGCAATAGCTGAAGGCAAATGGACCTGTAACTCTCACTTCTTCCGTGGCTTATTGGTTTTGAAGGGAAACAAAGAAAGAGTACTGAATTCTGAGAGAAGACAGAACTCACTCATAAACATCAGCGAACCACTCAGCAACCTTTTTTTCACTTTCGTTTTGTTGGTTTGTTTTTTTTTTAAGATGAAATTAATACTCTCTATGCTTTGTACAGGAGTGTGCAAAAGACGCATCAGAGTACCACTTAACAGGCCTCTCTTCTATATCTTTTGCACAAAACATACTTGGCTATACTGGCTCACTGAGGATTGAATAATATGGTCTTGCCTAAATCAGTTCCTGAGCAAATGACAGAATGGGATTTTTGCTGGTAAGTCAAAGAAAAATCAAAGGGTTTTGATGGAGTTTATGTTGGGGTTTGGGTTTTGGGTATTTTTTTGGTGGGGATGCAGGGGAGAGGGTATGTGTCAATTGACTCATGGCTGAGCACACATTTCCAGGTTGAGCCAAATTGAGACTTTAACCATATTCCCACTATGATTAATGGGATTTTCTGGGTAAAAGGTACTTTTAAGTGTCAAAGTTGCCCAAGCTCTGGAACTCTATAAATATTTTGCCGATCAAGCGCTGTGTACCATACTAAAGGTCTCTAACTGATGAGTGTCTAAATGAGACGTTTTCAAAGAGTTGGATTTTTAGAAACTGCTGAGAGCCCACCCCCAGAAAATCTGTTTTTTCTGTGTATTCTGAGGGCTTTGATTGACAAGAAGGCTAAGACTGGGGTGGCTGAAAAGGTTACTGTGTCCCTCATCCCTGCTGTTCTAGAGTCAGATCCTGAACCAAGGCAGAAGAACACTGTCATCTCAGCCTCTTCAGTGGACTAACAAGCAACTTGTACAGGTGAACAGGTCAGGCTGAGGAAGTGGTAATGATTTTCACTTTCCCAGCGTGCACTACCTCCTGCTATACATTGGGGAATTCCTAAGAAACTAAATTTTCTAAGGGTGAACGTTCAGCAAAGTCTGAGCTCCTTTGGGGAATGCTACTTGCATAGTGAAATTCATGGATACTAAAAAAATTCTTAGGAGATACAAACCCAGATTAGAAACCTAAAAGATTGCCTCTTAAAATCCTGATTTTAGACTGTAGAGTTTGCACTAACACCCCTGTAAGGCAGTTTGCCTTACTGTATCACCCTTTACACAAAGAAAGTGTGTTTCAAGGCCTGCCTAACTTACTTTTCTTAAACACCTTAAGTTCTATTGACCTTGGAAGCAGGTCTTTGTTTCTATATTGCATGCATTTTTGTGGCAACCTTCATGTTGTCATATTATTTCCATATTTTTGTTTAGTCTGTCTATTAAAGTGATATAAAGTTTTCTCTAAGAAAATAATTGTTTAGTGAGCAGCATAAGCAGAATGAAGAAAAACTTTTAATTTTATGAATCTGCAAAGAGCAGAGAACAGAAGTGCCTACTTCTCAGCAAGTATCCCATACTCTTCAAACTTCAGATGTCTATAGTTTTTCACATGCAGGGCCAGTGACTATATTTATGATCCTAGCCTATGTTGAATGAACTCTGAGAATGTGAAAATACATATTTAAAAAAACTTGTAAACTCAATAGGAAAGAGCTGCTCTGTTGCAGAGCAGGCACTAGAAGACACTCTACCTCATTGAAATACTGAAACTTCCTGGCTCTGAAATGAGGAATGAAAGAATCTTTAAAAGTGTTTCTCCTTCCACACCTAGCTAACTTGCATATAAAACCATGGAGCTGTGCTCATACTTTCTTCACATATTTCTCCTATTTTGACTTATTTTTCTCTTGCACTTTTACCGCTGTGGCAGGACATCCCCCTTCTCTCATGGCTGGGGCATTTGGAAGAGATAACAGAGACCAGGTTAACAGCCCAGCAAAGAGGCAGAGAGCCCAGCAGGAGGTCACCTCCAGGCTCCTGAGAGTCTGAGACCAAGCCCCAAATACACATCTTGGTATGAGAGCAGATGCAGAAAGAGATAAAGGAAAATAAACATCGGTGTCCAAAAGACATGGTTCCTATGTCTATAAAAGCCCACACAATTATCACAGAGGCAGAAGTCTCTTACACACTCCTTAGAAAAGTGTGAGAAGATTTCTTTCTGAAGCTTGGACGCAAACTTCAAGGTTACTTTTCCGGAAATTGAGGGAAAGGATTTTCTATATGTACTCCATCAAGAATTGGTGGTAAGAAACATTGGATCCTAAGTTATACTATTTCTTAGCTAACTATAAATTTAATGGTACCTTTAACTCCACATGTATAATGCTAGTATTCCCTTTTTGTCTTATCCCTGTGTAGTAATAGTCTGTTTTAAGTCTCATGTCTGTTATCTTTGTGTCTATTAATAAATAATTCATTTTATAATAGACCGAATCAGTCATTATCAAAGAACTTGCAAATGACAGTGGGTTTCTGGGGTGCTGGCCATCTCAATACAGCTGCTGCTTGCTGCCAGAGGCCTGGGCAAAAAGGCAAGGGCTGACTTAAACCTACATCATCTATTTATAACAACTGCCCTGCAAAATCAATCCTGGGCCTACATTTTAGAAGATACTTGATGGAATAATCTTTTCCAGCACTTTTGTCCTCTAATTTGTCCAGTCATATAAAGGAATATAGACATTCAGGGACATAGGGATGTGCTAGTACAGTAGAAGTCCATGCATTTCGGTGTGCCTGGCCTTCACACAGAACCGAGGGTAGTAAGAGTACATCTAGACGGGGATCAAGATTTCTTGTAGGGAAAGACTGCCTAAACTCCAATCCTGAATATTGCTGTCCAATCCAAAAACCTGCTGTTCTGTGACAGAAGTGTTTTGATGTAGAGAAATATTTTTCCAAGCATTCAGCCTTTAGGTCTATGCTTTTTCATAAAGCTGACTAATTCAGCAAAGAATGGATTTTGGTTTCAGAGGTACATAGGGTTTAAACATGTATTATTCTCTTTCAAATTACACTTTATGCCGCATTATACCCTGAGAGAAATTATTCGTAAATGGCACTAATGAGTGTCAAGCTGCATTGCAAGGCATTTTGAAAATTGTCCTATTAATTAATGGAGTAATTAAGCTTTTGTCAGTGACAGATCATATTTCTGACAAAAATAGATGGCCTGTGTAAGTCTGTGCTAGGCAGCTATCCAGACAGCCACTGCGTTTAATGAATGGCAGCAATTTAGTCCAGGTTTATGGTGATGGGACCACCTGCATAGGGGGAGCTGGCAACCTGCATGCACAAACAGCACTTTGCACTTTTCCTCAGTAAAATCGTCTTAGTTCTAAATTGATGTAGCCCTCCCTAGGATGACACATTAGCTTTTTGCCATTAAACCGTAAGTACTGTTTCTCCGAGCTTTTGTGACAGAAATGTCAATTAACTTTCAACTTTCATTTCCATTTAATTTTGTATTCTCCTTCTATTTGCATATTAATGTGAACATGGTGCAGAACTGTTAGATTAAAATACCTTGCTAAGGCTTATAGCCTGTAATGCATACTTATTGACTGTAGTAGTTTTGAAAACATAAAACTTTTAGAAAAATAGACTTTCATGTTGCCATTGCCTTCAGGAAAATATTTTTTCAGACACCTCTCCCATCAACCACGACACAAACACACTGGGTGGGTGGCGTACAAATATAAACACTAAAAATAGAAAGAGGAGCAGGAGAAACGTCTAAGTGCATATCAACACAAAAAAAATGTATATATATTTATATACTTTTATTCTCTTAGCAACAGATCTCTATTAATTCTAATAATAATTTATAGCCTGGTTTTATTTAACAAGGTCTTAGAATTGTATCCAGACGAAAAAAGCCATGAAAGGGGAAAACTGCATTGGTGGACTGATTTTACTTCCATGTGGTTACACAGTCCATATGCTTAGATTTATGAGTTGCACATCTTAGAACACATCTGAGTATTTTCAAATGTAGATGAGCAAAATTATTGAGCCAGCACTGACATAAAATATCCACTGTCTTGCTTGGCATAAAAAGCAACTAGCTAGCTTCAGCACAACAATCAGTGCAGTTAAACACTGATTTGTGGGTGACCACTCCATCAGTGAACTTCTTGCAAGAGAAACACTCACGATAAAATAGCAGGGAAGGTTCTTTTGCTGATCAGTTCCAAATTCCCCCCTCTCCCAGTTTCAAAGGATTAAAAGTCTGAATTTTGTTAGTTTCATGAAGCTGCTAAACTCAGCAAAATCTAGACACTCAGAACTGCATAGCATAACTGACATGTTTAAAATGTGAAACTGTCTTAAATTTAAAATACTGGGCCAAATCTACTCCTGATATACCTAACTGAAAGAATTAGACTCATAGCAATGATTAAATTGTACGAGACTGAATACAAAAGTGTATGTGAAATACCTACTGTCTGATTCCATTCAAAATTCATGAGTCTGGACTGAAATTTCATTTGTCTGCTGCAACAAATGAATATATGGAAGCTGATGCAAGAAATGAAACAAATATGACCCTTCTCATGGTGAAGAAGAGAGCTTGAATATAGGATCCCAGGATAACTCCACAGTCCTGAAAGACTCTGTATTTGGACTGCTTACATTTCAATTGTTAGAGGCTTTAGAATATTCTTTCAAATATTCCCTACCTCACTTTGGGAGGTTTGGTAAGCGTCCAATACATTTAAATTAAAATGGTGATTCATTACAATGTCTAAGACACAGAGTTACTTTGTCATAAATTATAGGTAATCTGCACTCTTACATTAGCTCAATTACCAGTAATAGAGTTTTAATGCAGTACTTACATGGTGTTAGAGAGAAATCTGCGACACTGCTAGATTTATCTCAAGGAGGAAATGAAAACTAAATTGGAAAGGATGGTACAGAAGAAATGCTGATAGGGCATCAGGGAATGGAAGTGGGGACAGAAAGTCGTGTCAGTGACATGAAATGGAGAAAGATAGAGTAAATATAAGAAACAAAATTAAAACACAATAAGTAAAGGAAAAATGTAGTGCACTAAGTACACTTGAAGAAGGAGAAACACACCAGCAGAAACTGGTAGGGCAGAAAGGATACTAAAAACGGGTAAAATGAGGAGAATGAGAAGAGTGAAAAGGTCAGTTACATGTAAGTGTCCTGCTTCTAAATAAACTGAATAATAACATCATATATAAATGTAACAGAAAACAGGGAGGGAAAGTGCTGGTTGTGGACCTTCTCTCGCAAAACTCAGATCTAGAGAGAGAACACAGATTTCAGTTTCAAACGATTCACAGTTAGTCCCTTCACTGCTTTAATTCAAATGTGGTTGTTTATAAATAAATTTTCACCCTAATTTTATGTAGCTCTGCAATTGCTGAGCAATTTTAGCCAGGGCTTAATAGGATCTAATTATTGCAAAATCAGAGTGCTTCTACTTTAATGAAATATCTAACAGTTTGAAATCTGTTAATATATCACTCAGCATATCCCTGTTCTTTAGATATAGTTCTGTAGATTCATGAACTGGTCTTTTGAAATGAAGATGGAAGTGATATGAATTGGGACACCCACATAGCTAGAATTTAATTGTGTAGTTGTTTTGGTTTTAAATTAATTAGAGTGCAGAACTTGGGATGTACCAGTTCTTTATGAAAAAGAGGACAAGGAAATATAGTTGAAAATAAAGTCTGTTTTCAAAACTCTCATGCATTCTCCCCTTCCCTTATGAAATCAAACAAAATAAAAATGTATTTGAAAAATCATCACAGAAAAAAAAACCAAAAGCATAAACCAAAACATATACCAAAACCAAAAAAAAGCCCCGACAAAAAGGCAAAACATAAAACTTTCAGAATCAGAGATGCAGGCCTGCCATAGGGGAAAGGATTTTTTAAAAAAATCCTGCAATCTGGAAAACTTGGAGTCAATATTCTTGCTGTATCATACTTTACCACATGGTTAATTTAGAATGGTATACTAAGGGCTCATTAAACAGCTTTTAATGAGGTTATTCTTCTGTAATGTAAGAGACTGAGAATCTCTCATCTGTCTCAGACAGCCCAAGGACAGGATTCAGTTGTGGTGTTTTCTCCCCAACTTACGCTGTTGATCACAATTTTGCTTATAGCCCTGAGATCCTGTTCGACCAGAAATTTTATAGTTTGAGAACTTTTCTGACTGAAAGTTCTGTAAAAAATGTTATACTCCCACCATCAAGTTCCACAGTCATAGAAAATGGCTGTCCTATTCCAAGACCATGACAAGCGTCAGCTCTTTTTTTTTAAGTAGATCTCCTTTTTTGCTCTTCTAAATTGCCTACACTTTACTCTCTGACTCATCTAGGCCTTTTTGCTGCTTTAGAATCCTAAATTATTTCCAAACCCTCTTTTTTATTTTCCCTTCAAGTAACAAGTGACCACATCATTTAAAGCTTTTAGTGCTTTCTGATGTCAAATAGCCTACTATTTGAAAAATTATTTTTAGCAAATCAGCTGTAGAAACAAAAATACTCTCTTGCATACCTGAATATTATGAATCAGTTGTAGAAACAACAATACTGTCTTTTTTGTTGTTTTTTATTTCTTTAAAATATATACTGGAAGAAGAAAACAAAAGAAAGACTGAAAATATATAAATTTTAGAAAATATTCTTCTTTGATAAAACATTTTACCACACTTCTAATTTAGTATATATCACACAACACCTTGTTATAGATAAAAAAAAAAAAAAACAAAAAAAACCCCAAACAAACAAACAAACAAAAAAAAAAACCCAACACAAAAAAACCCAAACAAAAACAACCTGAATCCCTTTGTTTTCCATCAGGTTATATATTAAGTAAACCACATTAACTGGGGACTTCATAGTTTTCTGTAATTTCTGAATTACTTGTATAAGAGATTTTAGTTCTTATACAAGTAACAATACTAAAAAGTTCCTTTGGTGAGTGAAAACAGTGGTGAAGAGGACCCAAAGGAGAACAAGTTGCTAGCCATGTGATGTTTTCATTGTTTATTAGAAGCAATTCATATTCCTGGATAAAAATGAGCACATGAGTAGTAAACCAGTGTCAGTTTTACAAAGTAATGTTTTCTGAAAACACCTGTGCTTGTTTCAGCTGGGATGGAGTTGGTTTTCTTCAGAAATTTATATCTTTTTTAGTGTAACACATTTTAAACATGCCTGAGTACACTGAAAGGTATGATGATAGATTGACAGTGGCAAAATGCTTAAGTTCAGACTTTGTCATGCACAGCCCCCTCAAATAAAAGCCACTGAGGAAAATGGGTTGGTGACCAGGGTTATTTTGCTCCCTGGTTCTCCAGTTATGCAAAATATACAAACACATTGTTTTGGACTAGCATTGAGACAGTGTATAAGCAAAGCTGAAAGCCTAATTGACTTCAAAAGCCTCTCTATCTTTTGTTCACAGTGTTGAATCTCTAAGCTGAAAAATACAAAATGTGCCTGAAATGAAATAATCTAGATGAAGTTCTTGGTTGCTGCCTAGTGTTTTGGTGAGGTACAGAGTACTTTCTGTTGCGAGAGAGACTCTCTGATTTATTTTAGTTGTTTTATGTCATAAATGCTTTACTTATTTTCACTATTTCTAAAGTTCTGAGAATGGGGAAACAAAATGCCAGGCACTGAATGCATAGCATTCCTTAAAATTCTTCCAATATTTTAATGTTCTCTAAGATGAAGTTGCTAGATGAGCTTATCTTCCCAAGATAAATCCAGTAAATAAGAGGAAGGACACACAAAATGAACCTGAATATTTTAGATCTACTAATTTAGGTAATGCATGCAGATCTGCACACTCCTCACAAACATGCTGCATTTCATTTTTATTCTTCCCATAAATCTCAAGCACAAAGTTGCACGGTGAAGCACAAGTAAGCAAATACATCTTGCTATAGTAGGTGCTTTGATTGCCATCATGAGAGATGTTCCCCCACAGAGGACCAATTTTTCCTGTAGACTGAATTGATGGGCTAGTTTTATAGCTCTTGTGAAATGGCTGAGAGTATAAAATGTCTTAAAAGTTTTCTTAATTACCTCAGTAATCAAATGCTTAACACTAATATAATGGTGTTAATACAATATAGAAGTCAACTGACATTGCAATGATATGAGATAATATACCTGACTCCTGAATTATACTTTTGATTGTGCATTACTGTTAGTCCATCTTAATAAAACAACACACAATTAAAGGTCATAGTTTATAAGGACCAAACAAATTGAAAAAATCACTCAAGAAAATATGTGTAGTTGCTGCAACAATTTGATTGTTGATATTCCAATTTTACTAATTTCTTCAAACGTTGTTCAATGAAGATCCTCTGCTATGTTTATGGTAACCCACCTTCTACTAATTTTCAAACTTACTAGTAATCCTTAATTTTCTAAAGTAAGTAGAAGGACAGTGTTCCATTTAAACATCAGATGCCTTCATATGTGCCTTGTTGGCAAACTTTCTCGATGCAGTGTGTTTATTCTTTTTGAACATAATCAAAACTGGGCTTTTTATTTATTTCCTGCTTCTTTATTCTGCTCTCTTATTTTTGAAATGTTCTTTATGTTTATGACATGTGAAGCTTTTTCCCCTTCAATTTTTTCTAGCGATTTATCATCTCTGTCTATCATTCAGCCTCTTCTACAGCTCTCTACGCTTTTACTGCTTCCAATAATAAGTCTGTTTTCCCTAATAGCACTAACTTGAAGAAGCAAATATGCATACTAAAAATAATCCAGGGGAAGAGCTTACCTCCTTGGGTACTTACTTATTTATCTCCTCAAAAGTGACATCTGCCTCCATAGTGGTTTAAATTCTAGCATGTACCACAGAGGATCACTACTAATTTGGCATTCCTGGCTATAAAATACTGATTTTTTTGGATCAAATTTTGCTTTTTTCCTGCAGATATATTAATTTACCAAGAAAGAAACCACACAAACAAAGGCAAACACACACACACACACACACACACACACACACATGCATTCATTAGTAGACATCTACAGTTATTTTAATAATGAAAAGGAACTGGAAAGTGAATGATGATCTGAAGGTGAAATGGCACAGACTAGTCTGTAATTAGCTGGTGAACAACTTTCTTATAGTAGACTTGGCTCAGAGCAAACGAGCTGGAGTACTTGTGAAAGGAATGTGATAGTGAGCTATCAGCTCAACAGTGTGCTTGTTCTTTGGCCCTCTTTCGTTTAGCAGGATGAAAATATCAATAATACATGTTTGGGATATGAAATTCCCTTAGTCATGAAGAACAGGGATTTAAGTCTAGTCTCCCATACCTCAGATGAAACCCCTAACCTTTGTCTACCTCTTGGACAAATCCGGACTACCCAGAATGACCCTTATTTCCTACAGAACAAGGTAAAGATTTCTTATAATGTTCAATTAACATTACACACATATGAACACATATATATCACATATGTAAAAGTATGTACAGAAAAATGTAGACTTTCATTTTATGATCAAAATTCAAGATTCCAGGCTACTCTAGGGCAAATGGGGAATGAAAGAGGGCTTTGCTTGGACAAACATCAGCAGAAGTTACGGATAATGAGATTAATCTAACCAAACGTGAAAGTCCTTATCGGATCTGGCAGTTGGTCTTTTTTCATAACTAGTGGAGAGCATTAAGCATCGCTAAGATGTGGTTCATTCTAAAGAAGACATTTGAAGTACATCATTACTATCTTTCCCTATAAGTGACTAATTCTCTCCCTTTCCCATGAGAAGAGATTGAGGTGATTGGCTCAGATATAATAATGTATTTTTTAGGTGAAATGAACTCTATATGCACTGTGAGAATAAGGACAGTAAGATGTCCTTATTAATAACTTCTTTAAGTTTTTCATACTTGTCTTCATTTGAAGATAACAATATTCTTTAATAGTGTTTAAAAACTGGTTTGCTTCCATGCTTACTAAAGGGCGGGGGGGGGGGGGGGGGGGACGGGCAGGGAAGGGAGGAAAAGAAGGTGCAATGCTTCTTGTTACTCAATGCTAAAAGCTTGAAAGTGGACTGCTTGAAACTTGAAAGGGCATAAAATTGGCTGACATGATCTGTCTCACGCAGCAGAGAGAGAACTCAGTTCCCTCAGAAATTGGTACATTAATAGTGTTACAGCTATCAGTATTATTTCTTTGCCTTAACCGGTACTGACCAGAGATGATGTGTCCTGAGAAGGCTTATGAGAGAAATTTTCTAATTCATATACTTTTCAGTATGCAACTGTACCTAATTGTTCAAAATATATGCAAGAAAATATTGTTTTCTATCCCTAAAGCTCTTAAAAAATCTACACTTTCAAATGTCATTTTAAAAAGTATACAAGAGCAATCCTTTCATATTTCTACAGTAACTGATTAAGGATCACTTGCTCCTGACAAATGCAAATCAAAACTCTCACTGCCACTAAAAGCACAAAGAATAATTCCATTAACTCTGACACTTGCTAATTCTGAGTCCTTACAACTAATATTACATTTTAATAAAGCATTAAGCCCACTTAGACAGTAGTGGATAGATTCTGATGCTCTCAAGCTTAGAGCAGGCACTGACATAGGGATATCAGGATGCTCATTTTGTTTGTGTGGGTGTTCTGTTAGCCAGGGAAAATATTCCTTTTTGCTGACTGTGGAAAGATGGTTGACTTCTGTGGTATGTTCAGCACAACATATTTGGTTTCCAGTCCTGTATAAAGTCTGCAGTGACTGAGCACAAAGCTGCCTAGTAGGTATCCTCAAACAACACTCCTTACATGATTTGAGTATCATAGGATCACATTATCATAGAATAGTGGATTGGAAGGGACCTTAAAGATGAACTAGTTTTGACCCCTTTGCAAGGGACAGGGACACCTTTCCCAAGACCAAGTTGATCAAAGCCTCGTCAAGCTTGGCCTTCCACATTTCCAGGGATTGAACATCCACAATTTCTCTGGGCAACCTGTTCCAACATCTCACCACCCTCACAGTAAAGAATTTTCCCTAATGTCTAATTTAAACCTGCTCTCTTTCAATGTAAAGCCATTACCCCTTGTGCTGTCACTACGTGCTCCTGTAGCAAGTCCCTTTCCAGCGCTCTTGTAGGCCTCTTTTAAATACTGGAATTCTGCTATAAGATCTCTCCAGAGACTTCTCTGCTCCAGGCTGAACAACTCAACTGTCTCAGCTTGTCTTCACTGGAGTGGTGTACCTCTTCTTGACCTCCATGTGAAATGACATTTGGCTATCTGAAAGAATTCTATTTCATTTACTCTAATATTGTTCACAAACATGCATTTGCACTGCAAAAGATACTGATAGAATTGCTTGGTCTGTGGCTCATCTAATTTCTGGTCCCCACGTCTTTCACTTCCACAGCTATTCATTAAGTTTTAAATAAATCCCATTGTCTTCGACATGTTCAGGATCCAGTCATTTAAACTAGAGGCAATATGTATGCAGACAAAAAAACCCAAACATGCAAAATAAACAAAATGCCCCTCATTATAAATACATACAGAATTATATTTTAAAGCAGATTTGATGTAGCTTTTTGTGTAATTTGTAGTTCAAGGTTAATTAAACCAGTTTGTACAAATGTAACTGGTCTGTAGCCAGTTACATCTGTACAAAGAATAAGTTTGTTCCTTTACAATCTTTTGTCCATTTCCTTAGATCCTTCTTCCCTTGACACCTATTTTTATCTTAATTTAGTTACAAGTTTTAAATTCCAAAGCTTTGCACAAGAGGTTTGCCAAAATTTATTAGCAATATTATAGCCTTTCTGTAATTATCTGTCTATGTTTTCTGTTTGTTCATAAAGTCAGAAGGCTTTTTCTTCTTTATTTTTTTAATTTGTTTTTAACACCCAATATAACAAAGTCTGCTGCTCCTAGGTGTTGGTAAGGATCTTTAGAGATGAATCATACAAGACAGGTAAAGGATGCATGATAGTCTATTATCTTGCTTCAGATTTATACATTTTTACAGTTCAATAAGATATAACTCTAGAGATTTTTTAGGAGAGAGCAGTTATACTTAAATAGAGACAGCTTTCCATACTTAGAGATTTGACCTGCTCTTTTGGTTTTCTACCTTCAGGCTGTAGAAGAATCTATATATGCCACCATAACCTGACAGATGTGGCATTTCTTCCGACTTTGCTCAGGGTTAAAGGCAAGCTACTGTTTCTATAGTTTACCTGTATTGTCTGTATGGAAAACATTACAAAGTCTGTCGACCTAGGCCTCGTGGAAGCTCAGCCTGCCTTTATCTTTGTTTTGCCCCTGGACCAGCTCTTTAAAAAGCAGAAGTGAATTTTGTATTCCTTGAGTCTAATTCTAAAATTAAGAATGGAGGTTATAGTCACAGAGTTTATAAAGTTGCTTGAGACTAAGTAGCTCAAAAACTTCTGAAAACATTCTTCAATGTCTAATAAAATAGTTTCCAAATGTAATATTATATTCATATTTCAATAGCAGTATAATGAATATACTCTTTTTTTTGAATCTTAAAGAGTTTTTTTGTATGCCTCGAGCAGTTTTTCAACAGTTTGTTTTCACTATTTATAGCTGTCATATATATATATATGTATATATTTGTGTGTGTGTGTATAAACAAACATTTACAGAGCTTTTGCCCTGTAACAACAGCTAGACCTAAGTTCCCACAGGCCAACTGCTTTAATTCACTAGTTTTCTCAAGAGCCCTTTCACAACAGAGAAGCAACGGTTTACAAGGTTTAAAAGCTTATACCACTTGTTTTACTTTCAGTAATTGTGCAGAGGTTAGATATAAATTCTTGAAAACTAGTAACCCTTACTGTGTCCTTACTGCCTGCAGATTCAGAGCTTGACACTGAGCTGGTTTACAAACTGTGCCCAACTTCCTTTATCATACCTAGGTGTTAGATTTTTCTGGATCAGATTAACAAAGCCAGAGGAACTAAACATGATGCATACTCAGATACACCAAATGAGGTGCTGCCTGCGTAGACTTTCAATATCAGTTGCCAAACATATCTAGCTTCCCTCGTGCGTTTCAACAGTTATTCTTCTCCCAAGTCTCTAGCTTCTGTTTTATCAGACACATTTAACCTCACAGTTGTAGCTACTTCCTTCTTAATGGAAATCTTTCTTACTCTAATCTCCACTCCCCTGAATCTTTCAACTTCAATATTCTTTCTGTCATACTGTTTGTAGCAAAAGCATCATGTCACAGACAGAAAAAAAAGGCATTGCTGCCAGCTCTCTTTTTAGTGAATCTACTCAACCAAACCTCAGACAAAAAGAGTCCTACAGGGCAACCTATTCCATTTTTTTTCCTAAAGAGTAGCAGTCAGCCCTTGCTGTGCACACAAACTCGGCAGCTGCTTCTTCTAGAGCCTATCATAACTCATGTCCCTCTACTAACTTTACCCACCATAAGCTAACTAATATGCTCATCACTTTCAACTTGAGGAGTCAGTGTACAGGCAGTCGAAAAACTCCCTTAAAATGTTTTTGCAGTTATTCTAATGCAATTTTCAGCCCCTCATTGACTCACAGAGGCCTCTTGAGTATGACCTTTAATGAGCACATCTAAATCAGGTTAGATCAGTTATGCCCTAAGAGTGTCACTCTTTTTCCATTAGCCATAAATGGAATTTAGGATGATGAGCTTAAACATGGCCAATGTCAACACCCTGGGCTCAATTCAATTGTCTACATATGGGCCACTCTCTTCTGCCTGGGATGCAAAGTTTCTAGTTGCTCCTTTTGGATGGTACAATACTTCTACAATGTATTGTGCCATATCTGCTAGCCTGAGTTGATGACTTTGTTGCATAAACTAAGTGTTTCTGTTTATATGAAAAAAGGTATCTACTAAAAATTATATTTAAACTGCTCCAGCATATCTCTTCTGGCCAAAGCTCCTGATTTAAAAAGTCTCCTTTAAGTCCCCTGTGTCATTTCTACCAGTCTTATGGGGATGGCTCAGATACCCTTGAGTTCCTCAGACAGTACCAAATGCCACATTTCAGTAAGCGAATCAAGACCTGAGTGGGATTCAACATGAAATTAAGGTATCCAAATTTATAAGTGAGGCAAACCACTTAAGAGTCTAAATGCAGGTATCTGCACTGAGGTTGACGCCTAGATTTCCATCACTCTCCACAGACATCTTGAACATAATTCATGGTGTCTATGGCCATTTGAGAGTCCTTGGGCAACGAAATACCCGTGGGATAGGATGAACTTACACAAGATACAAGTACTATTTGTGAAGTTTTAGAGTGGAAGCTGGAGTTTAGCCAATATGCCAGATTTCAAATAGCACTGAACTGCTATGTGTACGTGTGGTGAAACCTTACAGCCCTCAAATCAATAAAATCACATAGTCTAAATATGAGTCTGAAAAGCTGAAGAGAAAAACTGAATCAAAATCCTAAACTAGATGTTATTAGTCTTCTTAAAAGAAGATGTTATTAGTCTTCTTAAACCTGAATGTTTAATTGACTGACTGATAAAATGATTAAGAAGTCAAAGAAATATGGTTCCTGTATTTATTAGCAGGTCTATAGAATAGGCAATGATCTCAAGAAAGCTAAACGGTGGACTAAAGTTTTTGTGTTGAAATAAAAATTTATAAAAGGTTGTTTTTCATATAAATTATTTTAAAAGCACCAAAGCAGGCAAAGGTTCTCTTAATCCTTGTTTTCTTTAGAGAATAATGAACCAATTTCAGGGTTCTTTTTTTCACAAGAAGATAATTAGTTGCTGTAAATAAGTACCAGATTTCTTGCAGGTCTGTCAGTTGAATATGGTTCATAATATTTCTTTAGTGTGTGCTTTACTTTGTTTTAATCAAGTTTCCAATGCTTTTGGCATTGTATTACTTTATTCCAGATTTATAGCAACTTAAAAACTCCAGTGCTTAAGGATACTGTTGGGGTCTGCAAAATATATCTTAAAGACTAGTTTCTTCTGCAGGAATTAAAAAGCTAACACATCTTCCCTGTGGAGAGACTGAGGAATCTTAAATCTCCTTTGCCTTTTTGCTTATTGAATTTTAGTACATAACATCCTCCATGGTTGATTCTGGGCACTTGAAGGCATGTTATTCAGCTGAACCAAAGGTACAGCCGTGTCAAATTTTCCACAGTGAAAACAAAATCCATTGAAGCTGATAAACCTTTACCCCTTTTTCCTAATACAGATCAAAGAGAAGGATCCCTTTTTATGTTTCCAATGTTTATATTTTAAGAAGAATGATAACCTCCTTTTAAACACCTCTTTTTAAGTTATCTGACCTAATGCAGAAAACTATTAAAGTGTCTTCACTGTTCATATTATCACTTCTTCTTCTTGATATTTTGAATATTTTTGCTGATGTCTCAGAAAATACTGGAGCTGAATACAGCAACAAATCAAACACAGAATTTAACTAAAGCAGCAAAAGAAAGGTTTCATAACCAAGAAAAGAGGCACCACCTTACCCTCTCACATTCCCCAAAGGAAGGGGATAAAGATTACAAATATAATAGGGGCAATTCACCTGAAACATAAATAGGGAAAAAATAAATAAAAAATAATTTTAAAAGTAAACAAAACCAAAAAACCCAAACAAACAACAACAAAAAACCAAACAAACAACAACAAAAAAACAAACAAAAAAACCAACCTCACACCAAAACAAACAAACAAACAAACACACCCCCAAAAAAACCCCAAGACAGCTGCTATCCCAGCTTATTCCTGTTCCCTATGCTCTTCTTAACAAGGACATCTGACTGGTTTGGGAACTTATTCCTTATATAACAAAGAATGGCACTTTTTCTGAGCTTTGAAATTTCATAGTCCTTAGGGCTTATCTCAACAGTAATTAACCTCCATGGCAACTAGCCAGATAAAACTCCATAAATTTCCCAGAATCTTCAACCTAGAAACTAATTTATTTTTCTTCTTTTGAAGAAATTGAAAAACAATCTTAACTTTGAATTTAAGTGACAGCAGTGTAGTACAGGAAAATTTCTTGATTATCACCATATCTTTTACTTTTCAAGTAAATATTCTTGAATCCCTAATTTTAAGATTAAATAACATAGACAGAAAACTTTTGAGTAAGTTCTTAAAATATCAGAGTAACAAAAACATTATGATAAGGTGAGGGGAAAAAGTAGCTTCCTTCTTTCTCTGGATATTGTAAAGAAGGAAACTCAAAGAAAAATTACTGATATCCAGATGAAGAGCGAAACGGATTCATAGAAACCCTTGAATTTTTATGAATTTCATATTGTCAGAGTAAAGAATGTGTCTAAAGTCTTTTTGTCCGAAACCATTTATTTAAGTATTACTAGGAGTTGACATCTGTATTGGTTTTGCATGGTCTGGTTTTTGCTTTTGGGCCACAGAGGTGGCTTCTGTGAGAAGCTGCTAGAAGCCTCCACCATGTCCTGTGGAGCCAGTTCCTGATGGCTCTGAAGATGGACATGCCACTGGCCAAGGCTGGGCCAATTAGAAATGGTGATAATGCCTCTGCGATAACATATTTAAAAAGAAATCAAAACAAAGGTTGTTGTGCAGTTGTAATTTTCTAGCCAGAGAACAGAGGAGTGAGAACATGTGAGAACAAAAACTCTGCAGACATTAAGGTCCATGGAGAAGGAAGGGGAGGAGGTGCTCCATGTGCTGGAGCTGAGATTCCTCTGCAGGTTGTGGTGATGACCACGGTGAAGCAGCTGTGCCCCTGCAGCCTATGGAGATCCATGGGGATACAGAGATCCACCAGCAGCCTGTGGGGGAACCCCCACACTGAAGCAGGTGAATGCCTGGGAGGAGGTGGTGATCCTGTGGGAGATCCATGGAGAGAGGGCCCTGCTCCCATGATGGAGCAGCCTGTCCTTGGAGGACTGCACCGTGTGGAAGAGTGGCCCATGCTGCAGCAGTTTTGGGAGGACTGTTGCCTGTAGGATGGACTCATGCTGCAGCAGTTTGCCGGGAGCTGTTGCCTGTAATCATATTGCTGTCATTCACGTGCCTTGAAGTATCTCCCAGGATTTTACCAGGCACAGAGGTAAGGCTGAGCTAGGAATCCAGTTTACCGTAGAGACATACACCAACTAGAGATGACAGTGAGAACACTTCAGCAACTGAAAATTGGTATAGGATCTGTAAACCTGCAGTTCACCATGTTTACCTTGCAACTAGCAGTCAGTGATAATGAACACAAACTCTTCCATTCTTTGCTTATAATTCCTGCTGATTAGTCATGGATTTCTACCAAGCAAATGCAGTTGAAGACTTTCCATTTAAACTTAATATGAGGTGGAGAAGAGTTGCTGTGCTGGGGACAACTGAAGGATGAAATACCATTTGGGCCTTTTAACCCTGCGTTTGAAATGTTCTCCTGTTTTCTGAAATATTTTCTGTTTACTTCTGTAAATTCTTAGTGTCTCACTCAAGTCAACTCTGATTTTCATTTGTATTATCAAAGAATCAAGTCAACTCATTCAAACTTTGGAAAAACTACATAGTCAATGGAGAAAAAAAAATCAAATTGGAAATATTTTTCTGCAAGTTTACTGAGTCGTATATATTGAGGAAAGGGTGTAAGGAACCCCAGATTTTTTGACAGAAAGACAGCCTAGCTGTGGCAGAACCAAATAGAGAAGGGCAGAGGATAAATAACGTGAGGAGAAGAATTCCAGCAGTTCAGCCAAAACAGGCAAGTGCAGCCTAAAATTCACTGAATAAGAGAAAGATTAAAAGAGAATAAAAAGAAAAAAAAATGAAAAGGTTTATACGTATTTTACCCTAGCAGAAGATAAATGAAGAACGAAGGAGTGAAGATGCATAAAATAGCTATAACAAAGTCTTTATAACCAACTTATGTGTAACAGAAGTGTGCCCAAATGGAAAAGTTGAAGTTTTTAACAAGTTCGAGACAAGCTATGATTCCACTGGTGGACAAAAAATTCTGAACCATTGCATACTCCTGACATAACCCTAACTACTTAAATTTTGCCAAAAGTGAGATGCATCAAATTCTGGAATAACTCAATTCAATTTATGAAATAAATATTATTTACTGTAAGTGTGTTGGATTCAGTTTTGGTCGTGGGGTGGTTTTTTTTTTGTATTATTTTTATTTTTAATATTAACCCAGACTTATCTTGTGTAGAAAAAAAAATCAATTTCAAGATGAATAGAGTCATGAGTTTTGGAAATACAAATTTCGTCCATTCATGCTCTTTTCACCTCTCTGAGACCTAACACACTTTGGCATGAAAACAAATGTGTTTGGGGCTTTTAATATGCTTCAAACATAAATATATGAATATAATATCTTCTAGCTAAGCTGGGATCTGAAGGTTTTCACAGTTTCTATGATGTGAAAGACCACAGACAATCACTAGTGAATCAAACTCTTAGAGAGAGCAGTTTATGATCTTCATATTTTTCAAGACCTATAACTTTGTCAAAACCTGATGAATCTCATCTTTGAATGAAAACTTTGAAAACTCCAGGTAAAGAACTTAGAAGTAGGATCATTGCTTAATAATTATATTTAATTATAAAAGAAAAGAAGTAAAATGAAAAAACAATAAACCTGAACCCGAAACAACTTGTTTAACAGATGGCTCTACTAATTCGAAAGTTAAGAGCATACGGTAGCTCTCAACTGCCCCTCATTAGAAAATACAGTCTTCTTTCTAGACCCAAATCTCACACCAGCCTACTCAGACCTGCTGTTCTCACATATATTATTGTAAATTATTTACATCAGAAAAGAAAAATCATGAAAACAGGGCTGTTTAAAAATCTCATTTGTTTACTGGAAGGACTGAATTTCCAAAACTGCTCAGAATCCTACAGCTTGTCTTCGAGCATCTAAGTGATGGTCAGATACCAAAAAGAAATCAGAATTGACCAATCCTTCTTATTCTCACGTTGAACTAGTGAGCACACAGGGATCTTGTACCTCTGGTGCATTTTGTAGGAGCTGTACTGATATCAACTAACATTTGTAGCATGGATACCTGTGTCTGAGCCAATCACAATAAATTTCTTCCATGCACAGTCACAACAGAAGGATACCTTGAAGTGCACAGTTCAACTTGATTGGTTTAGATTACTTCAGGATGCTAGGAATTGCACCCAAGAAGTACCTATTCTCTACGCTGACCAGTCACACAGACGAGTGTGACTGGCTCAGTTGTAAATATTTACACTGCAGACAAGGAAAGTTAGGTCGCTGGGCATCAGTCAGTTGGTGGTAAGCAATTTTTTTTAATTTGCATCCCTCCTCTTTCTTGGATTTTATTTCTCTTTGGATTTTTTTTCCCTTTTCACTACAAATTAGTAGTAGTGTACCAGTAGTAATAGTAGTACTGCTACTATTACTGTTATTACTATTATAATATTTTTTAACTGTTATTATTATTTTAAACTGTTCTTATCTCAACCCATGAGTTTTCTCACTCTAACCCTTCCAGTTCTCTTCATCCCATCCTTCTGGTGGGGAGAAGGGAGTAACCACCTGTGTGATGCTTAGTTGTTGGTGGGGGTTAAACCACAACAGATGAATGTACACATATATAGATTTTTTTGGTCTCATGAAACACCCAGTCAATAACATTGAACCAAGTATGCTGGAAGTTTTTTAAAGTGATATTTACTGTTCTTCTTTTCCTGTTTTGAAGCATGTTTTATCACAAGGTAAAGCATAGACTGTCAGTCTGAGGGACTTTCATCCTGTCTTGTTCTACATTCAGCTCCTGTACTAACAGAGTGCAGCCAACACACCACTACATCTGACCATATGATAAGAAGTGAGCAGGTTGATATATTTTCAGTGAGGCTTTTTCTTTCATAATATACATTTTGTCCACACAGAGCTCTTATATGGAAAGACATAAGTTTCAGTTAAAAATATAAAAATAAAAATCCTTAGGATTTATTAGAGAGTTGGTAAGTTCACATTTAATAGCTGATTCAGGATGAAAATAATTTGTCTAAAAATTAAATCAGGCATAATTTATTTATTTATTCATTTAACAACAGACATTTGAAGTGCTTTCTTTGTCCTTTGACAAACAAACATGTTGTACTACATACGCATATATAACATTAATGCTGCTGTAGTGTATGCTGCTAGGAGTCAAAACAATGGCAGAGGGAAAGAAAATATGAGTTGCAGCAGAGATTAGCCTGAGGAAGCTGGAGTGATCCAGTTGTGTTGTAAACTGTAGAAGGATGTGGGAACACTGAGTTACTGATGAAGCGACAAGGCTGGGGACAGAATTTACAGGATAAAAATCACCAACGTTTACAAAGCTCAGCAAAGATAAGAACATGAAAGGTATTACACCAGGAATTTTTAAAAGTTCAGCTAAACCAGTATTATTTTTTCCCTCACAAGCAGCCCAAAGCAAATGAATGTGGAAAATAAGAACAAGCCTGATATTTTCATTGAATATTCCCTTAGTTTTCAACACTTTCCACTGTTTTATACTGCATGAGAATGCATGAGGTGTCTTATGCAATCAGTAACCTTCAGAGGGCTTTTCTTTTATGAATGTGTCCAACCTTCACTTGTACCCATTTTAGATTTAACAGCCACAATTTCCCTCAGCTTCTCCCACTAATTCTGACACTATCAGAAGAAACATGTCATTTTGAGAAAACAAACAAACAAACAACCCAACCCAATTCAAACAAATAAACAAAAATCCAACCAAACTTGTAGTAGTCAAATTCTGGCTTCAGCTCATAGTTCCCGGTTCCACTACAGAAATAAGGAGAAGAGAGATGATTCCTCACCACATTTTCATGCCACTAATGACTTTGAAGTTATCCGTTGTAGTCTCTTCAGTTGCCCATTTTCCAGAATGAAGAGTTGTAACTTGGAAGTTGTGTTTAAGGAAGCTATTCCATACATCAGATCATCCTTCACACCCTCCTGTGAATCTTCTCCCTCTCTGCTACTTCCATGTTCAGAAGCAGAGATCATCACTGCACAGTGTATGAAAGGGACTATTAAATACTGTAATTAAATTGTATTTAGAGATAATATACTACCATGTAATACATACTATTATATAATTTGTATTAATAAAGAGATCTTAAGCTTTAAGATACACGATGTTTATAGAACAACTCTTAGTCCTCTAGAGATAAAATTTCATCAATGTGTTGCACCTCAAAAATGGATTAATAGGAGAAACTAACATAAATTTTTTCATGAACATTGGTGGAAGTGTCATGGATGTATGAAGTAACATTTTTTTCTGTGACTGCATATTTTATTTTGATAGAAAAGCTAGCAACAAAGAACATTTAAAATCTTTCTACAACTTGATTATGCTTACTTGGGATGAATGAAGAACTAAAAAAAGTTTAAATTTGACCTACAATGAGTAATTATGCAATCATGCAATATTGTATCTTAAGAAGATGTTGAGAGAGAAAACAGGACAGCAAAAGTTAATAGGGGACAATGAAGAAACAGAAAGTTCACGTAACCTAGTAAGAGTGTAACAAGCTTCTTATAATGAATAGAATTCAGCATAAAATACACTACTAATTGCTACTCTGTTCTTTGTAATCTGTTTTCTGTACTACTTTCATGATGTTATTTCATTTTATTTATGATTCTATATTTTCTCTTTCGGTTTTTCTTTGGTCTTTTTTTTGTTGTTGTTGTTGTTGTTTGGGGTTTTTTTGTTTGGTTGGGTTTTTAGTTGTTTTGGGGTTTTTTCATTGTTTGCTTGCTTGTTTTGGGGGTTTTCTTTTTGTTATTCTAAACTGGATGTTTTTCATTTGATTCTCTTCTGCTTCCTTCATCTCTGTTTATATGCATATCAATGATCTCACTTCTTCACTTACTGTGTTTTGAATAACATATTGGATGCCTTTGCCCCCTTTTGTGTATTGATACCTTAGCATCCTTCTACACCTCTGCCATGTGCATTCCATTTTTGGAATGCTTCAACCTTTTCTGACTTATGTGCTCTTCCATTCTCATTTTGGCTTTAACAAGTTTTATCTCTCCCTTTCTACTCTGGATATGTAATACACTTTTTATTCTCCAACCATTTGTTATTCAACTAACTTTTTAATGCAAAAACTACTTCAGAACTGATATTAATTTGTTTTGAGCCATTTTATAATTTCAATATTTGTTGTACTAATCTTTCTTTCTCTCCTAGCACGATTCTCTTATTTATAAATGTATGAAAAGTATAAGCAAGAAAAACTCAGATGAATGTAAACAGTTCTGTGTCTCTGCCACATCAAAATATGCTATAAAAAACATAATAAAAAAGGTATTGTCAGAAATCTGTTAAAAATGAAAGAAGGGAGAGGATTTTTTTGTTTATTTTATTTTATTGTATTTTTCTGAATATGTGAAGAATCCTGACATTCCACAAAGATAAGAGGTTCATTTGACAGGTTTCACTTGATAATGGATGTAGACCAAAGAAGATGAAAACTGAGCCAAAAAGAAAAATGTATTTGCTAAGGAATTTTAAATAAATGAATATGCTCTAAGTATTGCTCTGCTAAAACTGCAGAAACTTAATAATGAATGCAAGTCAGTCCAATAAATTTGACATTTACTAATATCTCTTTGCTGCCACTGAAAGTAACAGCAACAGGCATTAGAGTCAGTGCCTGTAAAAAGCTAAGGAATATCACTAATTAAAGCAATTTAAACTCCTTTTGCACTGGTCACTCTGCATAAGTGGTCTCAAACACACAGTGAATCATGAAAAATTTATATCGAATTTAGATATTTTGTTTTGAAGCCAAACATATCCTTAACTGTGAACTACAGAAAACAAGAGCAAAGAGTAGTTTAGAGGTGAAACATAAAAAAACACACTGAAAAAATCACTAGATTTACATGAAAGAAAAAGTTTTCAGGCTACTATTGTTATGCCCTACAGGCAAATGATGAAAGTAAAATATTTCTTAGCATTGTTTTCTGGAATATTTGTGTTAATTTGCAAGTCTTCCCAAATACTACCAGGGAATAGCCTTTATCTCGGTCATAATTTTTCAGGAAAATTATTCATTCAAAGATATTGTACTTTAAAATGTAGGTCTGAAAAAAAAAATATATGTGTCATAAGATAATATCCTTATGGAGAAGAATAAATATTCTTTTAAAGCAGTATCTTGTCTCCAGCAGTGACCAGTTGCAGATGCTTCAGGAAAGAGCATAAGAAAAAGAGCCCATGTTCTTTCTACTCTTGCACCAGATCCATATCTAAGGAGTGCACTTGGACCATCTTTGCATGGTCAGGAGTCATAATCAAGGTCAATTTGGATGATCATTGTTAAGCCTTGCAGTGTTTAACTCCTATTGTTTTTAAAGGTCATCTTAACTTTGCTACTTCATTCATGTATAGATCTCATTTCCTCCTCTGCAACTTCTTCTGAAAGTTTTTACCTGTATTCAGTCTTCACTCAGTGCCAAGGAGTTTTCCTTGACTGCTTAATTTGGGAAATTTTCTTGGGTTTGTTCTGTAATATTTAAGAGCTTTTCCATACAAAGAATGAAAACTAAATTGTCAGACTGCATAGGGAATGTGCCACTTGTCTGTACAAGCTCTATAACCATCAGAAAGGGTTGTCTATTACATCTCCCCCAAGCTGTCACCATCTCATTATTTGTCATCACAGTATCTTCCTCTTGTCCCTATCAGAACAGTTTGTTTCCTATGTTCTTCCATGTATGTTTTCCAGATACAAAAACCATCTGAATTTGGGATATTTTAGCAAACTCTCTGACACATAAACACAATTTATGAAGAGTCCCTCATAAACACAATTTATGAAGAGTCCCTCATGTCATTCATGATTTTTAGAAACACATTGAATCAATGTACAGCAAAACTGTGCGCAACAGCTGTATAAATTTTATTACTTTGTTAGCATCTGAACAATTACATAATCAGTTGCCCCATGAAAAAAAAAATGCACTTTTCTTTATCAACATTACTGAACTAAACCCGAAGACTTTTTTCAGCCTACTACTGTAAGATAAATGACTCCTAAAATTTTTGAGGAAAAAAAGACCTATTGTAATCTTGAAAGACAACAGCATTTTACTACTTTCAAATTTTTTTCTCCAGTTGAGCTATTTTTAAAATAACTTTCTTAACTAATTGTTACATTGCTTAGCATATTGTTTTGATTTCATACAATAGATCTAGACTTTCATTATATATATACATATAAATTTACATATGACTGTATAGCAGCATAGAAATACACATAGAAATGCGTGTGTGTGTGTGTATAGTATCTACATCTATAACACTGTGTATGTCTATGTCTGCGTCTATGTTTATGTAAAACTTCCTTTTGACATTTGTATGATCCACTGAATCCCCCACAATTATACTGGGAAAAAAAGGACTGGCTGATGGCCATCAGTGAAGATGGGAATGGTGATACCAGATACAGAGACGAGAACAGGATGGCTTTATTGTTGGATGGGGGCAGACCTACGATGCTGCCAACAATGAAGTGGGCAAATAAAGGTCTGAAGCAAGGAGTACTCTGCAACCAGCCTCCTAGCAGGAAAAGTCAGCAGCTTTTTCCCTACCAAGCAGAACTTTGAAGCACTGATATCTGAGGCTAACTCACCAAGTATTTTTAAGGTACTTCTTATGTAAAATGAGAGAATTAAGCTCACAAAAACATTTCTGATTACTATATTAGTCCACCAGAGCCACATATTTCAAGATTTAATAGATGCTGATTTCAGTACAGCCGAAAACCACGAGGAGATTTTTGAGGCAAAGTATTAGTTAAAAGAAGAGAATTTGTTGCAACACTGTTAGTATTTTAGCAATGTGTATACATTGCAGACACATAACCACATCTATAGATACACATATATAAAAATAAAGATACTGGTACAAGCTGAAGGTGGAAGAAAGAACTTGTTAATCGCTTGTAGTTAAAAAGGAATTTATTTTTAATCATGTCATGTGCATTCATTTTCCTAGAGTGGATCAAAAGTAATAAAAACCTGCAAGGGCACAAACGAAAAATCAGATTTTAAAAGTAAGTTACCTATACACCCTAACAGATGGATCATTCTGTCACTGGTAATATTGTATTGTGATCTTTTAAAAATGAGCATCATATTCTTTTAAAGGCGATTATATTAAAAAGTATTATTCCTCTGATAATCAAACAACAAATGCTGATCTGATCAGTTTCTTAATCTGTGACAGTTGGCACTGTGGCCGTTGACAATGGAAAATGAAACTAGAACTGAGTCCCTTGCATATATTTTACAATTATTGTATCTCAGATATCAATAGCACAGAACATTTTTCCCAGATATTTGCTAAATATGCAGTCTTCTCTGTTAGTCTGTCAATCACTAGTTCCGGGGCCGTGTCGCATCCATTCAGTTCTGTGTTTTTCCTTTCTTGCAACACATTCTGTGAAACCCTGTGGACATTCTTCAAATTATTGCGCGGCGTAAACTGAACTTTATCTCAACTCCAGTTAATTAAATCAATAGCAAGCCCTGTGCTTTGCACAAGCAATACTGATGGGCTTTGACTGACAGCATCAGTTTTATAAAGCATCACAGCGTAAGGCTTTGTATGGCAAGTGAGTTCTTTTTCCTTCTCTTCATCACAACTGCTGACATTTTGGCTATATCTAGTGGGTGACAATTCAGACAGGGAAGTAGCAAGGAATTTAGTAAGAAAGGAAGAGGGCTTTGCCTGTGACTGAAAGCCCCTAGTGAGAGCTGTGGTGTGTAAACAGCCTTGCTGCTGCTAACATGTTGCTAAAATTTAACTTTAGCAACAAGAACAAAACTATACTTTTAAAATTCCTTGGATCATGCTTTATAAAGAAACTTGGGTGTCTACAAAGGCAGTGTAATAGTGATATTTTTCCTGTAAATATCAGAAATTCATTATTAATGATCCTTGCATATAATATTCTGGAGATATATTTGTATATATATATGTATGTATCTATTCAGACTTGCAAAGGTGAAATAAGACACAGATTGCATCCATTCCCCAAGAGATATACAACAGCTATTTTTCCTAGATACAGGAAATTACTTTGAAATATGATGTTTTCAAATTCTTTTTTTTTAAATTATAATAAAAAGCAAATATTTATATATCTATTTTTTTTGTGTGTGTGTTCCAGCTAGAAATAATAGCATGGGAGCAGAAATTAATATGCATATATTATTTTTTCCATACTACACGTCTCCTAGGATCTTGGAAAAAAAAATGAAAGATTTGACTGGATAAAAAAGTGCATGAAAGAGAAAATTATAATTAAAGTATACTGGTTACAAAGGTCCTATCATCACCCATGGCAGTAGCAGAGCTCTCAAAGACTGCATGAAGGAATGTTTAAATGGAATCATCTGGATTGAAGAAAAAATAGATTTTTTTTTCTCCTAAAATATTTTATTGTATGCAAAACTTCTACTTTTAATGCTTACAGAAAAAAAACAACATTCCTCTTTTAAAAGGAGTGGTTCAACTGTCTTTAATCAAAGTTTTATGACGCTCACATTCAAAGATCCTATTTTCAGTAGATGATAGATGACATAGTTTAACATTTAACATCTTATTTTCTGTGTCAGATGCTTTTCTTAGCCTGATTTATTTGTTTTCAGTTTCTGGGAAGATTTCCTCCTGAATAGCCCAGGTTTTTCACTCAGGCTAAGCAAAAGAGGTTGCTCAAATATAAAAAAAAAATTTAAGTCACCATGACATTTTCTTTGACACCCCTGTTTCTCTACACTCTGAAATAAACAGTTTGTTGACAAATGTTTCTGCATTATAATTTTTTTAAGTGTTTTTTTTTTAACTGAAACTTCAAATGATATCACAATTTATAATGAAAGAGACTTTTTAAAATTTGAAAATTGAATTTTAAGAAGTCTAGGATTTCTCAAAACACCTAGGGTTTTCCTGGCCATGCTTGTAGCAAAAATAAATAGATTCCCCTCATAGAGCTTTTGAATATGTTGCAAACTTCAGAGACGCAGTTCATTTCTGCCTTTCCACAAAACACTCACTCATCTGTCCTCCAGCCAGGAAAGTGGAAGTGGTGCCAGTCTCTGCATCCTCATAACACATCTTTGTTCCAGGCAAGAAGGACAGAAAATAAGTGCGTGTTACTCCAATGACCATGAGGCCACGAAGCATTGATCCATGGGCAGCAGGGATGCCAAAGACACCCAACAGAAAAGGCAAGGCCTTAAGTCTTCTGTCATACAGAGAGAAGGAAAGCGACAAGGAATTTAGAAAGCTGTAAGTTTTCTAAAATTGGGTCTGAAAGTGGAGAAGAAATCATATAACAGGTTAACATAACGACTAAAGCACGGATTCAGACCGGCAGAGAATCTGAGAGGTTTATTCACAGAAATGAGCTGGTTTTACAGACTTCTTCAAGACACAGTATTTCCATATATGGAATTTTTGACCAAGCGACCTATCACACATTGCCACGTCAGTGGCACACTTTCTCGATGTCCTTATATGGGGGTGATCACACGCTGCCCTCCCGTCTGGCAGCTTCTGGCAGGCTCCTCTCCACAGGGCTCTGCCGTGTGGCATCTCCTCCCCCCAAGGTCAGGCGGAGACAAGCTCCTCTGTGCTGTCATGGCGTTCTGCGGACGCGTCCTACAGCCTGTAGCTCAATTCTATCTTATCTCTCCCCAGAAAAGGTCTGGGACTAAGAAATGGTCTCAATATTAACAAAAAAAAAAAAAAAAAGAAATTCAGAAAAATGGATTAGCATCACATATTCCACAAGAAAGGACATTAATTAAAACCACACAAAACCCCCACACACCCTGCAGATGGACAAATATTTCCCAAATAAGAGATTGTTCCAAGACTTTCTGCAAAAATGGTGGAATTTTTTTTGGTATAGGGAGGGAACAAAGAAGGAAGAAAAATTATGTTGAATTGGAAATGGAATGTCTCTGAAAAAGTGACATATTCAGTAAGAAATGTGCCATTCCCATACAGTTCTTTTCAGCCTATTCATACTCTACAGAACTCCACAGTTCTTTTTAATCCAATTTAATTCAGATGATTAAGTATATTGAAATAGCAACTGAGATGTAGTAAAAGCAGACTGTCAGTCATATTTTCTCTGCCTCTCTAAGAAAAGCAGGAACTGAAGGATAAAAGGACACCACAGAAGTATGTGTGGGAGTTAGGAGAGTGGGAGCCCTCAGAGGGGAGATGAAAGGACGGTGGAAGTTGTGCACGCAAACTCAACTGCAGGCACGGGGCCCTGCTCCTGGCAGCACTGACTCTCCAGCTGGGGTATGGTACAATGAGCTGCAGCAGCTACAAGAAAGCTGTCTGATCCTCTCCCTACAGGAGTGTTCCTCAGGATACCTCAGGACCATAAAACAATCCAGGGGAAGGCTTGCTGTACTGCTTTGGTCCTTATAGCGTTTTGTCTTACTGCTGTGCTAACACCTGGCACTGTCCACTCTGCCTCTGCTTAGCTTTTTTCAGGACAGAGAAAAACAATTTTTCTCAGACAGCTACTTCTTACGGTCACTAGCTTTATGAAAATCATTAGTGAAATGAGCTCAAATACGTTTTTCCTAGGGAACTTCTCAAGGAACATGCTGCTCCCTTTGCCCTGTAAATAGAATAATTATCAACATAAATATATTGATGAAATTAACCTTTTTTTTTTTTTTCATATTCCATCCCTTAGATTCCCCTGTGTGCTTGTTGATGGAAACTTAGGCTACACTGCAGCACTGCTGGTGGGCCAGCATCTTGATTCTTGTGAGTAAAATTCCTGCAATGTCTCTGGTAATAGCCTTTGTCACAGGTGATGGAGGTAAGGGAGCAATGGGAATACAAACCTGCTGCAGTTTGCCTAAAATGCAGAAACATCTGCTTGAGTCATGAGTGGCTTGTTGGCTGAATTCAGCGGGGGAGAATCTGGCAATTAATCTGAAGTGTCACTATATTCGATAGAAATTGTTGTAGAGGGCTTCTGGGGACATAAATGTAGCTCTGGTGACCGAAGATTGCATATGTTTCTGTGGTTTATTCATTTTTAAAGACTTCACTGCTCTCAAATAGTAAACTTTTTCTAAAAATAAAGTCTGCTTAGTGACTTTCTCCATAAATGGTGACCCACTTTGTGGAAATAGCTACATCAGGGCAGATATGAAAACTTCTAAGAACATTCATATATGTACAAATTACAGTCCATGGAAAAAGAGACGTTACTAATTCTTTAAAGGAATGGGCTCTGAGATAATAAATTTTTTTCTGGTTGGGGCCAGTTTTGCCCTTTGCACCAATTGGACTAATTTTCATGTACAAACGCAGAAGCAGAATTGCCATTCTGGATGTTTTCCCTTCTGTTTTTCTACCTGTTTGAAATAAGATTCCACTCTGAGATAATCCTTTAGTCCCTGGACAAGTATAAAAGTTTTAAAATACTATTTCAGGAATCTTGCCTAATCTGAAATACAATAAAGATTATGAAGTGCAGAAAATAATTCATGGGTTGTATATGAGCAACAGATCTTTCAAAAATTTTGATTTCTCAATTTTTCCAACATGTTTTGCAGTATATATCATGTATCTCAATATTGTTATCTGTATGAACCCAGAGGATTGATTCAAAACCCATCCTAAACAGTAAAATTGATTTAGAAAGATTTTGGGTCAGGCCTTAACAGACTTCCAGATTCTGAATTATTTTCAACCTTGTTCCCTTTAAAATATATTTTTTTTCAATACCTTTACAAATGAAGCTTACCAACTGAACAATCCTGATGATATTCTATTGTTTTGATGGATCAAATATTTATGAGTTAATTTTGTTCTATTTTTATCTCTCTGTGAAAACTTTCAATTCCACCATGCTACTACTTCAAAAATACTTTTTTTTCATTTCAGTTATTCTTCTGACAAAGGAAATAGTAGAAGACTTACAATTTCTCTATCCAGTTAATTTATGGAATCTCATACCCTAATGTTGTTAAGGCAATAATAATAAGGAGGTATTTCAACTAATTTGAAAGGTCTGTCTACATAGAAAAATAGCAGAAGAAACTTTAAAGATACCAATATTTATCTCATTTTTTGTTTGGTTTATTTATTAGTTTGTTTCTGAAGCACACCATCTAAAGTGGTGGGCCATCACAAAGAGCATTAAACTTTGAAGCTGGGAGAGCAAATATATTTCAAGGTTTTATTCTGTTTCAGTTCTTCAGTATACTACAAGAAACATATTTATGAGCTTAAACATACTCCAGAAAAATTCTTCATACAAAGCTCTTATGAAGATTTCTATAAGTTTAAAAGTTGCATTTTTAAGTGAATAATTGAAGGTAGAATTTGTCCAAAACCAACACATACAACAGACAGAAACTGTGGTTTTAAAACACGCTTTGGGACCATTATAAGTGACACTGAAAAAGACTCATTCAGTGGAAAAATTAGAATGCTGAATACTCAATTTCTACCACATGGTTACAAGTAAAGGAGTTGAGATAACCTGTCTTTGTATTCTTATGTATTGAATACCACGAAAGACATGAACTTATTTCCTTTGAGGCATTACACAATGCCATGTATTCTATTTTTCAGAAATGTGGACTTTACTTGTTTATAATATAATTATAAGCTAATTTTAAAAGAAATCAAAATCCTCATAAAATATTTTTCCTACAGAAATACTTTGCTAAACAATTCTTGAAATTGTTTAAAAATTGTACTGATTTCTTCTACATTCAATATTGGTTTTCAAGTTTTCAAGTAATTGCGTTTTCCTTGTGGCTGTTTTAAAATCCTTTTTCATTCATTACAAGCCTAAATTGAATCATCAATAGCTTAAGTTATTAAAGATTTGGGGAAAGCAGAAAGGAAGGTTGGGAGAGCATTATACCTGAAAGTCAACCAGGTTGGATATGTGAGAGCCATCCAGACTCCTGAACTTAATGCCATTATTGAGTAATTTTTTAACAGTCAGAGATGTTTCTGAACCACCAGACTCATACCAACACCATAGTTCTGAGAAAAGAAAAAAATATATTCTACCATTTGGAAACAGGAGCAGTGAACTCTCCACTAAAATTTTGTTCTTCGCTGGATAATCAATCATCCTCAGAGGAGACAGTGGCAAAGACGGGGCAACCCTGGATGTATGGACTGACTGGGGAAGGAGAGGCTGGAGAACAGCCCTGCAGAAAGGGACCCGGGCATCCTGGCTAATGGCAAGCCTGGAGAAGAGACTGAGGGGAGAACTTGTTGCAGTCTACAACTTCCTCATGAGGAGAAGGAGGCGGGCAGGTACCAATCTCTTCCCTGTTATGACCAGTGACAGGACTTGAGGAAACGGCCTGAAGTTGTGTCAGGGGAGGTTTAGGTTGGATACAGGGAAAAGGTTCTTCACCCAGAGCGGGGTTGGGCACTGGAACAGGCTCCTCAGGGAAGTGGCCACACCCATCAAGCCTGGTAGAGTTCAAGAAGCATTTGGACAATGCTCCTGGGCACATGGGTGTCCTGAGCAAGGCCAGGAGTTGGACTTAAAGATCCTTGTGGGTCTCTTCCAACTCGGGATATTGTATGATTCTATGATTCTAAAACTGATACAATGCAATTTGACAGATTTCAAATTCCACATCCAATTACAAATTTTCTCTCAGATCATTTGCAGTCTCCCTTTTACATTTCCGTGCAGGAAATACGTGTGATATTTAATCAAGATGAAGAGTTCTAACAGACACCTGTAACTGTTTGTGTCTGTCAGTCATGGGGTAACGATGACTGAGCCACATGCTCAGATCTCATCACAAGCACATTGATCATTGAAAGGTGGTTAAGAATTTTCAGGCTTTTAAGCCTCTGTTTCTCCATTCTGAAGAGGAGTCCATTCAGCTTGGTATTTTGTATTTTCCCATCTTAATCTTTGTTGCTGCTGTTCAGTTCTGCCAGCAATAAAACGTCTGCTAGGATTCTGCTTAGAGGGAGCTTTATTTAACAGGGGCAGTTTCTAAACCTGACATATTCAGCCCCCTTGTGGTACATACCAAAGTGGCCAGGTTTTGCTAAGTCTAGCATGTCTCTGAAATGTTTTATAAGAGTAAAATCCCCCGTGTAACAGGAGCTCCACGTTTGTTCAAAGGGTAAATTTTTCACCTTCTCCCAATGACTCCAAGCAAAGTAGAGATTGTGCATTTTGCCATTTGAAACCTGCAGGATTAGTAGAATTCTTCTTATGTTTTGCTTCTTGAATTTCAGTATCTTACCTATATATAATTTAAAATTTTTGTCACTTTCTTACTTACTTTTTACTTATTCTCTTCCTAACACCTATCACTCCTTTTGGCAGAAGCAGTATTCTTATCTTTAGTGAACTTTAAAGTATTTTATTTTGTTCTTCTTATTTTCTTTTTATAAACATTAGATGACTCATGTCTTTTTGTTTGGCTTGTTTCATTTGGAATTTCCTCTGATCTGATTAAAGCCAAGAAAAGTCTTCATGACACGTTCAATGCTTTCTAGATAAATAAAGAAGGGATGAATTATTTAACCAATAAATAAATAAAGTATATCATTGAGCTATCATGTGCATAACAAAAACCCCTTTTCATATTGATAGCTTTTCAAGCTTAAAATTTCCTTTTTAAAATTTGAAACTGTTTTTGAGAATACAGTCCTCAAGTTATGCATTCACAAACTTTTACTTTTAAATGCTCCATATCTCCCCCTTACTATGTTGAAAGTACCTACGAGGAGAAAGTTTAGGACCAGCTATAGTGAGAAAATCTGAGAATTTTGTAACTCGCAGTTTTAAAAAAGTGCAAAAACCCCCAAAATATAAAAATTATGTCCCTTAAACTTTAATTGATAATTTTGGGGGTTTTCCTTGTTTTGGAGCAACAGCAAATGTATATATATATACTTTTATGTCCTTACATGATTTAGAATCATTACAATTTTGTACCCATTGTTGATTTGACATAATGAAGTCTTGATTCTAGAATGCTTCTTTAACCAAAGTAACTGAGATGTTACTCTCATATCATCCTCTCATATCAGAGAGGATCAAATCAAACCTTCCTACAGAGAAGAGTTATCTATGAGCCCCTAGAATCCTAATTTTCAGTATTGAAGTCTCAGTTAATTTCAAGAAAAACTTACAAAGCCTGACAGTTTTTTTAACATTATTTTGCGTGCCTTCTTAGGAGCTGTGGTGGATTCTCGAGAAAATTAGAACAAAATATTCCAAATTGCCACACATTTACTTTCTGGAGAACAGTGTAGTTAAATATTGTTCATACAAATACATAAACTGTCAGAGGCCTCAAAATGGGAGTAAATTTTGAAAAGTTTGGGTCCTGGCAAGGCTTTTTAAGCTTCTGTACTGTTGTCCACTGATATTCAAACACATAAGAATCCTGAACTGCTTTAAGACTGAACTCAGTGAACCCTTCCATTCCTTTCTAGACTTAAATGAAGTTCCTCATGGTCAGTGATGCTAACAGCTTTCTATTTTTCACTCCAGTCTTTTTTTCTAGTTAGATGCAAACTAAGGGTGCCGTACTCTCTGCCTAAAAACTCTCCTTTTTACATAATAAGGTGGCATGTCTATTATTTAACAGTTACTCATGATGATATACAAATGTATAAGCTGTTCAACAATTACAAAGTCAATTTTTAATAGAGTCAATGCTTCTTACACAATGTGAGACAATGACTAAAAAAATTCCCCTTGAAGTATGCTGTCATTGTCAAGTTTCATGAAAATTATTCCAGAAACATTTGTTTCTCTTACTTCAGTTGGCTTTTTCTGCTACTTGAGTATTCAAAACTGTCTCACTATAGTCCCATATTGCCCCACTTACTTGTCTTATATACACAAAGGACCACCAAAGACAAGGGAAAGGAAATGATTTCCTGAAATCTGGATATATTTTCTTGTACAGCATGAATTTTGATCTTGATCTTATGTCAAGTAACAAATTATGCATTTGTCCCAGAAACAAAATTAGTTTCCTAAAATTATTTTTCTCTGTTTTAATGTTCAATTCTTCAAAATTATGCAGGGTTTTATCACATCACCACCAACACAGACAGTATTTTTCATCATTCCAAGCTCCCTGTAAGAAAATATTCATAAATTTTCATTTTAATTTATCCTTTTTTAGCTGCTGTGATAAAAATCAAAACCTGATTTCTAACTTCCATATTTTGGAGAACTTCTTTCTTTTTTTATTCTTTTCCAAATTGTTTACTTTGTCTAAAAACATTTGAAATGTTTTCATCTACTTGTATCCTCCAGGTGTCATGTGGTAACAAAAAAATAACCTTTCTGCATTCATTTCAGGTGGCGTTAATTTTCATTACTCTCATATTTATCTGAAGTAGACCATTCCACTTAAACTTGCTCTGTTGCCTACTACTCTTTGATCACATTCCACTCTACAACACAGCTCAGAACTGGAGTGGAAGGCAAGTTGTTGCAAAGACAAACGTTTCTATTATAAACCTCACCACCGGCAGCAGATTTGTTCATATCAGATTTGTTCATGGCATAAACATACTTGATAGATGACGTTTAGTTTTATGTAAAATAAATAGTTTGATTAATTAATCTGTGTTTTCCCACAATAAAGTATGTTGTACATTTCCTGCCTCAGAGCTGATGTTTTTAGAAATGTATCAGTCACACGACTGTATCTCAAACTACACACTCTTGTATAAAGCACAACATATATATGCAGACCAAAATCTAAAAAAAATCACATCTTCTGAAAAATATTTCATTCAAATGCATAAAAATGCATTAAAAATGTGGCTACTTGAAGTCCTTTATTCCTTGTGTGTTTTTCTTCAAATGAAAGATTGATTTGGTTCTATATATACTTTTGTTTCAATGCAGTTCTATCTCAGATCCTTGCATCATCCAAAATTGACTATCTTCGAACATTATGAAGAAAATCTGTCTAGCAAATAGATAAAAGTTATAAAACAAGCATAATGCTGTCAGGCTTCAAGATCCATCAACAAATAACAATAAAAACAAATCGTAGAGGCAATTTTTTTATCAAACTATAACATTTAGTTGCCTTTTTTTCATGTTAAAAGTGATTTTTAATCTCTGTGGAATTTGGCTTAATATCAAATAAAATTTTCTATTGTAAAAATAAAAAAAATCGTATAACAATAAAATAAAAAAAAATCTTTAATACCAAAGAAAATATATTGTAAGGGAGATTTTTATTGCTTTCTTAAAGTTTAGCCTAAAGACCTTAAGAGTATGTACAGTGTCAGAGACTGAAAATAGTTCATGCCTCAAACATTGAAAGTTTTGTTCATGACAAGGAAGCTGCAACCGAAGAAGCCTCTCTGAAGAGTGGGACTTTGAACTGAAAGTCAAACTGCTGATTAGATAAAGGGAAACCTATTGTTCAATCATCTCAGGCTGAGAGAAAGGTATGCATCCACAAAAAGATGCCACCAGCTACAGCTATCCCCGGCTGCGTTTGGGGTGGGGGGAGAGCACAGCTCACAGAAGCCAGGTTTACACAGACTCCCCCCCAGCTGAGGGGGGAGGAGGAGGTTTTGGGTGCATGGTGTAACCTCTGGTGAGAGGCAATAAACACCCAACCTCCGATTACACAAACTGGCCCAGCTGTGGAACCCCCAACCCCACATCCACGGGACTTTCACGTGAGAGGTTTGGCCACATAGGACTGCATGTGATGCAATCTGCTGTAAGAGTCTGCACCCCCCCACCTCCAGGGGGACATGCCTGGACATGCCTGTCTAGCCTGAGCATATATACCCATGGGATTCTATGCCTTTGGGGGACCTACACCACCGGGAAGACCTGCTGAAGAGGATCATCGAGGCAACAGTGGGACCCACGGAGCGGTGATACCTTTTTTATTCTGCCTCTGTCACTCTTCGTCCCCCCATCTATTTTCTGACTTCTTTCATTCTTTCTCTCTCTCTCTCTCTCTCTCTCTCTCTCTCTCTCTCATATTTACCATCAAATAAAACCCTTACTATTGTCACTGGCATATGGTCTCGTTTGCACCTTAATTGGGGCAGAGGAATTTCTAAGAACCTTAAAACTGGATCTTAACAGTACAGTCATCAGAAACAACCCATCAGGAACTGAAAATTGATGCATTTAATAGGGATTCGTGTATCTCCTCTTGCTAGCTATGCTGAGTATGAAACTCCAAATACATAATTGTCTCCAACAGTTTACAAAAGAAGTCAGTCAAGTTTAACAAACATCACAATGCCCAATTACTTGCCAGTGTCCTAGTAGTTGGTCCAATCAAAGGAAATTTATTTTATGCATCATCAGTACAGATACTAAGATCTGATCTGAACTGAACACTAACAAAGTTTTTTCTCATGGAAAGGTTTCCCTCACCAAAGAGACATGGTTTATCCAAAGCTTGCCTGCAATATTCACTATGTAGTATAGCCAAATTTTATTATTTTGTGAATAAATTATTCTGTTGCACCCTTGGTTACACAGCTATGTAATTTAATTAAAACAAGTCAATTTCTATGGATTATTTTAAATAAAAAATTGCATAGCTAGTTAATGACCAATCTTTTGCTCTCTGTGATTGGCCAATAAACCTCTGTACAGTTGCTTGCTCACTATTCCCCCATCAGGATCGGGGGAGAATCAGAATGGCAAAAATGAGAAAATCCATGGGCCAAGAGAGTTAAACAGCTGAAGGGGAAAAAAGAAGCAAACAAACCATCAAGTGATGCAAAAATAATTTCTCATCACTAAGAGACCAATGCCCAGCCAGTATATGAGCAATGGCTACCCTGGAAAAATTCCCACAGATTTATCACTGAGCTTGGGGTTTCATCTCATGGAATACCCCTTTAGTCTCTTTGGGTCAGCTCTCCCAGCTGCGTCTCTTCCCAATTCTTGTGCAGCTCCTGCCTACTCATTTACTGGCCAGAGTAGGAAACAGAGTAGGCCGTGATGCTGCATAAGCACTGCCCTGTAAAAGCCAAAACATTGCTATCAAAACAATTTTGGTCATAAATCTAAACCACAGCATTATATGAGCTGTGCAATGCCCCAGTCTGCTTGGTGGGTTCAGGGAAAGGTAGTCGTATTTACCCTAGGCTGTACATAGGAGAAACAACAAAATTCTCAGTTCAAAAAACTGAGGCAGTTCAAAAAACCATTTTTACTTGCCAACTTTGAAACATTCCAATGGAATGAAGCACTTGGCAAAGTTTAACTTAACAAACTTTAACTTGTTCAGACACAACAAAGGATTTAACAAGGCATTGATTGGAATTTTTATTGGTCCAGCTCATAGTGTATTTTGAGAAGAAAAAGTGAGGAGAAGAAAGAGAAAGGAAAATAAAAAGGAGAGAGAAATATACATAGCCACCACCCTAATGTGATCTCAGCACCTTTTAAATCCAGAGCTGTGGAGAGCACCTTGCAGCACAAGCTTATGCTAATTTCAGCACCAATAATTTTTTTCAGGGGAAAATCTTTGTTTCAATTATTTTAAATGTATTTTGAACTGTATATATTCAGAATATTCTGCACCTTCTACAGATATTTTGCATTAAATTCAAGGAGACTTTTAAGTATAGAAAAATTTTGATGTTGTTTTTTAAATTATTTTAAATCCAGGATTTTATGTGTTCACTTTTTCTAATCTCTGGACAATCTAGTCAATTTCTCTTCATTCAAAATAATTTAAAAATATTAATTTAGCACAATTATTTATGTTCATAATTAGTTATTAATACATTGCTAAACAGTCATCTTGCAGTCATTAGTAAAATGTTTCTCCAAAGAAACACATGCATTTAACAGCCACAACTGCCTAGCACTTAATTAAAGGACTAGAAAACTGAGATTTAGGCAATGAGCAAAGAGTCTCTTAATCAGTTTTTGGTTTATGAACACAGCTTGAATACAGTTTGGGGGGAAAGAGAGAGAAAGCAGTAAGTGTTAAGACCAAGATTAAAGCATAAATTACATCCAAAAAAGGTGTTAACCTGGCCTCTTTTCTGGGTTACTTGGGCCTCTTTTCTGGGTTACTTGGTACCTAGGAAGGACTTAATTGCACTGGAGGCAATGAAGTACGTAGAGGAAATATCAAGTCACATTTTGTGAGAAAATGCTAGGGGTTATAGTATTACTGTGATGGAAAAGAGAAAGGATTTGGACCATATGTCTGTGAAGAAATTTATGATGAAACTTTTTCTGTAGTTTGAACCAAATTCAAAATTTTGTTTGATAAGTACAGTTTCATTCACTATAGAGATGGGAATTAATGTCTCCTAATTAGTACCTTCATCGGGAGAAAACTCTCTGTGTGTATGTCTACAGACTGATTATGCTGAGCAGTAGAAGAGAGATTATTGTAGAGGATTGACCTTGGCTGAATGCTAAATGTCCACCAAGCCACTCTATCACTCCCCCTTCTCAGTCAGACAGGGGAGAGAAAATAAGATGGAAAGGAACTCTTAGGTTGAGAGAAGGCAGTTTAGGGAAGAAAAAGCCAAAGGCTGTGTGTGTGCATGCAAAGTAAAAAAAAAGATTTTATTCTCCATGTCCCATCAGCAAGCAATGCCTGGCTACTTCCTGGGAAGCAGGGCTTCAACATTCATAATGTTTGCTTAGGAAGGCAAATATCATAAATAACAAATGCATCCCACTTCCTTCTCCTTTTCTTAGCTTTTATGTCTGAGCTGACATCATATTCTATGGAATACCCCTTTTCTCACTTTTGGTCCTTTGTGCTAGTCATGTCCCCTCCCAGGGTTTTGCCCACCCCCATCCTACTGGTGGGGTGCAGAATGTCAAGGAGACAGCACTGGTCCTGTGCCAGCACTGCTCAGCAGGAGCCAAAGCACTGGAGTGTTACCAACACCTTTCCAGCTAACAATGCAAAGCATAGAGCTGTGAGGGCTGCTGTGGAAAAATGAACTCCAGCTCAGCCAGATCCAGTACAATTATCCATAACACACAGTCTGCCACATACACTTAGAGGAATATTTTGGTTAATCTCAACAACTGACTTGATTGGTGCCAATTAATTTACATTCTTAGGGGAAGATAACTGCTAACTTTGAACTTAGTCCAGCATGACACATATTTTTCAGACAAGGAAAAGACTGACTACTGGATATGAATCCCCCACATTTAAAGGCTTGTAATTTCAAGTATTATGTGTGGAGAGAGATCACAGAATCACAGGAAGAAAAAAATGGTTGGAAGGAACATCTGGTGATTGTTTACAACCAAGCTCCCACTTGAAGGAAGGATAGTTTAAAACCTTTAATAAGAGTGTTCACAACTTCTCTAGTCAAGTTTTAAAAATTTCCAAGGATGGAGATTCCATACTTTCTCTGTTCTATTGAACAGGTGTCATTGCTCTTAAGCATTCATGTTCCTAATGTACAGTTTGAATTTCCTTTGTTGTGACTGTCTTTTTGATGTTTGTCTTTATGTACTTGTTTTAGCATAGAGTTAATATCCTTCACGTTAGTTACTATACTGTTACTTTGGGTTGGTTCTGGAAATTGTGTTGATAACACAGGGATATTTTAGCTATTGCTGAGTTTTTACACAGCCTCAAGTTTTTTTCTGCTTCTCACCCCACAAACGAGGAGGCTGGGGATGCGCAAGAAGCTGGGACTGCTGACCCCAGCTGACCAGAAGGATATTCCATACTATATGGCATCATCCTCAGCAATAAAAAATTGAGTGAAGCTTCAGAGTGAATTGTCTTTTGAAGTAACTGCCACATGTGATGAACCCCTGCTTTCCTGGAGATGCCTGAATGTTTCCCTACTGATGGGAAGCAGTGAATGAATTGCTTTTTCTACTTTTCTTTGCGTGCATGGCTTTGGCTTTACTTGTTAAACCATTTTTATCTTCAGGAGTTTTCACCGTTAATCTTCTGATTCTCTCCCCCTTCCCATGAGTGGGAAGTGACTGACTGGCTGAGCTGGGTTTAGTTGCTGGCTGAAGTTAAAGAAAGGCAGTCCTTTTTCGTGCAGAACACAGAGCGCGAAAGGTTCAAGACAGTGACAGATTTGATTGGAATTTGCTATATCATATATAATAATTTCTACAATTTTCCAAACAAGTTGAAGAATACTCAGTTAATATATTTGTCATCAACTTTTTTTCAATAACAGGAAAAGGCAAAACATAACAATAAAATTTTAAAAAGCACACAAAAAGCTAAAAGAAGTTTTCAATCAGTTTCAAAGTCTTTTAAGTAGCAGAAATGTGTTTTAGAAATAATACAAAGATGACATTAGCCATAGCTACTGCTCTTGTGCTATGTCACCTGGGATTAATTTATATAATAGGTAAGCAGGCAAGCTTGTTAAGCAATTCTATACATTGAGAATTTAGTTATCAAATCCTCAGGTAACCAGATAATCTGCTTTATTAATGTGCAACAAACAAAATAACTTGGAACAATGAATAAGGGAAAATTTCACTGGGGATTACCATGTTAATATTATACAATGCCAAACATAATACGGAAGTAGACATTTTTTTCATTAAGTACTAAATATAAATAAAAAGAAAGAATATTCTGACTGTTTCTGTCTGCCAAAGTGCATGAGGTTGATTCATGAGCTACAAAGTGAGCAGCTGAAGTTTGAATATTAACGTCTACAGAAATTTCAGTAAAATTACTTTTCTTTATCTTCAGAAATCTAATTCTGTCATAAAGAATTGGTTTTACTTTGTTTATGATTTTTACTATATTTGAAGCAGCAGATTTAGGTGGTTTTTTTATGACAAGATATGGAACATATACAATGTTCTGTTCCTGGCCTTGAAAAAATGACCACTAATATTCTTCTTGTCAAACCTGTGCAAGTAGCTGTTCTTGTGGTGTGTAGTAGAAGAAAAGTTACTCCTACAGCACGGCCTCATTGAAATACTGTGAATACATAAGGCTGACACTTCTGCTTCAAACCAACCCAGAAACTGTTAAACAGTGCTTTCCTGCCAGGCATCATATGAGGAGAGTAAAATATTTCTATAAGCTTGTGAGGGAGGAATATAAAACTTGCTCTAAATATAGGCAGCACTTTTATACAGTTATGAAGCTATAAATGGAGTTAGGCAAAAGGAGGGTGGGGTTGATGGGGAAAGGATACAATTTTAGGGGTTGTAACAGAGCCTCTGTGTCTGTAGTGTGTTTCTGTCAAGAACGAATCATAAGTGCATACTGGTTATCTGCATAGGTATTTTCATACTAAGTTATAAAATAAGTTAGAAAGTTTATGCACAATTTAGCAATTGCTTATCTCACGATCTAGAGGAGCAGCATGATTCCAGTAAGTGGGAATAACTGCTACTTTGCAGTCAGCAACCTCAGTGCAGTACATTACCATTCTGTTCCTCATCCCCAGAGGCCAAATCTGTACTGTGCCCTGCTGTAATCGGCAAATGATCCAAACACCTTAGAAGGGCCACAGCCTCATTCGTTTTAGATATTGCTTTTCTTCCTGCAAACACAGAAATGTGTTTGGTCACTGCTGGAAATAACCAAGAATTCAAAATTCATCAAAATCAAATACTGTGTGTGCGCACTAAAAGACTGTGATTCTCTTGAAAAGATTTAGCCTAGTGAACCATGTCCAGTTACCTGTATCACTCTTCCATAAATAGTCTTTTGCTATCTGGTCTGCACACAGATCATCTTGATTTTTTGTTTCACTGCATTAAGTGAAAAACTTCAATAAAAGAAAGAGAAATAGACCATAAAATAGAGACAAATTTCTTTTGCTTCGAACTACTGCATCACAAGGTATATGGGTCTGGTCAATATGAGGGTGGAGAGGAAATCATCTTCCAGTCTGCTCCAGATTTCTGGTCTGAATTAAGGTCAAATCACCACTTTTTAAAGGTTTTCACTGCACATCAAAGCACAAGCATTGATCATCTGATTCTTAGCTTTGTGTGTACTTGCTCTTCTCTCTGTTGTAGTTTTAGAAAAAAATACTTTCTAGACCATACTGTTCTCAGAAAAAAAGAAATCAGGAACCTTTATCTGTAACAGAAATTCTATATCTATATCTCTGTCCTGTGAATTTAGTTCAAAACATTATACTCATAGGCAAATTTCCAAAGCAGAAAGAGGACACAAAAAACATACTGTGACATTTCTAGCAAAACAGCTCTTGTAAAAACAAAACAAAATCAAAACATATCTGTTATGAACTTCTTACATGTGGACCAGAATTTCACTGTTAGAAATCTGTCAACATCATCTCCAGCTCTGGGAACAAAAATAAATCTGGAGTATTTATTTTATGATCTGGACTTCACGTCATGATAGTGATAAACACAATTTTACACATCTGAATACTTTTTTCTGTAGAAAATAGGAGAGAATATTTTAAGAATATTCCTCAGTTCATGTTGCTGTGTGATAACACATATGTAGTATCTTGGATATTTTGAGAAACTTTTAGAAAAACCAAACTGTAAAATAACATGAGACAAATGAAAAAAAAAAAATGAAAGAAAGCTTTCAACCTGAGAGATGAGGTGCAAAGGCTCTGCTTGCAGTAACCAGTGGTCACATTGTACAATTAACACTGACTAGGGAAGAATTAGCATCTTTCAAAGCTACAATCACGATGACTGTGCACATGCAGTCAACACACCTGCAGATCATATTCTGAAGTACAGATGTTTTATTTGGAAATGCAGAAACCAGGTGAACGTGATGATAGACTAGAACAGGAATAGAATAGACTATTCCAGTTGGAAGATATGTACAACTATCTTCTAGTCCATCTGACTGACCCAATTCAGGGCTGAACAAAAGTTAAACCATGTTATTAAGGGCGTTTTCCAAATGCCTTGTAAACACTGGTAGATTTGGGGCACCTAGTCTGTACATTCTCTAGGATGCCTGTCCCACTAGTTGACCACCCTCTCAGGAAAGAAATGCATGGTGCAGTTTTCAACCATTCCCATCCATCCTATCACCGGGTACCAGGGAGTAGAGTTCAGCACTCCCTGTCCACTTCCTTTCCTCAAGAAGCTGTAGAAAACAATGAAGTCAACCCTCAGCTTTCTTTCCTCCCAACTAGACACCCCCAAAGTCTCCAGCCACTCCTCACAGGACATTCTCAACATAAATAAATAACAGTACTACTGTAAGCAGTTTAGAAACCCCACGTAATCTATCATCTCTACAGTAATCAGTATTTAGAAAGCTAGTATTTGAGAAAAAGTTATTATTACATCTTCCAGTCATTGCTCTGCATTAATAATTAGCTAAAAATATATGTTTTAATTTGCTTTACACAATTTAATTTAAATATAAGAGGTTCACCACAGCTGCATTTTTTCTGATTTTATATGTTGGGTTTTTTATGTTTTGAACTTTGGAATATCTCAAATATCTCAGGCAAATTACTGACAAGGCTTTGCATATATTATGCAGTCTGGTGACAGACCAAGCAATATCTGATCTCTGGCATAGGTCACATTGCAGAAAATAGAAAGATAAGCTGTACAGACGGATTCATACAAGAAGAAATTGTGAACAACTTCTTAACAGCAATTTAACACTGTTTCCTTTTATGTTTTCAAACCCAATCATCTGTGTTGGGTACTGCAGGAGAACATGCACATTTTTCTTCATGCTCAATTCCTCTTGCTGGAAAATCCTCAATATTGAGCCAGCAGAGTGTGGGCTGAATGCCTACACGCTTCCCTTTTCTAAGAGATTGAATCCCTTCAAAATCTTCTGCATTTTGGAATGTAGTTGGAGTATGTCCATTTCATATCAAAAATAACCAATATGTTTGTTTGAACTAAAATTTTCTGAAGTCTTCTACAGGGCACAGTACCATATTGCTGACTCATCCAGATCAGCTCTTGTCATCAAATACAGTACAGCTGCTAAATATATGAATAAATGTAGAACTTTAAGAACAGCGGAAGAGTCAAAATCAACCTGGACAGCAGGCCATCTTCTGAAATATTTGTAGAACCCAAGATTTGAAAATTGAATATGTTTGTGGAAATAGGGAGTTTCAGCTCTGGTCTGTCAGGACTGTAGTTCAAAGGTATCATGGCATATGTTATGAAATATATGGATTTGGTTTGGTTTTGGTTTTGATTTTGGTATTGTGGTTTGGTTTGGTTTGGTTTGGTTTGGTTTGGTTTGGTTTGGTTTTATTTTGTTGGTATTTTCTTTGGCGGGTTGGTTTTTTCCTCTAATGGATAAAGAAAAAAGTCATCAATCTTAAAAATTAGAGTTCAAAGAGTGAAGATGAAGAATATTCATTCCAGCTGATTCTGAACTGTGGAAAGTAGTGTGCTACAAAGTCCTGGTCCAAGAATTGCACATACTGAGAGAGTGGACTGTCCAGAATTTTTTTATCTATTTGATGAAATATTCTCCCAGCAAAGCTCATAATGACACCTTATCTCAACCTCCTGAGTTCTTCAGTTTAGGTACTAGAAGCCAGATCCATCCTTCCTTCCTTCCTTCCTTCCTTCCTTCCTTCCTTCCTTCCTTCCTTCCTTCCTTCCTTCCTTCCTTCCTTCCTTCCTTCCTTCCTTCCTCTCCCCACCCTCTTTCCTCACTTTCTTCTTTCCTTGACCTCCAGTGTCACACTTGGAGATGTCAAATGTCATTATTTGTTCCATTAATTAAGTATAACCCAAAAAGACAAAATAATTTTTTGTCTGAATTGGTAACGGGTTAAAGGACAGAGCAACTCAGTTTTGTGTTTGATAGTTGTTGTATATGTAGGGAGGCCCTTAGCATTTTTCACAGCGTAAACAAAGAAAAGAGTGACCTTTGAAGGACATGTCTTCAGGGCTTTACAAGCATCAACGGAAAACAGAGAAATGTTAATTCTATTTTTCATAAAACAGCCACTAATTTTGAAATGTTTTCATAATATGGAGAATCACTAATTCTAAATTCAAAACTGTTGAAAAAACTCCATTGTTATTCCCTTGTGGTGACTGTTCTGCCAATCCTTTACAGATAGGGTTAGGGGTTTTTTTCTGTATGTCATATTTACAACTGAAGTTAAGTTTATGGAGTTGTATGTGTCAGAAACGTATTTGCTATTTAAACGTCAATTTTTTTTCCCTGTACTATGTCAGAAATATTTAAATCTGGAGTTTTTGTGACTATGATGGGCTGGCTATTTTATGCAGAGATCTCCATTGTCTCTGCAAAGTTTTTAGGATCCATCAGTTGAAATTTCCTCATTCAAACTTGAAACTGACTTAATGTTTTTTTTTTTAGGTTTGTTTTGCATTGTATGCAGTATCAAGAGGAACTGAAGAATTTTCTTGTGAAAAAAATGGAAGGGGAGAAACCGTTTATACACTTTATTGCTATGTAGAGTGCAATTATGCATGAATACCAACATAAAACTTTACCTTCTCCATGCTCATTTTCTATCTTTCTTCTGCTTTTCTACTAGTCTCAGCATACTATTTTTGTTTTAAATACAGGAAAAAATCACATTTATAATAACACAGAAGTGTGGTCCTAACCTTACTAAAAGTGGATGTGAACAAACTGTCATAGCCCTAAATAGAAAATAGCATAGACAATGCACCACTTCAGGATACATATGACAACTGCCCTTGACCCAGGAATTTTTTTCGTGATTTCTGCTACACATTTGAAAAGTGTTGTTGAAACTACTTGCTGTCAAATTCTTCTGCAGTACACCTGTCTCAAAGGGGCAAAAGGATCTTCAGACAGGTGTTACCAGGGCTCACTGAAAGAGCTAGATTTGAATGGGAAAAATTAAAAAATCAGGTTCACTAGACATAAGTCTGGTGACAACATGACAGTGGTTGAAGAATGGTGTGTGAGGTCCTTCAGTCTGCCATCTCAGTAGATGTAGGGAATGGAGATCCATACAGCATTAAAGATGCAAGGATTATAGGTGTATTAGAAACCACGGATGCACCTGAGAGTGATCATATAGGAAGTAGGGCTTCTTGCCCTCAAAAGATCAATAGCCCAACTGAAGCCCATCTACCCTTTTGCACACAACATGGGCACCAATGAGAAGTTGGAAGCCATTGTGTAGAGGTAAAATTATGACGATATGGTGGGATGACTTGCACAACTGAAATGCTGTAATGGATGTCTATAAACTCATCAGAAGGGATCAGCAGGGAAGGAGACAGTGGGATAACCCTCTGTGTTATAGTGCTTTGATTGTCTAGAACTTAATGGATTGGGTATGGGTAAGGATAGAGGAGAAGGTTGACAAAGCAGACAATGGTGGGAGTCTGTTATAGACCCAACCAGGATGCAGAGGCGGATGAAATATGCTATAAGCTGTAGCAGATAAGAAAAATCTTACAGAATAAGGACCTTATAGGCCTCTGATCACTTCTGTTCATTTCTGTCACTTTTATTCACCGAGAAGCACTCTGGGAAAGGTTTGCTAACAGGATTGTAAAAAACAAGGTATATAACCTAGAAAACAAGTTACATAACCTACATGTGAACACTGCGTGATCAGAAAGCTGATTGGTTGGAAGTACGCGTGAACAGCGCCACCTGTAGTGGCAGGCAGCCAATGAATGTTTGTTTTAGTTTGCAAAAATGCTAACAAACATAATTTTAGCTAGAGTATTTTTAACACAGTATGAATGTTTGGCATCATAGTACAATATATAAGGTCTTGCATTATGGCAATAAAGTTGATTCTCTTCGGAACAAGGACCAAGAGGGTCCATGTCTCAGTGCTACAATAAGTAGCTGAGAGAAGTCTCATGATAGCTAGATTGTGTTCTTGTGGGAAAATTCAGTTTCATAGATGTCTGCTGGAAATGCAATACATCAGAGAAGAAACAGTCTAGAAGTTTCCTAGAGTGTGTGGAAGGTAAATTCCTGACATAGCTGCAGAGTGCTGTGAGATGTCCCACTGGACCTGCATTTATGAACAGAGAAAGACTGATGGGTGATGTGGTGGTTGGAGGCCATCTTGGGCACAGTGACAACAAAATGATAGAGCTTTCATTTCTCAGAGGAGTGAGGAAGGGAGTCAGCAAAACCACTGTCTTGGACTTCTGCAGGGCAGACTTTAGCCTGTTTGGTTTTTTGGCCTTGGGATACAGTCCTGAAGGGCAAAGGGATGGCTGGACATTTTTCAAGAAGAAAATATTAGAGGCCATCCCCATGTGCTAAAAGAGAAGCTGGCAAGATAGAAGGTCAGCCTGGCTGAATAGAGAGCTTTAGCTTGAATGCAGGGGAGAAAAAAGTGTCTACAAGGATGTTATAGAAGTTACGCAGGAAGATAATTAGAAGGGACAAAGCCCAACTAAAAATTAAACTGGCTGCTGCCATGAAAGACAAAAAGAAATGCCTCTATATATACATCAGCAACAAAAAAAGTTCTAAGGAAAATCTCTGTCCTTCATTGCATTCAGAGGGAAACAAAATAACACAGGATGAGGAAAAGCCTGAGGTACGTAATGCCTTCTTTGCCTCAGTTTTTAATAGTAACACCAGCTGCTCTCCAGGTACTCAGCCACCTGAGCCAGAACACAGAGATAAGGAGCTGAATGAAGTCCCCACAATCCAAGGTCAAATGGTCAGCAATCTGCTAGACCACTTAGACACACATGAATCTATGGTGCCAGGTGGAATCCACCCACAGATATTCAGAGGTCTGGCAGAAGTGCTCACAGAGCCACTTTTCATCATTTACCATCAGTCCTGCTTAACCAGGGAGGTCCCAGTTGCCTGGAAGTCAAAAGGAGTCTCAGGGCAAATGTTATTGCTCTCTACAACTACCTAAAGGAGACTGTAGTGAGATGGGAATCAGTCTCTACTGCCAAATAACAAGTGATAGGGCAAAATAAAATGGCCTGAAGTCGCACTAGGGTAGATTTAGATGGGATATTAGAAAACATTTTTCATGGAAAGGGTTGTCAAGCATTAGAACAGGTTGCTCAGGGAAAGGGTTGAGTCCCTATCCTTGGAGGTATTTAAAAGACATATAGGGACACTTAGGTGCACTTAGGGACATTGTTTAGTCGTGGACTTGGCAGTGATGGTTTAATTGTTGGACTTGATGATCTTAGGGGTCTTTTCCAATCTAAATTATTCTATAATTCTACAAATTTGACCAGTTGCACTGTGTTCAAGGAGGCTGCAGCCTCTGAAACATTGTGTCAGATGTGTTGCTTAGAACCTTTGAAAATCTGTTACATTAGATCTTTGTTAATAATACTTGCTTTACCAAAAATAAAGGCTGGTTATTCTGGTATCAGGTATGGAATTCTGGGAATTATCATGCGAGGAAAATTCATTGCCTTACACTGCTCATTTATTTGGCAAGTACATTTTTGTTTTATTGCTTTATAATTATTCATAATAACTTTTAAGTGTTCTGTAGTATATTTTGAAAAAGTAATATAATGTTAATAACTTGAAAATATACTACAACTTTTTGCTACGAAATTTTTATTAGGAAGACTTCACTTTGGATGTGAATGTAAAAACGACAGCCCTCTGAAATACAAAATAAATCATCGTATTGACAACCTTGTAAAGTTTGCCTTTTATTTGGCCATGTTATTTTTCTTTTATGGTATATGTCTGGGAAGCATGTTTATTCCCTTGTCATGTCTTGGCTAATGCAAAGACAGTCAAATAGACCCTCACTGAAGGGCAAAGCAGGCTGGTTTATGTCTGGCAGCAAATGAGTGTGCTCAGCTGGAAAGAAGCTTCTGAAGTGCATCACACAGCAAGCCATGCTTGGCTGAAGACAGAGAACCCAAAGTTATATCTCTCAGGAGAGCTGTTCAATATTAGATGATAATATCTGCATTTATTTTGCCTTGGTTAAACATACACATGTTAGGTTTTAAAGCCTGAGCATGTTGCTCTTGCCTGCCTTAAAGTCAATGGAAGAAAAAAAACCCAATAAAACCTATTTCATCTGAGGAAAGGCATTAAAACAGATCAATTATTTTTCCTATCAAATCTGCCCCTTTCAGTGCATTTACAAACAAAGGAACTCAAAGTGTTTAGGAATGATTATGGCAGCTGAATATAGAGAACACATATTCCATTTTCTGCTATGGAATTCAAAATGTAGAGGGAAGTCTGGGACTGTAATCCATGCTCTCAAATGCTGTGCCTCATGCTAACTTTGAAAGCCTGATCCCCTGCCAAGGAACCTCGTTGAAAACTTTAGGGTGCTCACTTCCATTTGAGAGCTTTAAGATGTGAAATAGTATATATTTTAAGGTCTGTGGACCTTAAGAAATATGGGCCCACTGTAGGCAGTCTAGTAAAAGTCCACCAAGATGTTTAAGGGACTGAAGCACTTCTCCTATGAGGAAAAGCTGAAAGAGATGTCAATGTTCAGCCTAGATCACCTCAGGGATAGCTCGTCAATAGATATGAACACAAGAAGGATGGGTGCGAAGAGAATGGAGCCAGCCTCTTCGGTAGTGCCTAGTAACAGGAACCAGAAAAAACGGGCACAATCTGAAACACAAGAGGTTCCACCTTAGCATCAGGAAACATTTTTTTTTACTGTGAGTGTGACTGAGCACTGGCACAGCTTTCCCAAAGGTGTTGTGGTGTTCCTATCCTTGGAGATATTAAAAAATATCTGGACATTAAAATCTGGGCTACTCTAGGTCGCCCTGCTTGAGTAAGGTGGTTTAACAAGAGGTCTATTTCAGCCTTAGTAATTCTGTGAATCTATGATATGAAAGGCAGATCTTGACACCAGTATATCACACTTCATAAGAAAAACAAAAATATTACTCAATTCCATGAAGAATTTTATCCTTCTATATAAATTAGAAGCATGCAGAGCACATCAGCATTACTTTGGGAAGATAGTCTAAGACTGTCCTGGAAATGCTAATAAATAAGGGTGTGGCTAGGACTCCAGAAAATTTTTGGTCCATGTAGTCATTTTTCCCAAGTAAGATTTGGAGGAGGAGGCTGGAAAGAGGAGTGTTCAGAACTATGGCCATCCCTTACATCTTTTTCCTCTTGATCTCAGTGTCACAAATGTTTGTGGACTTGGACAAAAAATAAAGCAATCAATAGCTTGTGGCATAACAGTGTCAATAAAGCTAGAGCTTGTTAGGGATTGCTTAACAATTTGCTAAATATAGCACAATGGAGTAGGTAGTGAAAAAGACCTATGAAGTGCAAAGTTTCTCATCTCAGGGAAAATCGCTTAGGGTTTTTCTGCAATTGGTTGATTTTGTTTTAAAGGGCATCTGACATTGTTCAGGGCACCTACCTCTAAATTCATACCACCCAGGTTCAGAAATGTAAGTGGCTTGTCTAAGCTAACAGTGCAGTTGCTCTAGGTTTCTGCTCTGTAGCTTGTATTCCCAGTTACAGCTTCCATTTCAACACTTTGTTTTGAGTTAGGTTAACCTTAGCAGTGTTGATAGATGCCATGTCTCTCAGTCAGTGTAAAAAAACCCATCACCCTCGCTACATCCTTTGTAGCTGAAACAGTAATGTCTGTTGGCTGTAAAAAGATACAGACAGAGCTGGAGTAAGAGTTATCTGTGTTTACCTATACTTCGCTATAAAAAGAGGCTTGCTGTGAGCTGGTGATAAACTTAGATGTGCAGGAGTGACTGGACAAAAGCCCTGTGTGTGAGAAAGAAATAGCAAGCTGCAATAAAAAAACCACAGAGGGGAACAATATACAGAGATACACAGACACAAAAAATATTGTTTTCTGTGTCATTTCAACATAGAGCTTTTTGAGCTAAGCGTCAGAACTATGTGGAAAAGGGCTAGAAATTGTGAGAAAGGAAGATGTAAAGAGCAGTGGCATTTTGTTTTCTCATTGATTCTAGCCTTTTGTAACTCTGTCTTCAGAAAAATAAGATGTTGTGTAATCTTTAAATAACTTTGGGGCATCTCACTCAGCAAAATACTCCAAAATATTGCTACCATTACCTCATACTGGCTAATCACTTAAATTTGAAAACTACTTAGCAGTAAGTTGGAGATGAGGTTGTTGGTTTTTTTTTTTTCCTAACATTCTTATCAATTGAGACTACAGGAATCAAAAACCACTTAATTCTACGACAATAAGCTAACAGCCCCTTCTCTCATGAAGACACTGAAAAAAAGACATCTGAAGGCCAAGCTGTTTTAATGTAAGGTATCTAGATTCTTAGCAGATGTGTCAGTGTATTGAATTGTCTTAATATGGTTGCATCTTTATATTACCATAAAGGGAAAAAACCAAGACTGAAAATTAATCAATAATCTCTTTCCCTGCTTTTATGCTTTAAAATAGAAACTCATTTCTATAAAAAAAGAAGAAAATATAAAGAAATACTATTAAATGCTTGTCACACTTTATACAGAGTATGACAAAGTCAGCTCAAAACTTTGTCATTCTTTCATTGATTTTAGTGGGATTTGGATCAAAATTTGCTTTTGAATAAAACAGATAAAGAACATGAAGTTAAAAAATTCAGCCCTGTATGAAACATCCTTAGAGATGAAAGTGGACTTGGGATTAACTGTCTGTGAAACAAACTGAACAATGTAAATGTGATTCTAAAACTCTTTGAAAATAAATAATAAAATGATATTTCATCTTGGTGTGAAATATAGAAGTAGTATGAGATGTATTATGAATTAAGGCAACACACAGTTCCTAAGGATGCACTGTAAGCAGTCATGTAAATAACATGCCCATGAAAGATTATTCACTATGATTTGGAAAAGAGCACAGTCACAGGACAGAAAGATTTAAATAACTTCTACTAAAATCATATCAGCATTTCTATATTTTCAGAAATCACATAAACCTATTAAAATTTTGGTTCCTTTTCTGATAGTTTGAAAGCTTTCTTTCAAAAATCTTTTTTTCCAAGCAAATACATTACGCAAATATCCACTTTCCATGAAAATAATCTCATTAAAAATCTTTCATAAATAATATTTGATTTTTGTGACTCAATTCTGTCTTGAAAAGCACAGACACACATTCTGACCTGTTACAGTCCAGCTTGTTTTTCTGACTTGCTTTGCTTGTCCCCTTTCTTTTCCGGAAGTGCCACTGGCAAATCACTGCTGCTCAGTGTGCTGAAGAAAAGCTGGCTTTCTCACCATGTGTTGCTCACACTGGTAAAGTGTGCATTACACTGCAATTTCTTCCATCTATTACATTACCTATAGCATTTCTCAGACTGGGAAGGTAAAAGTCCTTTTATTTTGATATTTTCCTTACTAAGCTTAACATCTGAAATCACTTTTATTTTTATAACAGTGAATTGAAAACAACTCGGGGAATTAATGTGAACATATAGTGGAGTGGGAGGAATGTCAGTTTCTGAGTTGAGTGCATCAGGTGATATATGTCAGTTACGCCAAGCATTTTCTTCAGGGAAAAGGAAGAGCTGCGTCAGTAGTGAAGTAGTCCATGTAGAAAATCTCTGTTCGGTGGTGTTGGGTTAACTTTGTGTATGTGTATGAGCATGGCAATTATCTTGCTCATTTCTTCTGAAAAAATTGTGGAAGAGAAGTATCTAGATTTTGTGGGGATCAAGTATAGCAATAACTAGGCATTTGAAGGTAACTGCTGTTTTTTCCCATTTTCTGTCTTTTTATTCTCATTTCTTTTTAATAGTTCTGAAACACAGGAAGAACTGGAACTTCACCTTAAACACATCTGCTGTGTTTAATCTAATCCCAAAACTAAGTTTAGGCTGGAAAATAACAAGCATTTTTGGGGTCAGATTTCATCTGATGTATTTCTGAGTATGATGTCAGGATGCCTCTGCAGTTCATCTCATTCTACTGCTGAATTCAGAAACATGTGCAATCTACACAGTCGTATGTCCCTCTAACCTTACAGAGATTCTTGATGAAAGTACCATCCCCTGACTCTTATCCTAGATGAGGGCATGCACACAATAATTCCAGGGGTCAAGTAGGCATGTGTTGTGGCTTAATCTATCAGACAGATAAACACCACATGGCCTTTTGCTTATTCTCCTCCAGTGAGATGGTGGAAAGAATAAAAAAAAAAAAAGGTGATGCTTATAGGTTGAGATAAAGACACTTTAAGAGGACACAAAAAGAAGGCAAAATAACTATAATGGTAAAAGAATACACACCCCAAATGATGCACAATGTTTTTGCCCACCCCCCACTGACTGAAACCCGGCCAGACCCTAAGCAGTGGGCTACCACCCCCTGGCCAACTACCTGCAGTTTTGTTGTTCAGCCTGACTTTCTAGGCTATGGAATATTCCTATGGGTCAGCTGTCCTGGATACTCTCCCTCACAACTTCTTGTGAGCTCCCAGCCCTCTTGTTGGCAGGGCAGCACAAGAAGCTGAAAAGTCCTTGATTTAGTGAAAGCACTGCTCATCAGTGACTAAAATATCAGTGTGTGTTACCAATATTATTATCATCCTAAATCCAAAACACGGGAGTATACCAGCTGCTAAGAAAATTAACTCTATTCAAGCCCAAACCAGGACAGCTTACATGTCCCCTACTACTTCTGGAAGCCTCTGTTTTCTTTCCTATGTCCCTCATGTTTAGCAAAATGTCGTTCAGATTCACTTATCCATGAATAAGAAAACAGTCTTTCTTTTTGATCCCACTGAAGCCTCAGAAAAATACTAATATGTCACTAATGGAACTTTCTTGTTACCAGTTCAGATTTCCTTCTTCAACAGCACTTCAGCATCTGAATGCACATCCATTAGTCACCTTGAATTCCTGTTAAGAGTTGTGTACTCCATTAACCCACAAAACATTCTCCTCTCCACTCTGAACAAATGTTATTAAACAGAGTTGCAAGAAAAGTGCCTCAAGTACACTGACCATGTAACAAAGTGTGCGCTCCCTGCACTTCTTATTTCACTGTGGTTATATGACCTGGAGAAAACACAAATCACAAATCTTTTATAAAAGCCAATTTCCCCCTGGCCTGAAAAGTAAGCAATAAGAAATTCTATCTACACAAAAGGATAAGGGCCACTGTGCCAAAGATCTTTCAGATTCTTTCAGAAGGTAAATTAATTGAGCAAGAGCGGGAGATTTTTGTAAAGGTATATGCATTGGTGGGTGACTGCTAAACCTTGTCATTTAGGAAATAGGACCTCATGAAGAGCTTGCACAAGATATTCTAACTATAGGTGAGTGTTCCCAGGATTATGTGACTGATGAACCAAACAGGTTATGTGTTTCATTCATTAACATTACAGCGAACACAGCTTAGTATGTTCCCAAACAAGTTGGCAGTGTTTGTAGACCTGCTAAAATATTCCATATATATATAGATATATACCTAACTAGGCAACCCACTCATATCCTGAGCCTTGGCAGCCTGGGCTGTGGGGGGCGGGTCTCTGTGAGGCGCTGCCAGGGCTGCCCTGTGCCATACACAGACAGTTCCTGCAGCTCCAACCAACCCACCAGAAGGCATGGCTGAGTCCTGCAGCCAAGGGGGTGGCTCCTTGGGGAAAATGCGTTTAAGAAAGGGAAGAAAATTCTTTGAGAAAGAGGGGACAGAATGGTCGGGGTGAAGTTGAGCCTGGGAAGAAACGGGGTTGAGGGGGAAGGTGGTTTTAATTTCATGATTGTTTTTCACTGTCCTATCTCTTATTAACTGGCAATAAATTAAATTAATCTTTCCAAGCTGAGTCCATTTTGCCCATGACAGTGATCGTTGCAGGGGATCTCCCTGTCCTTATCTCAACCCATGAACTTTTTCATCTTATTTTCTCCCCTCCTGTATCCAGCTGAGGAGGGAGAGTGAGACAGTGGCTGGGTGGACATCTGGCAGCTGGGCAAGGTCAACCCACAACACATTCCACTGAGCAAAAGAAAAATGAACAAAACATGTTTATTGTTTTAAGAAAGTTTATTGAGACATGAAGTCTAGCAAGTATAATAAATGCAGGAACAAAAAACTGTAATTGTTCTTTGTTTACATGTTTTTTAAAGAATAAACAGGAATAGAAGGTGTCATTTTCTCTGTAAGTGATAATGGATTGACATGGATTCTACTTATTTTGTTCGTTTATAAGTATTTTCTTCCCTTGCCATTTATAAGATAGTGCAAGAGTTCTTTATGTTCTGTTTGGTTTTTCCTACTGCAATATGACTGTATTGTGTTTGTGTACCGAGGTTTTGGCAGTGGAGGCACTGCAGGGGTGTCTTCTGGGAGGAGCTGCCAGAGGCTTCTCCTGTGTGCAGTAAAGTCAATGCCAGCCAGTGCCAAGATGGACCTGCTGCTGGTCAAGGCCAAGCCTGTTAGCAGTGACAGTAGTACCTCTGGGATAACAGATTTAAGAAGAAAATTAAACCCTGCAATTGCAGCTAGAGAGAGGAGTGAGAATGTATGAAACTTCCTTTCTGACACCCAGGTCAGGCAGGAAGGAAGGGAAGGAGGTGCTCTAGGCGTTGGACCTGAGATTCCCCTGCAGCCCATGGTGCAGACCATGGTGAGGCACCTGTGCCCCTGCAGCCCATGGAGGTTCATGATGCAGCAAAAATCCACCTGCTGCCGATGGAGGGCCTCAGGCCAGAGCAGGAGTATGACTGAAGGAGGCTGTGACACTGTGGGAAGCCTGTGCTGGAGCAGACTTCTGTGGACTTTTGTAGAGAGGAGTCCAGGCCACATGCAGGACATGTGATCCTGCAGAGGATCTACTCTGGAGCAGAGGAAGTGAGAGGAGTCCTCCCTTAGGGAAAGAAGAATTGGCACAGACCATACATGATGAACTGACTGGAGCCCCCATTGCCCATTCCCCTGCCTTGGGGGCGAGGAGGTAGAGAAAATTGGGAGTAAAGTTAAATATGAGAAGAAAGGTAGGATGGGGAAAAGATGCTTTTAAGAATTTTTTTCTTTCTCTCCTTATCCTACCCAGATTTGATTGGTAATAAATTAAATAAATTTTCCCCAAATAGAGTCTATTTTCCCCATGCTGGTAATTGGTGAGAGATCTGTCCCTGTCTATCTCAACCCTTTTGCTGTATTTGTCTCCCCCGTCCAGCTGAGGAGTGGAGTGATAGAGCAGCTTGGTGGACACCTGGCATCCAGCCAGGGTCGACCCACCACAACCACTTCTGTTTTTTCCCATCATTCCTTCTACTTAATAAGGAATAATATAATATAGGAATAAAAAATATACATGTATGATTAAAGCCCAAAAGATTATAAGTAGAGGAAGACAGCAATTCTGTATTTGTTTCTCAATGCTGGATAGGTGGCAAATATGAAAACACTGCTTTCATGTCAATATATTAGCAATGAAAGACTTGCAAAGACGACATCAGAGTAGTGATATGCCACGAAGGCACTTCAGTCTCAAAAAAGACACCAAAAGAACCATACAAGGACTAAAGATATTTTGAATATAAACAAGTTTATTATTGAAGTATCAATTATTGCATACATCAAAACAACTAAATAAGGGTTACACTACAAATGGTAACGTCAAAGCAAAAGATAACTAATTTTGGTTGAATACTAGCATGCAAAAACATTTTAATGGAGTCTGTTTATCAGTTCCTGGGTTTTTTAAGAAGCTTCTTTGTCCCTCATGGTAATAGCTGCTGAGTGTCATGAACATTTTGAGTGATATCTTATTCAAGATGGAGAAAAAAGGTTTGTGCAGAACCATGTGCCTCTGTAAAATGAAAAATTATTTTTAATTATAAGATTTGTGGTACAATGCATCTGTATGTAAATGGTATATATGTATGTGCCTGTGTGTATATATTTGCATGTACATAGCCAATGTGTCCGTGCACAAATTTTAATACAAAAATCTTTGTATTTTGATGACAAATACGAAGACAGGGTGCTCACTTCAAAAACGGACAATCTGCAAACCAGATTGTAAATCCCTTTCTCAGGATATCTTTACCACTCACATAATCCATCCCATTAATCTCAAGAGATGCCTGTGTCTGTAACTGTACTCCAAGTGAGTCAAGACTTGGCTGCTTGGCATTAAGCATGCAGTTGTCATATCATCTGTGTTACATGTTGTAGGAGAGGGGATGCAATTTGACCTTTATTTCCTTAGTCTTTGAGAATAAATTAACATTAAATTTAAAAGATAAATGATATTGCCAGTGTAGGTTATGCTGAAAAGATTTTTCATGTATGTCATCTTGCTAAATACTATTTGTACATAATACCAGCACATAAACTCACACAAGCCTTTCTTCCTTCCCATATTCAGACTAGATTATAAGTAATGTGATTATAATGCATTCTGTGGAAAAATGCCTTCATCTAAAATAAAATAAAATTAATGTTGATCAATGAACATAGATCTGATAATCAAAAGAAAAAATGAGTGAAAGGTAACATCAACTAACAAACATAAGTTGTCAGTTTATTGGATTTTCTTTCTCCCAGCTCCAATTGTTGTTGCACATAAGAAGCCCCTAGACCTTATCAAACTTTACAAGTCAACATCACTGATTTTCTTTTCTAAGACAGACTTATTTATTTCACTGATCATGCCTGTTCCCATGGGAATTCGTATCTTAAATGCCAAAAGGGTACCATATGCAATGACATCTGTGCTAGAGACATCCATATTTTAGAGGTTAAAGTGAGTTGATGTAAATTCCCATTTAGCTGTATTCTGGTTTTATCTTTAGCTGATAAAATTTATGGAAGGTAGTTGTTTTTTGACTGATAGTTCCATGTATCTGTTCATTTAACCTTCCTTTATAAAGATTATCTCATTCAGCTGTGAGTAGTATGATTTTGGAGCTTTTCTTTCTTATGAGTTATGACAGCATTTCCATAGCTGCACTTTTCTTTCAAGTATTTATATTGTATTATCCTTCACAACAGAGATGCTCATAACTACCAATGGGTGTCTCTTTTGTTTGTATTTTTAAATTCACACTCTCTAGAAAATACTAACGTAGATGAGGACAAATCTGTAAGAAAAGAACCAAACCATTACTAAATCCAGCCAATGGAGTGCTATCAAAAGAAAGCAATCAGGGATAATGCTCTTCCATTAGTATATTTGCATTCATTTAGTGTAGGGGTGCAATTTGAAAGTCAGACTTTTTAAATTGGTTGGTCCTAATTCTGTCTAAACTGTTGTGTGAGTTTGAGCAACTCACAAGATTGCTGAGTGTTGATATTTATATAAAAGAGAAAATCATGTTCATAAACCTATGTGATAGCTGCATTGTGCTTTGACTAAGTGTTTATTTAAAATGCTCTGAGAGTCTACTTGAAAATGTCTATGTTTATGGAAGCTTTAGATTCTCATTCCTTTTCTCCAGATTTGTGGTGTTTTCTCTACTTTTGAGTTCTGTATTATGCTATTACAGAACATGAAGAGACTTTATCATCTTATGTTGTGCAAGTATTGAGAAGTCAGAAATCATTCTCAAGTATCTAGCACTTAGAAAGGTAAAATATTTAAAAATGGTTTGGGAAGGATGCATATGCTATTTGTCCTCTTTTAGTGAGAAGATCTCCTTCACAAAGTAGAAGAAAATTCAGTTTTACAGATTTCCCATATTTTCTGACAAGATGTAATTTTAATAATGAACGGTATATATTTAGCTTTTTTATTTTAAAGCAGTTGTGATATCCAGCAATTGTCTGAAAACATTAATTTTCCATAAAGAGGAACTCCAAATGATATCAATTCATCATAAACATAAACGAAGACAAGCAGTTGTCTTCGTTTACAAGCAGTAATAGAATATCTTGAAAATAATTTGAAAAAGAAAAAGCTTTGCACCTGATGCTTCACTTTTTGCTTTGCTTTTGTTGTTTTCAAGATAAAAATCTTTCTTGTACTTAAATTATAGCCTACCACTTGCATTTAGTTTGTACAACAGGAAGAAGGCTATAGTAATCTTTATTAAAGTAATTAACATATAAAGATGGGATATCACCTACTTCAGTATGACTGAATTTCAATACTGCTATTTGGAAAGCAAAAAGCTCTATAAATGTCTTTAATATCATTATATTACTTTAAATTAGTTTTAATATAAGACTGATTTACATTATTATACTTTTAAAAAACAAAATTAGTATAACAAAAGCACACACTGCTAGAAAAGTCTAAAATATTGTGGAGTTATTTAATGCAAAGCAAAAAAAAAGGAGGAGAGATGAATATTTATAAGTTTTCCAATGCATTTTTTTTCCACTGATAAAAAACTAAATGCTTTCTATAGAAAACATTTTATGGTAACAAGCCAACAATAAAAACAAAACAAAACCCCCACAACTAAAGAAAACGAAATTACTTTGGCTGTGATCATCAGACAATGTTCTCTCTGTCCTACCTCTTGTTTGTTAACATCTATATTTCCTGACTAAGTTTAAAGTGCCTAATTACAGAACCTATATTTAAAAACAAACAAAAAAACCCCGCTAAATTCAAACTTAAACCAATAAAAGGATCGCCAGCCATTCTAGTCTTTTGCAATCTGTGGGGAGACAGGAACTTTCATAAGCTTTGCCAGTATAAAACCTGAAATACCTTCTGAAGGTATTAAACCCTCTCCATTTACTACTAAGAAATCTAAAAATAAAATATTCAGAAATTTACATACTGTACATTGACATATAAAGTTGTATGGGATTAACCTAGACCCTGATAGTAACCTAGACCCGGAAATACCATTCCACTACTTTTTTTTCTTTTTTAAGTTAATTTAATATTAGTTATATAGAAGAATATTCAATAACATTTGCTAGCTTCATTATATTGGGAGAATTGGGCCTTTCCTATGGACTGTTATTGTACAGACAAGAACATACGTGCCACAGTGGCCATCTTTTTCAGTGTTATTTTTCAAATATATAAATCCAAAACCAAACCACAAACCACAAACAAAACCACATTTGTCTATGCCCCTGTATCTTCACAAATAACATTAATTATTCTCAGCTCTCTGTCCCAAAATGCCAACTTTTATACACTTTATTTTTAACCATATTTCAACAAATGAATTCCATGAATTCTCGTTTTCATTTTCCAAGAGTCCACTCCTTTCTACCTCATTTCTAGTTTAACTTAAGGGAATTCAGACTGAACTTTAAAGAGTCTAAAGAATCATGAGAATAAACAAATGATCTCACATAAAATCTTCTGTCAACCTGATTTCCCCTTGAATTTTGGTTGTTATTTTTATGTCTGCTCAACAAGTTAACATCATTCTTCTTTATAAGTGTGATCTACTGAAAGAACAGAAAATCCTTCCAACCCAGTCTTATAAACAATAATACAGAAAGTTATAACTTTTTTGTAGTTAGTAAGAAAACCCTTTAAAAAGAAAGGGCTGGCCTTCAACTTCATATAGGCATGAGCTTTTTGTAAAGCTTAACCAGGAGTGTAAAAATTGTTAAATTCTAATTCATAATAAATTACAGTCTTCTTTTATGTATACTGCCCTTAATTTTTACTTTTTTCATTTGTGCAGGAAAAACTTAACAAAGATCAGGTCCCTATCATTTTGGTGTATTAATGCACAGTTCCTAAACAGTCTGTATTACAAAAGTACACAGGGTAAATTTGTGCTTTCGTACAAAATGCCTTGTACTGTTCAGTAGGAAAACATCGACAATAAACACCAGAAGTCTCAGTATGCATGTTTGTCTCCCCAGCCAATACTGCCGTGCTGAGAACAATACAGATGCAATCTCTGCACTGAAGCCAATGTGAAATCTAAAGATGAGAACAGAGAAAGAAAATATGCCATAGAACAGATCCTCAGGTGGTGTAAACTGTCATTTCTTTGCTGAAGTGACTGAAGTATGACATTTTTCACCTGCTGAGGATCTTCCCCCAGTGTTTTGGAGCTTCTTGAACAGGAAAACAAGCACTGATCACACAGGGAACAGCTCTAATTGAATGTTTCTCTGCTATTGAATGTAACACCAGCACACAAAGCAAAACAACAGTGAAGACTCAAATGCATTCCCCTTTCTTTTCTCCAGGAATAGTAGATAGATTGCAGCAGATGTATAGAAACACTTCGGACAACTCTTTATGAGGGGACCAAAACTAATGATAAAGATTAAGGCAAGCTTATCCTTTGTTCCCCAGTGGTTTTTGGTATGTGCTTATCTTGAAGCATGTGCTTTCCATTGAAACCAACAGAATAATTGTGTTGAAAGTTAGAGGAAATTGTATAGTTGTTATGCTAAAATGGGTCTTATATAATGATTCCATAGTTGCTGCTAAAATTTTGGCTGCAACTTGGTTTTCTTCATGCAGTATTGACCAGTTAGTTGATTTTCCAAGATACCATAGACTGCTGCTGTCCATTTTAGGTATACTTTATACACAGGCAGAAAGTCGATGCAGAAGGAGACTAACTGTCCATTTTCAGGGCAATATGGGGTTTCCATAGCTTTATAGTTTCATTACGTGCATTCACAATTGCAATTTTCCTTCATCCTTAGTTAGCATTTTCATGTATAAAGTATATATTTAGCATATAGAATTTTATAAAGTATTATTGATGCATCCTAAATTATTCTGAGGCCAATTGTGCAAATTTCCTTTAGGTATTCTTCATTTTCTTTGTCTAAAAGCACACTTCTTTGTCTGGGGTTAATTTGTAACATTATGGTTCAAGGAAACGTTTACCAAAACAACAGACATTTTCAGGTTGGATCACAAAATCAATCTTTAATTATCTTTCTTCATTCAGTGTCTTAGATTAATGTATTTTACCAGTTAGCATTCAGGATATCTTTTACCAAAATTTTTCAGTTTCTACGTGCTCCAAGTGCTTCTTAACATTGCAACAATTAAATGATGCTGGGATTATTTTATGTAGATGCAGATGTAGATGGAGAATGTAGATGTAGATATAGGTGTAGGTGTAGATGTAGATGCATGCATATACATATTTCTATTCTTCAACCCTTCCTACTCCTGAAATTTAACTTGATTTCTTTTCTAGATGGGTAGGAAGGAAAAACTAATAAGTGATTTGAAAAGAAATACATATACACCTGTATTACATTGAGTAATTTACTAGTGTGTTGATATGGTCTCTGCTCAGGTTTGATCAAGCTCTGTAGCAGAGCACAAATTTCACCCCACATCTCTGAAACACTCAGTTTATTGCAAAAGAGTACCCTCCATTGCTCCAAAAAGCGAACATATATCATCTATACAGAGATAGAAGTTGTTACAGTTTTAGAAAATGGGCTTTTCTAAAGCTATTTGAATAACCATAGTGAAGAAATTTTACATTTATCTTAGTGCTAGCAATCATCATGCAATAATAGTCCAAAGAATTGATCCCAGACTGCCTTGTCTCTGGACTTGTCCCTAAAAACCAAACTAGAAAAGTCACAACCTTCTTAGCAGATGAAAGAGCTGGATATATGTCCCCTGCCACTGTATGGATGTTTCAGATAGATTTTACCTGAAAACCTACTGCCACATCTCAAAGGCTGTGGCTTTTGTTGGTCAAAGAACATCTTGCTTAATTTCTTTCCCTTTAGTTCTACTTTGAAAGCAGAACTTATCATTCTTTCAGAGACCACTGAAATCCCACAGTTCACAGGGCACAATCTGTGCAGGTATGAGTGACAGCTATAGAATCAACCCCCACTTTACAAGAACAGTTGTCTTTCTCAGAACTAGTTTTCTTCTTGTGTTACCATGACATTCAGGATCACTTGTATGAAAGCTGTTTCCCACTTGAAAAAAGGTGTCCTTCATGATGGATCTTACTTCTAATTTCACTACAGCCAGTATTTGGTGACCTTGAAGACTTGCTGCAAAGCCCATCTGTTTTTTGAAGCTTTCCCTTAAAAAAAAAGTAATTTGATTGGCAGACTGATTAAAGTTACCTATGAGTAAAGTTAGGACCTGTTGTTTCACTGGAAAGATATTGCAATAGGTACAAAAAGAAAAGAGAGGATGATTTACAGACTTCTTTAAAGCTTCTTAATTATTTATTTCTTTTAAATTGTTTTATATACTTTTTTAGTGTATGTATGTTACGTGGAATGGGCACCGTGAACATATCTGAGTTAGCAGCACCATTGTTTTAGAACAGATTGACAGTGTCCACCTCAAGGTGTCTTTGGCTTTTTGTCTTCTGGCTCTTTGTCCTAACTAAGACATCTTATTCTACTTGAATGGTGTAAATAAAAAAATCCTTCAACTCTGGAATTTTGGGTTATTATGACTTGACCCAGTTGGCCATCACTGTGCTTCGTTAAAGACTTCATCTCTATAGCAGGTATGGTACCCTGATAGTCTCTTTGTTAGGAAGGAAGCTCTAAACCACAATTTCATGGTAAAAGACAAAAAGGAAGTACCTATTTCATTTTTGTGGGAAGATATTTCCCACATCAAGTTTACAGCTTCCTATGATATATTAATTCTTTTCTTTATTGGGACTCTTGAATCCATGGATAGTTTTGCAGTCCTCAGGAAAAGAGTGTCTCCCTGAATTTATTCTCAAGTATCTGTGACCCATATAAGAGTCAATTTGGAAGGGTTTTTTCATTACAAGAGCTATTTTAATCTTCTCTTACAATTTTTTGGGGAGGAATAACAGTTTTAATTTTTCTCCTATTTTTTTCTTTTGTTGCTTTCAACACCAAGCTCAGCCAAGAAGATTCACCCTTAAAAAATGAGTAATTTAACATACCTTTGTAGCTTACTACATTCAAGCAAGAACCTGTCCACTTAGCCTAGGGAGTGCATATGAACGGGAAATTACTGGGTCATTTTTTAACAACCTAAGGAGAGTATCTTAAATATTTAGAGCCATTTCAAGTTTTCCCAACAACTCAGTGACTTTATATAATAATTTTGCAGATTTATTTTACAAAGGTGTAAGTACCCCACTTGCTGCATACCCATATAGTAGCAAGACAGCATACCACAAACAGCTGCCACTGCCTCATTGCCTTGTGGCAGATGACATCACACCACTTTAGGAAGAAATGCTGTGGATGTTTGTTCATTTGATGATTACTGCACAGACTTTACGGAATTAAGATTTAAATGGAAAGAAGATTTAAACTGTCAGGGCACATTATTAGTAAATGCTTGTGCCTGAGCAACCAGAGAGAGCAGGCACTCAATCAGACCTGGGTGTTCCAACAAGAACGATATATATTCTTCCACAGCACAGACATGCCTTTATTTCTGAACAAAATATAATTGCTGAGTTATCTATAATTGCATGTGACCGACAAGATTCCCTTTAGCTTTATATTTTAGGTCTTCAAAGTTTTCTAAAAACTTTGTCTTTCACACTAACCTTTGCTAGGTATCAAATATCCTTGCACTGAAACTGTTTTTGGAGAGAGTGAGTCAAATTACTCCCGTTATTCTTTTCCCATTCTAATACAGATAGACTAAAGGAATTAGTCAGAGTGTTATAACACACTTTATTGCACAGACAAGAAAATGCACAGAATTCTGCAGAAACAGAGAAAAAAAATATAGGTAGAAAGTTACTTGAAAAGGCACCTGCTTAAGAAGCAATACCTTGACCAGAAAACAACAAGCAAACAAACACCTTCCCTTAAAAAAAATCACATAGACCTCAGTATACTTTATATGAAGTTCTTTAATATGTAAACAATATTTTTAGCTACTTCTATTTGAAGTTTACTTAAGATTTAAATATCCTCTTGAGAAAAGACGCATTCTGAAAGTCTGTTGTTTATTTAGCTGCACAATATATAAATCAAACAAAAGTATGTTAATGAAAAAAGCTGAATTAATTTATCTTCAGACAACTTTTAGTATAAAAAATGGAGAAAGCTCTTAGAATCATGGTACAGCCCGTGTTAAAAGGGGCTGGAAAAATCAATCGTACTCTCAACTCTCGCAAAAGGGAGCTTATCATATGATATGGCAAAAACTTGTATCATATGCAGAAAGGAGTGCTGTTTGAAGTATTTAGAGATCTTCAACCAAAGGAGACTATAAGGAGGGTGCACTGAAAAACAATCTCCTGTAATTCAGAGAATTTCCTTCTTTTTCATACCTCAGAGGGCAATTGGTCTCAGTCATCTACTGAGGTCCTTTTAAAGATGCTTAGCTTGGGTGGACAATTTATATGCATCACTCTTACATTTGTGAACATGAATGTATTAATATTTCAGTTTAATTGCTTAAAAAGTAGCATACTGCACTATTCGAGAGGCCCTATAGTGTCTGAGGCAATCATTGAGACTGTACTTAAAGACATTAAAGCTTACAAACAACTGCCAAATAGCTCAAATCTGCTTTTAAAAATATCATGGATATGAACTGAATAACAAAATGGACACATAGCACCTAAATGCCATGTTCTAACTTTGAAATATTTATTTGTCCTGTCTAACAGAAGTTTATTATAATAGAAATAATTGCATTTATATCTGTCTGTAAATGATTTCTAAATTAGCAAAAAGATGTGTACATCAGTTTGGGGTATTTTCACCTAAATTTTACATATTGAATGCAATATAATGCAATTGTACATTGTCATTTTCATCTAGCTATTTGGCTAGCCTAACACTATTAAAATTAATACAGTTTTGACAATTGACAGTTTGGAATCTGTCACAGTCGACACAGTTAGTAAGTGTTGATATGGATAAAACACTGGGAACAAACAATTTTGGTTTTATCTTCATTATAATTTTGTCAGTCTGATAAGTAAATATTAGGCATAGACATCTTTAGAAATATTAGGCATAGGCTTCTTTAGATTACTTTTAATCTCTTATTTATTTTAACAAAACTAAATCTTTTCCTACGGCAATAAAGAGTCAGGAAACTTTCAGATACTTTCATTCCCCTATCTTTCAAAAAACATATGAACTCCAGGGCATGCTATCATCCTGCTACTTAAAGAACTGCTGTGTTGCAGGAATGTCTTTCACAGTCAGACCTTGAAATGGTCATTCACGCTTTTGTTATTTCAAAATTAGATTCTTGCAATTCCCTATTGGCTGCTTGCCCGATAGGATGCTGCATAAACTCCAGCTGGTTCAGGAAGCAGTTGCCAGGTTTCTCTTCTAAAAGGGACAATCCAAGCATATTTCACTCTTTTTGAAATCTTTGCCCAGATTGCTGGTTAAACAACATATTGATTATCAAGTAGCCCTTCACATTTTCCAGCAGAAACATGACATTATTCTAATGCACTTTATCAATATTTTATTTTAAGCCCATGCCTATGAAACAATATCAAATCAGGAGAACATTCAGGTTGTCCCAAGGTCAACTTACAAATTGTAGTGAGGTCCTATGCACTATCAGTTGCACTAGTTTTCCCACTTAATGTAAACGATCCTAAGTTTCAATATAGATTTTTACATAGAACTACTCATTTGAGTAAATGGATTGTCACAGGTTTTCATTAGCTGAGAACCTGGGCCCTTGTTTCAATAGTCTTTTTAATTGCATTTTTTGTTTGATTGAACTAAATACAAGGTTAGAGGGTTTTGACATTTTCACTCAGGTTTATGTCCTAATGTGCACTTTGGACTGAGACTCTGCAAGCAAATGGTTTCTGTTTGATTTTATCACAGAAGAAATTCTCACAGATGAAAAATAAATTCAAAAGAGGAAAAAATGTTGACTTTTTCTCTGGTAGCTTACATTGGTTTACAAAGCTTGACATACTTCTCAGCTTTTTCAAATTGAACAAACCTCATTTTACATATAAGGGACATCTGGAAAAATTTAATGTGTTACTGAAATTGCATTAAAACATACTGAAATAATGAAGACAGAGACACTTAGTAATTAAGAAACAAATTACTTCCAATAAGCATGAACTCTATTTTTAAAGTGTGTGAAATGTGATTTAATTATTAGTCAATCTACCAAAATTAATAATCTACTCAGTTCTTAAACTGTCTTACTTACAACAGTCCCACATAATGAAGAACTGGTTTTAATTCTGTTTTGTTTTCTTCTTTTTTATGAGCGGGAGTGGATAAGTAGTAATTGTAAGGGAGAAACTAGTGTCCATTGGAAGTCCTTAGTTTCATCAGATGCTGCCACACGGAGCAGCAGTTTGTAAGATTATGTGCTTTGAATGCTGCAGGTCTTTTCAGAGCCAATTTTTCAAAAGCATTAAACTTCTTAGCAGAGGTAACTGGTGTCATTTCCAGAAAACCTCAAAGAGGTTAAGAGCAGCCTACAGAAGGGAACTGAAAAGCTCATCTACACTCCTGAAACATTGATCCCAGGAGATTATCTTTAACATTAAGCCAAGTGATCAGTAATGTCTTACGTTCGCACGGCTTTAGCATGGGGCCTCCTAGGACAGGTTGCATTCACAGCCTTGTATATCGCAGGTTACCTCTGGGTCCAGCATGTAGATCCTATGGCTTCATTATTGTTATTTTTCTAATCCTTTCAGGGCCTTTCAGTTTCAGTTGTCATGATAGTGAGGATTGTATTGACCCCAGAAGAGCAGCCAGTATGCGACTGAGTGCTCTGAAGACAATAAATGCTTTGAAGTGAGTGTGGAGTTGCGGCTAAAAGGGCGGCTAAAAACACAAGGCACAATAGCTCAGCTAGACAGGGGAGAAGAAGCTATGGATTGGTGCATGCTTTGTACTGAATTTCTTCTCAGGAGTACATTAAACATGTCATACATCACATTAAATCCATCATGAACCTACACCCATGGTCCCAGTTGTTAAATTAGTTTAGCTTTTGAGATACTTAGATCATTCATAACAGGGTTCAGTTTTGGGGTGGAGTTCTCCCTCTCTCTCTCTCTCTCATTATATTATGTATGAACGTATCTGTATTTGTTCAATTTTGGCACTTGAAATAGGAGTATTTACCTATTCTGTATGCAAGATCTTGCAGTTGCTTTAAATTTCTATGGCTCCCTAAAACTGTCCTTTTCTTTGTGGTACCCTGCTTTGCTGAAATTAGTCTGGGGAAGAAAAAAAAAAACAGAACAACAAAGAATAAAATGGGCTCCCTGTGAGCACTTAATTTTCTTTGCGTTTTGATTAGAGAGGAATTCTTTTCAGGAGAAGATCATACTCGTTTGTTTCAAAACAGATTTTTAAAGACAAAACCTCAGCAATAAATTAAAATGACACTTACACAGTTCATTGCACAATATTACAGTATCTTGCACTGCTGGTTTACAGGATCTCAAATACTAAATGCATATTCAATAGGGGACAAGTAGATTGTTGATTCTTGTCAACAAGGCAAGACATAAAAAAAATACATTAAAATGACATATATTGCTAATAGCATTCATTTCTCTAGGCAAATTACCAGTATCAGAGTTTTATTTACATCCCATGAAAGTCCCATTCTGTTTAATATTCCACAATAAATTACACCATGTTCTTTAGTAGGATTATTGTAGTGAATTTGAATTAGAGAAATGAGCAGGCTTTTCACTATTTTCTGCATACTGACAATAGAGAATCTCTTATGGTATTCCCTGCTGGCAGGAAAGATGAAATTTTTTTTTTTTTTTTTAATTTCTGAGGAGGAGGGTGAGGAGAGATGATACACTATTTCACCATTTTCTGTACATTTTTTCTCAATAATTTAAACCAAAAAAAAATCATTACTTATGAAAGTGAAAATCAGAATGTCTACTAAAGGATAAGTGTTATTTAATTAAGCTAAAGAAAATATATAATTGAAGACATAAATTGAGAACAAAACATGGTGTGGAAATGTTATGCGTACCAGAAACAGTAAAAGTGGTAAATGAAGGTTGTACCTAAAATATTCTGTCTGTTTGCTACACACTCTACATAGAGAACACAGCAAATGCATACCATTTTTTCCTAGGGTTCTGTAGTAGTGCTGTGTATTTATAAAACATACGATAGAATTTAATTAGATAGTCTGACTATTTGAGGGTAACATCCAACATACCAATGACTATGCAGAATATTTCTGACTGAAACAATATTAAAAATACCTTACTAAAACTACAAAAAAGAAACAGATTCTGTATGTTTTCCGCGGTGGAAATACAGATTATCAAATAAGAAAAATTTAGATGTATTGAACAGGTAGTTTCAGTTTTTCCAGATTTTGATAGGTGAAAGGTAACATATCTATTCTGAAAGGGCTGTAGCTATTTAGGTCCTTAATTAGATGATTATATGCAAAATTTAAATTCAAATATTCTCTTAAAACTTGTTTTTTTAAACTGAAATATATTTTCAGATAATGGGGTTTTTTGTGTCTTTCGATAAATGAGGGATTTAGAGTACTCCAATAGGAAGCAGTAAAAAAGACATCGGATCTGCCTTCTTGCTGCATTTTCAAAGTAATAGTTTCCCATATATTCTGAATTACTTTTGGTTCTTCCCAAAACATATTCCCAAATTTAGGGTCCTTTAGGAAGTTGAATTAGGAGCATGTAAGACTTCAGGACTTGTCGAAGAAATCAGACTAGATGATAACAGTGGTCTTTTTAGCCTTATATTTTTTTCACTTTTTTGAAATACCAGAGACAATTAAAAGTGGTTTTCAGCTCACCTAAAACTGGACAGAAGATATCTATCTATATCTGAGCTAGACATCCTTGGTACTTGTACAATTGAGAAAAAAAGTGTGTTTCAGGACAGTTCATTTTACCTTGTTTAGAAATGTAAGTGTAGACTCTAAAGTGTGACTGTAAAGAATTGTAGGGCCACTAATTCAAATGTAAGCATCCATTTTGTAGAGATTCACATTTATTTGCTCACTTTAACCTCTGTAAAACAATGAAGAAGTAATTAGCAATACTGGAATCAGAATTTCTGGAGTGCTCTTTTTCTTTTCATCTTATTAACAGAAACAAACTCAGGCATACACAGAAGGCCGTATCACAGACTTTTGTTTACCTCTCTCTCAGCTGTTACTCCAGCTACCTGAAATTGGGGAATTCTGCTTACAGAATTCTTACAAAGATAATAATTATCAGCCTGACTTAGGAACTACAAGTGCAGATCTCGACAAACAAATAATATAGCTGTACCTATACTTTGCTCATTTTTTCAATGCATAGAAAATACTGGCATTCTGTATTTGCCTTTAGCACCATCTCATTTTTAGTCATAGATAATTCACATGATGTTTGCCTGGTTTTATGGTCTTAGCTTTTTTTCTTCAGGTGTACACCTTTGAAAGGAAACCGTGGGGGTTTTGTTTGGGTTTGGTTTTTTTCCATTTAAATCTTCATTTACCCTCATGATTCATATTAGTTTAAATATTTTTTTCCAGGAAATCTGATGACATTAACACCAATTCTGCTAGGTGAATAGAAAGGAAATGCCTTCTTCTTGCAATATTATGAGTGATTAAAGTAGTCAGAAAACAATTGATCACCCATACATTTGTCCTTGAATTGGTTAGTTTCACAGAGGTTAGCCAGTACACTGAAATTATATCTACGTTTTGCTGGTGTAACACTTGTTTTTATTTGTGCATTACACAATACCCACAACTTTGCCATGTAGCACTTAAATGCTCGATGTTATTCCATTTTTTCTACCATCCCATTTTATGGTAATTGTAACATTAGTTTTAGCCATCTGAGAAATCATTCAGGAAAAGTTTATAGAAATAAATATCAACATAAAAGTTTTGTCTCCTAAAGTATATGTTATCCTCAGTCTTAAAGTATTCATTTCAACTTATAATCATCATGGTTCAGAATGACATGGGAATACTCACTATGAAGCTGTTAAATTATAGTCTGACATCTCACAAATGTAATGAAGTATCTCCTAGACTGATACCAGAACTATTAGTCATATGGAGAATGAAATATTCAAAATTTTTCTCTGTGAGAAACAATAAAATTTTTTGTAGCAGCAAAAAACCAATTTTTTTTGGTGTGTGTGTCTTTAAATATCATACTTTGACAAGAAATTAGGAGAAACAAAAAGCCCAAGAACTTCCAAAACATAAGGGGAAGCAAAATAGAGTATGGAAAATCGGTAGGGCTACTTAAATTTGACTTTATGTATGTCTCTTGAATGGGAGTTCATACTGTCTTTTCATTGTTCAGGTATATCACTTTGAAATGCAATGAACCACATAGATATTAGTTAAACCTGATTTCATTGCTAAGAATGTAAGGTTCAAGTTGAAGCACATCTAAACCATCAGTGCGTACATATAGGTGTATGTTTTGTCAAAAAGATATAGGTACAGATTAATAATAATACACAAGTATCTGTGATCATTCTCAGGTGGTGTGGGGAGCAGCTGTGAACATTTGAAGACAATCAGCCATCATCACCAGTTTGCAATCTGGCCAGCTGTACTCCATGTGTGTCACATTTATCCACATCTCTACTATCTCTGTCAATCCCTGCCTCTATGTGAAGGACAATCAGGAAAGTAGTCACTTTTTATTAATGAAATTTCCATCATCTAGAAAAAAAAAACAAACTTTAAAAATATTACTTTTTTTATAGTAGATATAAGAAAGAAACAAAGAGAAATCAGAATATGGCTTAGAGACTGGAGTTTTCATTGACAGTTTGGAACTTGGACATTTTCATTGTGTTGTTTGCAATAAAATAGTCTTTGGTCAGTGGCAGAGGATAAATCTTCAACTCAGACCTAACTCTATGTCAATTGAGGATTCTTCTCCTTTTATTTCCATTAGTAACTCAGGTAAAAAATAATTTCGTTTGTGGAGAGGGGTTTTATTTGTGGAGAGAAGCTTCATTGCAGTGGGGTATTTCCTTCCCAAAGAGTTAGAGAATTAAAAGTCAGTTTAAAGAATTTAGTTCAGCTCTGGATTATTCACTATTTCCCATCTCACAATTAAATAATGTGTAGAACTATAACTGAAGTGATGCCAGGTGTTGTCACCTTGCACTAGGAAACCTGATCCCGTATTTACCTTTAATTGTGCTCTGAAACCTATTATTTTCAAGATTCTAAACTAGGTCTTCACTGCCCAAGGCAGCTAATTAAAGAGTATCTAGATACTGCACACACACAGAAAACCACTGAATAATACATGAAGACTGACTGAAGTCAATTTCTTTACATTTTTATCTTTTATTCATTACGAATTTTCAGAAAAACAAGGTTTGTTAAGGCAAAAATAAAATACCACCATGCTTATAGTCTTTTATAGTAGAGCTTAAAATGTTGTGATGTAACAGTGGCTACATCTGAACTTATGGAAAGCTGAAAAACAAATAATATTAAATATTTTCGTTCATTGTACCAGATACTGGACACACACTCTTAGTTTTGATACACCAATTTTTAAGCAATAGTATTAGCCATCCTCGTGATATTTCCCTTCGCAATGCAGATCACTTGCCCACAAGAAAAAATTAAAGGAGTTAAAATAGAGAAGATTTTAGCTTAAATTTAGAAATTATCTTTTTTGTTGTTGTTTGGGTTTGGGTTTTTTGCTGAGTTGTTTTTCAAAAAGAACTTTGGTTTTTGAAGAGCCTCTCAAGGAATTTTTCAACGTTTTATGTCTTTGAGCTGTTAATATTTTAAAGACATATACTTTTTATATTAAGCCTCTCAATTAGCTCAGTGTAGACAACAGAGAGGAGTTTTGCCAGTTTAGAAATACTTTGTGAAAGACTTAAAGTTTACACTGTGTGAGAAATAGATGTGCTTAAATTCTAAGTTCTCATCTTTCAGAGAGCCAGCTTATGCTTCCTGGAGTTCACTCACAGAAACATCAGCACTCCTGCATTTAAGAGATGTGATCCATGACAATGTAGTTTAGCATTCAGCAGCAAACATTAAATTCACCTTTTTAGATATATTTAGCGTGTTCTGAGCCAGGTTGCTGGACTGATTTCATATTATATTTCAAGCAAAGTTTTTAAGTTACTATTTGACTGTTTAACAAATCTGAAAAGCAACCGTGCTTTCAGGAGCAATATTTTTTTTACACTCATAAGGAATTTGATATTTTCTGCTGATACATGTGGTGCCATGTATTGACAAAGACTGAAAGTTAAAAAATGCTTTTAGTTTTTTAATTTCTGGATTTTTTTGTTTACTTGGACTTAAGAGAGGAAAGCTCATGTGAAAAATTACATGTTCTTTTATAATATACCAATTTTTTTCATTTAATAACTGCTTTTCTATACCAATTTTTTTCATTTAATAACTGCTTTTCTAGAAATAACAAGTGGTAAAACCTAGACTGGCTCAGGTTGTTATTTGAAAAACATAATTTTGCTTAAAAATTCTGGTCCACTTTTTACCAGTGGACTAAGCATTCAACAGAGCCCTGCCTGTGATGATTATGGCTGATATAGTTAGATAATGCAAACTTCTGAAATGCTAAAGACAGCAACTATTGTTGATTAGCATAATCCTAACCGTGATCAATTGTGATGATCACTTCAATGTGAGGGGTGCTAAAAGTATGTAGTGCAGAACACATTATTTTAATACTGTGTGTAGCCATTACATACATTATGAATTCTGCAATCTTGGAAGCATCTGAATCAAGACATGACACAGTTCTAAAAGGTAATCTAAGGTCATCAGCTGACATAATAAATTCTGATGTCATTTACTACACATACTATACAACAAAAACAAGCATACAAACAACTCCCAAAACCAAATAATCTCCTATTATTTCAGAAGAGTTCCATTTAGAGAGCATTTAAAGAATGGTCCTACATTTCAATTAGTATCCCAAAGAATGAATGAAAAAAACAGAAAAAAAATCTGATTAGAGGAGGAGTCAGTTGTCTCTGGAATCCATTCTTGCATTCTGACACATAGCATAGACTTTATATTATCTTACTTTAGACATTTAAATTATAGATACCTATACCTAAACATAGACTTTCTTTACAGGTAAGGGGAAAATGCAGAACTCTTGAATGGAAATAGTTCCATCTAACATCAATATTTAGTTGTATGAATAACACCTTAATCAGCACCTATTTCTTTATACAAGGTCGAGGGAGCCACGAGTGACTAGCTGAGATATCCACACTGACTGTGTAATATCTAAAATTAAATAAAATCTATCGAACTTAATATGATTCGTGTGAGGTGTTTTAAAACATATTTTGTTTCATGTAGAAATAGCTGCAAAATAAGTATGGGAGTATGTGCTCAGAAATGACACTGTGAGGATTCATGAATGCATGGTGTGAAGTGGTTTACAGTCATTTAAGGATGAATGCTCTTCCTATATGCTGAATATACTGAAACACTACAATTTTCCAGCAGTCATTACTAGGAAAAATAATTGTAGTCTTGAAGGCATACACTAAATTTTGCATTTTTGATATATTGTTCGCATTTCTTATTTTAATATCTGACTTACACTTAGACTTATACCTAAACTTATAAAGACTTTGTGCGCTATTAGTTTCATTAGCTGAATTAAGAAATCCATGCAGATGTTCCTTTTTCTCTGCTGCTTTAAATGAAAAGTTCAAGTAGAAAAATGATAATAACATCTGCATATTTTTGTAAATTTATTTGCATGCGGTTTTATTTAAAAATTAACTTTGGATTGTAGATACATCTTAGCTAGTACTAATGCAGGTGTTCCATTCTCAGCATAATTGCATTTGAAGAAATATTAATGCATTAATGTATACAGATTGTATTCTAGGTAAAGAAGAAAAAAGTTTAATTAAGCACAAAATATGCTTTGAAATAATACCTGTTTACTTTCAGATTTCATTTACAGATACAATAATTATATTTTTATTCATGCAGCAATGAAATACTGTTCTATAGATTATAATGCAATACTAAGGCAAACATAGACTGTAAGGCACATCTAATATATTCACACTGCGAACATCTAGTAAACCTAATGATGCCAGTATTCTCTCCGGTTTTCACCAACTTTCTTTGTTTACTAGTCTTTCAGTATCAACATAATCTCACATTTATAAATCCAGAAAGGAATAATATATTACATTCAAAATGAGACCAAAATGTAGATGACAGATGTAACATATAATAGCAGAAAGAAGGGTTTTGAAGCTCAAATAAGTGTAAATTTTCTTTCTGCAACTTTTGCAAGATTCATCACGCACAAAACAATTTGTTAGTAATTAAATGAGGCCTGTTTGATATCTGATTAAAAAACATGGTGGATGTAGTGCTATAGGGCTCTGAAGACTTTTCTCGTTAACATTTGTGATCTATCAAGATATATTATATAACTAAACAAAGGTATTACATATGACTATGCAGGTGTTTAGACAGATATATAGATGGATAGGTAGGTTGATAAATCAAAGACAGAGGATGGTGTGGGTTTGTACATATGTACCTATGTCCCAATATCCTGCTGCCCCCACAAACTCTACGGGTAAAAAAACCCCAATAAAGTGAAAAAACCAAGAATGTGACATTTCATTAAAGTCACACTGCTAGATTCTACCACCCATGTAATAGTACATCATGTGTACATACTGGGTAGACAATAGTTTTTTCCCCTGTGTTTAGTCCAAAGAGCTTTCTCAAAAGACCTACTGATACTCCAAAAAGGGCTCAAAAAGGTTCTTCTTAAGCACTGTACTTGAATTCTTACCGTCAACCAAAGGCATATTATGAAGTTTCTCCCTACATTCCTTATTTAAAACTGAGATCTGACTAGATGTTTGGCAGCTGCAATAACAATATTTTCCCTAATGACCTGAAGATTTAAGAAGATTTTAATATATACATAAAAATATCTCTGCTTCACCTTCAGTAACAAAAACCACCACAAAAACCCCATGGAAAATAAATAAAATAAGAACTGACACATTTTAGTTAACTCTTATTGATGGCATTTCTCGTTTTTGGGTTCTCCAGAAATAGTTTTGAACACATTAACATTTTTTAGGCTTAGGCTTTTTTAAGTGAGAAGCCATACCCATTCCATAATCTGTCTATTACCTATATTTTTCCTAGTTGATGAGGTGTTTTGGTTTAAACCCAGTGAAAAACCAAGCCCCACTCAGCCACTTGCTCAGTCCCCCACCAGTGGGATCAGGAAGAGAATCAGGAGGTCAAGAGGTAGAAAATACCTGGGTTAAGATAAAGACAGTTTAACAGGGAAAGAAAAACTCACGCATGTCGCTGTTTTCCCCACGGATGAGTAGACAAACCACACGAAGTCCAGGCTCAGGGATAATGGATGCGCTTTAATGAATTCTCAGAAGACTTTTATATGTTAGTTCACAAAGTATATTAAGTGGCATAAGGTAATTGGTTTTTTGCCATCCACCTCTTAAGGGGATTGGTCAAGTTCTAAGACACCCATCTCTGAGTGTTTTTCTAGTTAGAACCATAACAATTCTACCAAAACAATCCGCAGCTGCAAGAAGTTTACAAAACGGTAACATTGTTTTGTCTTACTTGCATGGGAAAGACAGAACTCTCACAAAAATGCTGCAGAGAGCTGAAGAAATTCTCCGCTAAAGCTTTTTCAGCATCCATACACACACACAAGCAAAGCAAAACAAGGGATTAATTCACTGCTTCCCATGGGCAGGCAGGGGTTCAGCCATCTCCAGGAGAGCAGGGCCCCATCACACATAACGGTGACTTGGGAAGAAAAACACCATCACTCCAAAAGTCCCTTGCTTCCTCTTTTTTCCCCCCACTTTATACACAGAGTTTGATGACATATGGTCCGGAATGTCCTTTCGGTCAGTTTGGGTCATGTGTCCCAGCTCTGTCTCCTCCGAACCTCCCACACACCCCCCATTTCCTTGCCAGCCTGGCAGTATGAAAAGCAGAAAAGGCCTTGGGACTGTGCAAGCTCTGCTCAGCAATAACAAAAACATCTCTCTATTATCAACCCTGTGTTCAGCACAAATCTAAAACACAGCCCCACACCAGCCACTGAGAACGAAGCTAACTCTTCCCAGTCAAAACCAGCATATGAAACTATATAGAACTTCACATTTCACATGCATTCTCTGTCCAGTTTCCCTAAATTCAGGTTTTCTTGTCACAGCCACCTATTGTTACTGAATTTAAGTGGATAAAGTTGCAAAGATGAGCCTTCAAATAAAAGAATTGACATTATGAATTAGATTCAGTTTTTCTTGAATACAAAGTACTGTGTAGAAGCCATCAAGTTGGAATATAAAGTTAAGAACACACTTAATGTGGTTAAATATCAATATCTGTATATTTGGTTCCTTTGTCATATTTCTACATGCATGGTTATTATCATTGTCACATAAAAACCATTGTAACTGTAAGCCAAATGTAAAGTTCATCTATTTGATAAAACTTAAACCAAATTTCTTTTATTGATATCTTCTGGGAAGACAGAGAAAGAATAAATACAGACGAAGAAAATGCAAAGTATCTCTGATTGTGGGGAAATTTTTATATGTATACAAATATCACACAAAAAAACAGAAATGAGTTTAAAGAGGAGTTTTTGAGGGGTTTATTTTGGATAAATGAAATGCAAATGTTGCTTTTAGTTATAGTTTTGATGTTGTTTTACAGCAGGTGAGCAGTAATTACATTTCCGTCTGTGCCATTTTTCTTTTTTGTGTACATACTGAACTTGCCTTGCAAGTTGTTCCATCCTTTTTAGAAATATTGCTTAAAAGAAATGCCATTCACACAGACCGATGGAGTAACAGATGGTTTTAACTCTTATCTGTAAAAAAAAAAAAAAAATATATAGGCAAGTCAGTTGGAGTGAGGTTTCCAGTCAGGCTTTTCAAGAGTAAAACTTCAGATCCTTTGAAATATGTTTACACTTAGCTAGGAGTGGTAATCTGGATCATTTTGTACAACAATGCCTAAATGTTCTGGGTCACCTATACAGTGTTAAATGCTCTGCTTCAAGAAGTAATTCCTGGTCTTCAAGGCCAGCTAATACAGCATGACACATCCATGCAGAAAGCCCCCTCCACAGATGGCTGATTGTGTGCCATACATACCGGATGGTCAGAGGATTTCATTTGTATACTTGGCCCTAAATTGTATGCATTTGGGTTACAGAAACTGGAAGCTGAAATCATGTCTGTTATGACATAGGGATTGAGACTCAGTTCACCAAAATTTCCACTGCCTAAAACTAAGGATTTAAAGCACATGCCATGGCATATACCAAAAAAGACATTTTTGGGTGCTTGCAAACACTATAGAAAAACTAAGATTAGATTGGAAGCTGTGTAGTGTCATGCTTAAAACTTTCTGAGAGCTGGAATGAATTAAACATGAATTAAACATATTCTCCACAGAGGCTTTGTTTCAGGGAGAACTACCTAGTTTAAATCAAATAAGAGTTTGGTTTTAGTGCTTTTTCAATCATGTAAGAAAAATGGTTTACACTATCAAACCAAATGCCCATCCACCAGAGTGTAATGTTAAAATTACCTTCTCCTCCTTTTCCAGTAAGCATGACTTCCCAGAAGAGAATTCAATATTACTAAACTTCAGAGGAAGGAGCTAAAATACACTCTTAACTATACTAACTTTTGTTTGCTTGATAACTTTCAAACAGTCTTCTTAATATAGATTTCCTAGATTGTTCTTTATAGCAACCTCTGATATTCAGAGATTTACACCAAAAAAAAAAACTCTGTAGAAAATTTTTGTATATTATTTCATTATTATTTATAAACATTATTAAATGTTTAATATTTTGAAGTTGCAGTACCTAAGTTAAATGTTTCTTCTCATAATAACTTATGCACATTGTTTGAATTTTAAAAATCCATACATTATGATCATAAATCTAGTTTATCCAGACATTTTGTCTTCCCACCTACAAGTAAAACAAAATATGGTATCACCTCGTTAGGGGAGTTTCAAGGTCTTCATATGATACATAAAGTTAAAAACCACAAGCAATATCATAAAATATTACTAATGAAAGTATATATTGGGGAAGAACCACTGCTTTAAAAACTGCTTTGGCCTTTTTCTATGCAAAGTAGCAGCAATCTTCCTGTTAGCATAATATAGGCAAAAAGTTGTCTGCAGAATTACAGTTCTACTGGCAATTATATAGAGAGATGTATGGATGTATGCCAAGTTCACCAGATTTCCTAAGCTTACAGTACTTTCTCTTCCCAAATCAATTTCTTTGAACTGTTCAAAAGCCTCCTTCCTATTCGGTGGGCTACAGGATGCTCCAAGTCACCTTTTGACACTACAGACTGAGATTTTTTTTCAAACGCCAAAAAAAGGATACCAGAATTAGAGCAAAGTAATATACAATTGGTTGCGGTCCTATACCTAGAAATTTCTTGCATGTAATAAAGTTTATAATAGCAGATACTGTTGTATGCTAAGACATAGAAGAATTTGGATTTCAAATATTGAAAAGTGTTGTCTTTGACCTATGCAAGCACTAGTTTCATGGTTTAGCTACAGATGACAGCTCAGTCCCACACTGTCACTTCCTCATTCCCTAAAGTGGGATGGGAAAGAGAATCAGAAGGTAACAATGAGAAAACTCATGGGTTGAGGCAAATACAGTTTAATAGGTACAGCAAAAGCTGTGTGCACAGGCAAAGCAAAACATGAAATTCAATCATAACTTCCCATGGGCAGCCACCTCCAGGAAAGCAGGGCTTCATCACATGCAACAGTGACTTGGGAAGACAAACACTATCACTCCAAACATTCTCCCCTTCTTTCTTCTTCCCCCGTTTTACGTGCTGAGCATGATGCCATGTGCAATGGGATATGCCTTTGGTCATTTCAGGTCAGCTGTCCCAGCTGTGTCCCCTCTCAAAATATTGTGCACCCCCAGCCTCCTTGCTGGTCAGGTGGGGTGAGAGGCAGAAAAGGCCTTGGCCCTCTGTAAGCGCTGCTCAGCACTAGCTAAAACATCCCTGTGCTATCACAGTTTTCAGCAAATATCTATACCAGCAAATATCCCCTTACCAGTTACTATGAAGAAAATTAACTGTTCTAGACAAAACAAGAAAAAATAGAGTAGATTTCCACTGGCTAGATTCCATAAAATTCCTAATTGCTCACATAGAAGTTTTCTAATGTACTCCATTTTCCTAGTGGCAATGGTAAAAATGTCAGCGTCCATCAGATATAGCCCAAGTTGTTAAAGAGGCTGCATCCCTTTCCTTACACAGAACTATATCCACATTCAAAATATCAGACTACATAAATTAAGTACACACACATATTTTCCTTGCATATCAAAATATTTCCAACCTATTCCAATTATTTTACCATTGTTTTCACATTTTGTCTGAGTAAAACAAAAGATATTTTAAGACACAATGAAAATTTTCCCTCAAAATGAATGATTGTGGAGTTAGTAATAAGTGAGTCCCTAAAAAATAATAACTGTATAAGTAATTTGTAGGTGTCATGGCAAGAAAAATACCTCTAAAAATTCTAAGAATTTGTTGAAAATAACTAGTGTATTATTAACACAGATATAACAAATCTCTGGTATTCTTATAATTTGCGTCAGCTTTATTCTTGACGCCAATTATAAAAATACTAACGTCTTCCTGTTGTATTTCTATTGACTGACATATTAACGAACATTTGCAACCTATTCATTTGGGTTTTCCTTCCCAAATATAACACCTTCCACATTTTTTTACTATTTTAACAATTTCAGACAATTTCTACAAGATGCATATATTGAGTTATAATACTGCGCTTATGTCTGTCCATTATTGACTTGCTGTATTTTCTTCCAGGTTTTGCTAATTATGGTGCTACAGGGGTGACTTCTGTGAGAAGCTACTAGAAGATTCTTCCATATCTGGCAGAGCCAATGCCAGACAGTTCCAAGACAGAGCAGCCACTGGCCAAGGCTGAGCCAGTCAGGAATGACAGCAACACCTGTGTGATTTAAGAAGGAAAAAAAGGGTTATTGCACAGAAGTAATTGCAGCCAGAGCTGAATGAGAATATGTGAGAGGAATATTTATGCAGACACCAAGGTCAGAGGAGAAGGAAGGGGAGGAAGCACCAGAGCGGAGATCCCCTGAAGCCCATGGTGCGGACCATGGTGAAGAAGCTGTGCTCCTGCAGCCCATGGAGATCAATGAGGGTGCAGGGATCCACCTGCAGCCCATGGAGGAGACCCAACCCGGAGCAGGTGGATGTCTGAATGAGGGCTGTGAACCTGTGGAAGGCCCATCCTGGAGCAGGCTCCTGGCAGGGACGTGCAGACCTGTGGGGAGAGGAGCCCATGCTGGAGCAGGTTTCCTAGTAGGACTTGTGACCTTGTAGAGGACCCACACTGAAAAGGCTGTGCCTGAAATGCTGTACCCCATGAAAGAGTGACCCGCATTGGAGCAGTTTGTGGAGAACTGTTACCCATGGGATGGACTCACACCGGACAAATTTGTGGAGGACTGTGTCTCATGGGACCGACCCTATGCTGGAACAGAGGAAAGATGTTTCTCCCTGAGCAGCAGCAAGAACAACCTGTGATGAACTGACTGTAACTCTCATTCCTTGTCTCCCTGTGCCACTGGGGAAGAGGAGGTAGAGCTTGGGAAGGAAGGAGGGGTGGAGAGGAAGGTGTTTTTGACATTTATTTTATTTCTTATTGTCCTGCTCAGATTTTTTTTAGTTATAAATTCAATTAATATCTCCAAGCTGAGTCTCTTTCACCCATGATGGTATCTGGTGAGTGATCTCTCCCTGGTCTTATCTCAACTCGTGAACCTTTTACTATGTTTCCTCTCCCCTGCCCACTCATGGAGGGCAATGATAGACCAGCTTTGGCAGGTTTCTGCAATCCAGAGAGAGTCAACCCACCACGTGATGCTAAGACAGGCCATACCCGCACATTTTTTCACTTACCCCCAGGCAAGTTACCCTGGTTAAGGAGGAAAACAAGGTTGATTTACATGACCAAAGAAAAGACCATTTACACTCATAAGAGCGGAAGTGGAGAAACCAATTTTGGTTCCAGTTTCTATCACTAAAAAACTCTCAACCTTGACCACCTTCACCTCAAAAACTTACATCATCAGTGACTACCACTGTAGGCATTAACAGTATCAGCTTTGTGGCATTGCACACTCACAGCTAATTTAGAATACACTTATTAAAGACTAACTGCTTTGAATACCACCATGGGTGCTGTTAATGAATGTCTACTAAAGTTTGGTTTCAACTTTTAAAATTGGATTGATTCCTCAGTTTTCTAAATACTCCTATTACAAGGATCTGTGATTCCTTAATAGTTATATAATTATCTATATATACCCTCACGTGTAAGTGTAAGTACACTTATTTATGCTCAGCTGCAAAATTTAATGTTACTTTTTGGCAAGCTGATACTTTTTTCTTTTTTTTTTTTTTAAGTCCGTTTTCTACTCTCCACATATTAAAACTGACTGATAAATATTTTTGTAAATCCCTCATTTCTTTCTGCTTTGTGAAGTAAAAGATTTGAGTATCGAATTCTAAACAACAACCTCCAGTTTTCTATCTATTTGTCAGTATTTACAATAACCTTTAATGTTTCTGTGCTTTCTATCCCAAGCACGGATTTTAGGGGATTTGCTCCATATCTTTACTATTCATGTTATCATATTAAAAACGTTCTTAAGTGTTGCTGATTTTGCAGTAAATGAGAAAAAGTTTCAAAATCTTGACAGGCTTGCCTGTCAGGTACAATACATTTACAAGAAAAGACAAATGTTATAGAAAAATAATCTTCATAATAAGTTTTCAGCATTGGGTTTATAAGAAGATTTTCTTTGAGATGATGCTTGGAATACTTTACTGCTTTACTTCCCCTGATACAACCTTTTTTTTTAGAACTACATTTATACCTCTTGAAGATAGATAAAGGTGTAAGAATTCCATTTTAGAAATTGCAACTTGGAACTAACAAAAGAGTCGTACTTAAATCAGCTTTGTGTCATACTCTTATCATAACTTTCACCTCATTTCACTAGAAAGGCCACATCATATTTGGGATCCAGAAATGCCATGACACTGCAGCATATCCTTTTGAGTAAAAGAGACAAAGCAGTTCACACTTTTCCCAAAATAACTAAACAGTACAAACTCCCAAATTTAAAAAAAAATTACACTGAATTATGAGATTGGTAAAACTAATTCATAATGAAACATCTTCTGTCCTGATTAGCTCTATTTCAGTACTAATTGGGAAAAGTGACAATGGATGACATAGAGCTATGCTTCCTTAGCAAAATTAAAAATGTGCACGTTTTGAAAAGTTAGATAGATAAACTGTTATTTTCAGACAGAAAAAAATATAGGCTAAATGTACATGTGAACTTTATGAATATCAACTTTAAAATTTTGCTCTCTGAGAACAGCAAAATGATTACAACAATGCTTACTGCACATCTTTTTTCCTGGTGCTTCTCTCCTTTTTTTTTTCTCTTACACGCATACACAAATGCACAGTTCGTATAGTGATAAAACTTGAGGCATCATTAACTGTAAAACTTGTAAGTTGTTAATATGTACAATTAAATAAACATACATTCTTCCCAAAAAGTACTATCTAAAGTTAAGTATATTGTGTGTTTTATTAAAACTAAAACGTATTTTTATTTCAATTCAGCCATACAGTGCACAATCACTACTTTTCTCATGAAATTAAACCAAAAAATGTTAAAGGAGTAAACTCTTCATATTAACAGGCATTCAGTTCTCAGGACTGAGCTAATTAAAATCTAATTTAAATTAAATCTAATTTAAAGTAATCTACTTTCCGCATGTCCTGTCTTATAGTGTAATTACAGTATTCTCCAAACCAATTGTTTTACTATTTTGGGTTGCTTTATCTGCCAGTATACAAATAGTTATAATCACATGAGAGTTGATTGAGAGAGGTAGAAACCCTCAGCAAAAAATTCATGACTTACATTCACTAATTCTTTCTCTCACAGTCAGAAATATTTTATATGGAAACATCAAAGCTCACAACAGGAAGGCAGAACCCTAGTATGATAGCAATCATATTATCCACAGAAGACATGAATGCAGTCAGAAAAGAGAACATAATGCAAGAAATATCCTAGAAAGGACATGTTCGGGTTTTTTTCCTCTCTGAATTGCAACAAAATCAGCATAACTCTATGAAATATTTCAATTTGCCTAAAATGTCTTTCAGAAAAAAAAATCTACAAAATTATGTTAAAGTAGTTCTAAATACATATATTTGAGCATTTACTTAGGTCTCTACCTGCTGGTGTTTGAGTTCTGCAATATATTTAATGATTTAAAATACACACCATTTTTAATAAACATAAATATTAAATTCAAGATTAGATTCAATATTAACAGTTGGGGCATTTTCTGCTTAGCTATGAAATTAAGTATTTCTATGCTTGGCAAACTGGAAAAAGATCGATGGAAAATTGCATTGTCTCTCTGCCTATATCTGGAATAAAGAGATTACTTTCAGCTTTATACCATATTTCTTACTCCAGAAAGTATACCTGCTCTCACGCATCTTCACCAGAATCAGCTGCTTTCTTTTTTAAAAGTCTTCACATACTATTATGATTTAATTGCAGAGAAAGCAATCTTGATTGTGAGTATAATAGAAAACAGCTCTTGAAGCTGCTATATTGACTGCCCCTAGAGTCCTACACGATTTGGAATACTAAGGTAAGTGTAGTTAGTGGGGTATTATGTTGCTCTTGCTCCAATTTCAGTGATGTTACTGTGTTTTTCAAAGCATGGTTTGCTGTGTATTTCTTGGCGATTCAGAAATGCACAAATGATGGTGTCCAACTCATTTATTTTTTCTTTAATAATACTTATATCAATATTTGAGCTATTCACTGCAGACTTCCTTCCTAACCAAAACAGAAATAAGCATTTTTCTAACGATGTAAGCCAAAACTATTTTAGACTTGCGCATATGGATGAGATGAATCACTACCTAAAAAACAGCTATTGCTCTCAACTGATTATAAATGAAGTATAAAAAAATTATCCCAAATATAAACATCTAAAATTGTGAAAGAATAAGCTCTGCCAAACTATCAAGCAATGTAAAAATCACTGATACTCCTTTATGATACAACTTTTCTTTTTAAGACAATGATTTTTTTTCTCTTTTGAGAACTACTGATATAAAAAACCCAACCTGTTTTTTTTCATAATCTTTGCTGTATGAACTCTTAGTAGCTCATATATTTTATCAGCTTGTTTGTAAACTTCAGTCCTTAAACCATTAAACACTTTAAAGGGACAAGCTGGATAAATACATGGTTGAATTCAGTTGCACATTAAATAAGTCCTTAAGAGGTCTTCAAATATTTTCTTAATTTTTAATTTTCTTCTACATTTTCTATTCTTTATATATTCATTTCTCTAGGTCTGTATCACTAACTCACATCATATGTAGATAGCAAATTTCTTTGTTGTTCAAGGGGGTTTTTATGTTTCATGCTCAACCATTTTCATTTCCACAGTATCTGGGGTCATTTCCAAGCTGATTAGGTAAGTTCATACATATCCAAAACATAATGCATTACTCCAGTCTTCAGTGAATGAATAAACCTACAAATATATTTTCTTGCAATAAAATTTTAATGAAAGTTTATTGCTGGGAATTTAAAAAAAGAGAAAAAATTTAAAAGAGCATTTTTTCATCAATGCCTGCATTTTTGTTGTATTTTATGCCTTGCTTTTACCTTTTCTTTCTCATAGCCTACAGCAAGGCATAAAATTCAATGAGATATTAAAAAAAATAGTATACTGTGAAGACTACAATGGTTCATAAGACTATATGAGGTCTTTCACCTCTAAGTCATAGGCTGGAAGGCAGCAGGGGCTGATAAGGGACTGAAAGGTCACCATCTGGCAGCTGCTCTAAAGGTGCAGTACAAGTCACCAGCAGAAGTCAAATCCCAGTGGACAAGCATCTATAACATGAAAATCATCAAAAAACCTGGTGTTCATTGGCAATCTCTGATAACAGAATAAAGACTGACATGAAGATGCAATTGCATTCTCATCTTTAGGTTCAGTCCCCGCAGACCAGAGTTGAGATACATGAGTTAATATCAGTGAATAACTGACTGCAGATGTATCTGCTTGTGGTGATAAGAAAATCATTTCAATTTGTACAGCTGTCACAAGCTAATATGCTTTTTAAAATCTTTTCTAAAGGAATAATGACTTCCCCTTTAAAAAATAATTCTGTTATTCTCTGCAACAGGTAAATATTGGCATTGGCATAAATTCTATGATCACAATACTCCTTTCTTTCTTTTGTACTCAGGTAGATGCGGGGATGTATTTGAATGGAAAACTTTATAATTCAGTATTACATTGTGCTAAAGCTGGTGTGTAAAATACACTTCTAAAGAGATGCTCTTTAAAGTATACTTCAAGGTTTGTCCTTGAACAGCTGATTGGCCCTGAACTCTTCTTGTTTTTTCTACTAGTTGCTTTCTTTAATTTCTTCTCAATTTTGACTGTCCTCTTCATTTCTGTTCCTCATTTTCTCCACTGATTCTGCTTCCATTGGTTATTTTTAAGACTTGGATAACTTACTTTCCTCCTTAATACTTAGATTGCTGGTGCAGCTTAGATAGCTGGCTAATAAATGCACTGTGGTTAATAAAAGGGAGGGGAAAAAAGGACATCCTCTGAAGAACTCCTGTTGACAGTAGTCCTTACAGATATCTTCTGGCTTTCAGTGAAACAGGCTTCCTCAGAGGCTGTATTTTGAATTTTTGAGTGCATTTCAGAGAGAACCATTAAGTGCTCCGTTTCATCTGAGCTTTCCTGTGTACGGATAAAATTAAGACGTTGTGAGATTACATATCAAGGTATTATGAACATGCGTGAGAAATAGGATTCTGTTTCTTTCACATTTTATCTAAAGGCTCTTAATCGACTTCATACAAGCATATTTTTTATTATGTAGTGTTTTAAACTGAAATGCCTGAAACAAGCTCCCTTTTTGCTCCATTTTCCCTCTTAACATCTTATTCATTAAGGATAGCATAAGAAAGGTTTCACAGTTTATTAGTGTACTATGATGAATAAGCTAAAAGAAAAATCTATGAATTTAGAGATTTTTTACTACCTACATTAGCCATCTATCCTGGTTTGGGGATTTCTCTTTCTGCTCTCATCACAGATTTTTCAAGGCTAAAAAGCCCTCTTTTTTCAGGAAATCATTTCCATTGTTCTGTCAGAGCCCTTAGAGTTTTTTAAGTGTGAGCTTCTTCTGTTACCTGGTAACTTCTAATCAAGCTGAGGATATAGAACGAGCGCTGAGACCAATATCTCTTCTGGCATTTCATGTCCCATTTATTCAACACTAAATGAAAATATGTTTCCCTAGATAAATGGTTTATTTTTCATTTCCTCTCACTTAAAATATATCATCACTACAAAACCCTCTTTGAACCTAGAAAAATGTTAATTACAAGCAGATAACCTCTGACATGCAACTTGACTATAATAATATACATTTGCATGTGAACAGTTTTATTCCCAAAGAGTATGTTTCATGTCTTTGCTCACAGAGTCTGGCAGAATGTAATTTGCAGGTGGTCTGAACCATAAATCTATTCCTACTTATGAATCATTTTCTTATTAATTAAAATTCTAATATATTCCATCTAATCTATGTAACTTCTTACAATGTCTGGTCGTCCAAGACCACAGAGTTAAATGCTTGAGTGTAACACAGCAGGAACAACCAGATATTTTGGAAATGGATGTAAAATTTGATATCTGGGTCTGAGCTTCAGCTCCAGAACAGATTTCTTTCATGACTGGAAAATCTCTTATAACACAACTTTAAAGTATATTTTGATCCTAACACACACTGATATCACCCAAATGAATTAAAATTTTAAAAACAGAGGGAATTAAGAGTGAGAATGAATAGTGAAGATTTTTGTTAAAGAAGAAAAAATGCTACTCAGGGTATTTGCCAGGCTTTGATATTAGTATAGACAAGAAAAAAGCAGCCATAGTAATTGAAATAATTCTTGGGAATCAACATATTCAGGTGGCCCTTTTGGCAAATTTCTGTAGTTTCAAACACTAGTAATTAAAATTATAGATGTAGTAACTCTTAGAAGTATGTAATGGGTTAAAACATTTAAATACTATTTTCTATTTCAGCAGTCATATCCAGAGAAGGTGTCATGCAGGTACATGAAAAAATCTTCATTCAGTTAACAACCTCAGACAAATTTTAATTCACAACCAAAACCACTGGCCAAAACTATCAGCTCCAATAATATTTACACTGTGCCTGTTGGGGATATCGTTACTACATGGACTGGGATGATGACTCAAAGTGAGCACTCAAAGTGAATCACAGAATATTCTGATTTGTGAAGGACCGACAAGAACCACCTCTTAAGTGAATGGCCCATACTGGGATCAAACCCACAACCTTGGCATTATCAGCACCATGCTCTAACCAACTGAGCTGGTCTCAGGAGATTTCACACACAGAAGCTTCGTATTCAGGGGTAGCAGCAGGTCATGTCACTCCACCCAGGAGCTGAAGGAATGTTCAGGGACATCAAGCAGAAAAACGCATTGAGTTGATGTGAGGGCACTCAGTGCCAGGAGGTCTCTGTGGGTGTCATCCAAGTTCCCAGGGAAGGTTTCCCCTCACAGACCTGCTATTCCCAGGGAAAATACTTCAGTCACTGTGTTTAGTGGGGAAAAAAGCAGAGGTATCTTTCAAAAGAGCCAGTTAAAAACTACTCAACAATTGTGCCAGTTGTCTGCAGTAGAATTCCCAAAGCCATGTAGAAAACCTACCTATTTTATGCTAGCTTAACTAGACTAAAATTCAGACTAATTTTGTTTAGAAGAACTTCAAATGAACTTGAAACCAATTATTGACTTCATGCCACTTTAGCATGGAACTTGGTCATCTCCCAGCTTTCCACAGATTGTTCAATTTAATTTTATTCCAGCAAACAAAAACAGTAAATATTGTTACATTATATAAGTACATTAAAATGTTAGCATGGGATATTCTCTTGAAATTCACAGGAAATCAGTCATGGAAAGCCCTCAGAAGCAAGATGCACTTTTGTGCATCTTTCATTGTATTAATGGAATGTATAGAAAAAGATACTCTAACTGCAATAGAAACGAAACTCTTTCTCAACTTTGACTTTAAAAGAAATTTTATTTAAAGTAAACTCATCACAACACCCATTTCATAGGACTCCAAATTCTAAACTTTAATAAAATGAATAAAATGATTAAAATCTACTCATCAAGAATGAAAATACATCCACAGACGTTCTAAACATAAGACAATTATATCTTCATTCTCCAGTCATGAAATTTTTTAAGTTTATTTTCATGAAAAGTATTTTCACAATTTTTCTATTTTCACCTCAGTGAAAACCTAAAAAAGCTTAAAAAAGTTCCAGTCACAGCTTTTTTGTCTTAGAATACATTACTTTTTTTTTCAAAGTTACTAAGTATGTGTTGTTTTTATTCACTTAGAAAATGTTAGTATACTAACTAAATACTGAAATTTTAATGGCTAATGTTTTTAACAGTGCTTAAAATCCCAATAAAAAAGAAGAAATGGAGAAGACAGTAATCTACCTAAAAAGAAAAAAGGATCTGAAACTTCTAATTAACATGAGTTGGTATCACTAGGAAGTCAAGCAAAAAGCTAGGGAATTTGTTAAGTAAATGATGACATTGTTCATTATAACTACAGCAGCTAGTAAAAGGCTGGCAGTTCATGACTGCTTTGTCTAATTTAAATTTTCATATTTTCAGTCTTTTTTAATTTTACTTTAATGTGGTGAGGCCTGGCATGCTCAAAACTTTTACACTATTCTGGAAACAGTCTGTAGGAGATATAAAACTAATGATCCAAACTGAAAGGAGTATCTGTTAAATGGGGGCATAAGTCGAGCCAAAATACATTATTACTACACTGCATATATTATATGCTGAAAGGGTCAAGTTACTCCAAATACTGGCATAAATAGAAAGTCTTCATTCTTTTTAGGTAAACTTAATATGAAACGGTCCACTTAGCCTATTATTCGGTCTACAGAACTATTGAAAAGAGATACTAAGGAAGGTATTTAAATGCACTTGACTTAATAGAATACTTTTAAATTAGTTCTAAACTTGTTTAGGTCGTAGTGGTAGCCATGGAAAATCTTTTTTGCAGATATGGAATGTTAATAGCCTATTGAAAAGGAACTGTGGTTGAGGCAGAAGCTCTGCAAATTAGAAGCTAGGGCGATTATGTGGCCTTGACAAATATAAAAATCCTGAGATGACCCATCCTGTGTTGGCCAGGTACGTTTAGAAGTCAGCGAGGATTAACACATAGACATTAACTCTCTGAAAGAGTGTATCCCTGAGGAGAGCAAGAGAGAGAGAGAGAGAGAAAGCAAGAAGAGCTGTCTGACAGGATCGCAATTGTTCCGGTGTAAAATCAGCACCTACCTTGTGATTTGCTCCATTTTGTCAATTAGTGAGCAAGTGTCATAAACACCGATGCAAGGTTTCAAACTGCTTATAGGTTGTTATGTTTTGCTCTGCTTGTATGGTAACACATAGTAAATGGGGAAAAAAAATCTGTTATTATTCTGTCCTCTGCAGTTGTCTTGATTCTGTAATGCAATAGTTGCTTCTTCCTGTAGCAGTTTGCCTTTATTGATACTGAATTTCCTTTCTATGCCATAAAATCATAGAATAATTTGGTTTTGAAGGGAACTTGGTCATGATCCACTCAGTAGAGGGTTCATTATATATTCTCATAAGGCTGAACAAAGACACCAGCCCACAAGTCAGGGAATTCGTATCCTCTTAGTATACAGTCGCTTTAACTCCAGCAAACAGCTTTAACTCCAGCCTCAGGCTAACAAGCCCTTAATTTTCACAAACTTCAACAAGCCCCTGGTCTTCACAACAAACCTCAATTCAGAGTAAGGGGTAGAATATGACAGCTGCACTTTGTCAAGACAAAAATGAGAGAAATTAAGGTGGAAAAAGGAGAAAGAGAAGAACGAGGATCACCAGCCCTTCGATCCTGTGTTGGTCTTGCTGCATAAATAGTTCAGATCTTGGGTCAACAAAGAAAGGGGGAAAGAGAGAGAAGAGAGAGAAAACGAAAAAAAGGAGGTGAGACAGATTGACCCACTTTATTATCTCACTATTCAACAGTCAAGGATTGTTGGGTTATTTGTTGGATTTTTTTGGCTTTTTTTTCCCAGCTAACTTATGAATACAGTAAAAGCTCCCAGCAGAAAATACTCAGGGAAAATTTCTAACATGAAAACTGGTCATTTAGCCTTAACTTCCAATCTTTTCACCACAAGACTAACATTTTGTGTTATTTTTGTCTCCTTAAAAGACTTTGTCTAAAAACCTCCTAAAAACATTGCCAGTTTTTGTTTTCAAGCACATTAGATTAATTTATCTGCATAAACACACGTTTCTTAAACAAACTGTAACAGATTTGTTGATGCATCTGACCCAAATTGAACTAGATTTTAAAAGCAGCCGAGTTTTCCTTTTAAGGTATATACGAGAAGACAGCCATTTCTGTGTTTTATCAGAACACAGAAGAATGACTAGACCATAGTGACTGTCTGGAAAAAACTCAAATTTGCTGATTTGAAAAGCTTGAGTTAGCATGGTAATAATGTATAGATAACCATCTGCTTACTTAGATGAATTCAGGGAGCTTCACTAAGACCCATCTAATCAGATTGGAATGTAAGAATCTGCAGACTTTATACCAGAGAATGGTCTGGGTTTCAGAAGAAGACAGTCAGGATCAAATTCTAGTGTCAGACAAGCAATATCCACATACTACATCAATAGTACCTATATACCTGCATCTGAGTTGAAATTTAAATCTTTTGAAGTGAGCAGTACTGTTGTATAAATCATGAAGTTGGCATTCTGTAAAATCTCCCTCTGGCTGCAATACACTCTGTGCTAGAGTAAGGACTTCAAAATTTGGCTTGCTGTGAGCATAAAACAGACAGTTCATAGTCATAGAAGCCAGAACAGTAATATCCCAGAAGCCAAGCATACTACATTAGCAATGAGCAAATTCATAATGGCTTATGCTTTACAGAAGCAAATGCTAATAGACATCGACTTTCTGCTACAAGTTTCAAAGGATGAAGTCATGCAAAAGCTTAATTCTGTAAATTTGTCAAACTGCAGAATGATAAATAAATCTTAAATGGCTTCTTAATCACCGAGGAACTCAAGTTACTCAGAAAATGTGAGCCTAGTAATTTTTCTAGTGTCAATCAAAAGAACCCAAAAAACCCCCCAAACAAACCAAACAACCACCAAAAATACCCCCAAACCCTCTGGCTCTAAAATACCATCTGTAACACCAGCTATGTTCACTGCAGCACACATAAACTGAGTCACATTTTTGACCATAGGTAAGATGAATCTAGTATCGTAAACTAGATAACCTATTTATTTTCCTTTTTTTCTTATATTCAGAAAGGCTAAAGAAGAAAAAATAATAATTAAAAATATCCTGCAACAGTATTTCATAAAGTAGATCAAAGTTTTCTCTTGTCTCAACTTTTATATTTCTTTTTCACTACAATTGCAGTTTAGAGAAGGCATTTAGATTTTCCTGACCAACTGGGGAATCACATACTTAAGACTTTTTGGAAGATGACACAAGGAAAAAGTGATTGACCAATAGAGGCCCCTGAAATCCAATTAGTGCAGAATGTGTAATCAGAAATGACATCCCAGATATAAATCTGATGTATTAATTGGACCAGCATGAGAACTATGTAAATAAAAATAAGCTATTTATTATGTGCTACCACAGGGGAAAAAAGAAAAACAACAGAGATCATGAATTCTTTCAGCAATTAATTACTTGTCTTAAGGAGTAAAGATTTGTGAAGTGAAAATCTTAGGAGCAGCAGACCACCAAAAGCTGCATGCTAAGTGCCACTAGCTGACTGACCATTTCTTTGCAATTGACTGTGTCCTTGCAATATTTTTATAAGATCTCAGTGTGAAGCAAAAGATTAAAAACATTTCTTTTGTGGTTGTTGAATTCAGAGTAGTGACGCAAAAGAAGTGCAGTGTGAATTTTTCATCATTGTACAAAAATTATGAAACTATTGCCAAGTCACTAAACAGCAAGGAAAACCAGGTGGTGACATCAGAGTAAACTAGCAACAAACTTTTTGAAATGTGCAGCCTAAGAAACGCTAAGGTACATACTTTTGATCTATAGCCTATTTAAGAGGAAAGGCAGTCAAAAGTAAATGCTTTGCAGTAAAGACTGTATAAAGATCTGTCATAGACAGTATTTGTTTTAAACATTCAAGAAGTATCTGTTAATATAAATGCATTTGACAATAAATGAAAATAAATGTGTTTAAGGGAAATCAAGGTCTTCTTTCAGATAGTGATGAAATACATTTGAAAGGGAAATTACACATCAAAAATTAGAAAGGGTTCAAACAGCAGAAAAAATACACCAATATTTGTGTCCACTTGAAATACCATCCACTGAAATTATGGACAGTCTTACGAGTTAAAAGCAGACTTCTGTTTCCACTCTATTTTTCTTCTGTTTTCTTTCATGCTGGTGTGAAAATAGCACCCAAATGAAAAGAAAGAGATTTAAACGAACAAATACAGTCAGTTGGTTTAACTGTGGTTATGCCGAAAATATAACTGCCAATCAGGTATTTTGACAGCAGTGCAATTTTTGAAAGTGATCCCCCTTTTTTAATTTGAAAGAAAATTTCTGATTTACCTGGTCTATTGATCAGATCTGATATGGAAAAGCATACCTTTTTAGGTCACTTACTCTATTTGACTCCTAGATCAGCATCACTTCCTAGAAAATATTTTTAAGACGAAAAATTATGGTGAGGTTGTGCTGCTGACAATTCGTACCTTTTTTTTTCAGTGTGGCCCCTAGTGACTTGATCTCTGCACAGGTTCCTAGGCTAATGTGAATGTAAGATATGCACCAGTTCCTCAGAAATCATCTTCATTCATACCTTATGCTGAATGTGTCAACACCTTTACAGGAAGATAAAAAATGTCAGCACTATAGAGAGGCTCCCTGGTCTTCTGTATGCTTTTTTTCTTCAAAAGGCACAGGCTTCAAACAGAGGGTCAGGCTAAATTCCGAGAGGTATTTTCAGCAACACCACTCTTTTCACAGTGAACCATGTTTAGACATATTTTGACAGTATTTCCAACTGTACAGTTAAATCATGTTGATCGTTTATTTATCTTCCAGGGGCCATGCAATATCTGTCACCAAGGACGTTAGCACAACTGAGTTTACCAGGCCCCTCAGTGTGAGTCCTCTACTGTTCTCAGCTTCTAGAGACTGCAATAACATACTTGCTCAGAATGAAGCAGATGTGACCAGACCATGTGCTCTTTAATCTCACTCATATTAAATTGCTGGTTTAGCTCTGAAGAGGTCTTTTTGGTTCCTAAAATCTTTTAACAGTATAGAATGCAAGATTCAAGACTTCTCTGAAATAATTCTAAGAGGGATTTATGTTGGTAAACCGAGCACTTAAAGGCATTTTATAACCAAGGTTAAATGCAGAAAGAACTTTTGTCATTGGGCACTGCTGAGAAGAGTCTGGGTCTGTCCTATCTGCACTCTCCCTTCAGGTATTTATGTACCAAATCCCCCTAAACCTTCTCTCTTCTAGGCTAAATAGTTCCAGCTCTTTTTGTGTTTGCTTATAAAGTAGTTCCTTCAGCACCTTTATCATCTTTGTGGCCCTTTGTTGAACTCTGTTCAGTATATTCATGGCATTCTTGTCCTGGTACAGTACTTCAGCTATGGCCCCATCAGCACTGAGCAGAGTGGAAGAACCACTTCCCTCAGCCTGCTGGAAATACTTTGCTCAATGCAGCCTCGGATATCATGAGCCTTCTTTGTGGCAAGGGCACAGTGCTGGCTTCTGTTCAACTTGTTATCCTCCTCCGAAAACATCTTTTCTGCACATCTCATTTCTAGACCTTTGCCCAACAAAATATCGTGCCTGAGGTTGTTCCCCCCCCCACCCTCCCGCTCCCCTGTGCAGGACTTTGCATTTCTTGTTGAGGTTCATGATATTCCTGTCAGCCCATTTCTCCAACCTATTGAGATCCCTCTGGCTGCCAACATAACCTTCTAGCAAATCAGCCACTTCTCCAAGTTTTGCGTCATCAGCAAACTTCCTGAAGGTACATTCTGTCCCATCACCCAGATCATTAATGAAGATCCTGAACAGGATTGGACCAACCTCACAGAGGGCAGTATTTTTATCTGGATTTTAGTAAGAATTTTGGTACTGTCCCTCACAGCATTCTTCTGGACAAGTTGCCCGGCTGTGGGAAGGGAGTTTCAGGTGCACTGGGTTTTCTTCCAAAAAATTGGCTGAAGGGCAGAACTTGAAGGTTTACTCCCTTTTTATGTTTGGTTTTTGTTAATAGCATTTGGTTCATTCACTTAGGGCTCTTGGCACTTTTGCCTTATTTCTTGCTTGTTGAGATAAACTGCTCTTGAGGTCAGATATTTTTGTGATATTGTCGGGCTTTAAACACTGTGGCATGGTGTAGAATTATCATTCAATCATTCCCTTTTTTTTTTTTAATCAAGATTGTATTTTATATGACATGAAGTCTGGTTTTCTATCAATATGTGTTTTATCTTTTATAAGAACAAAATGAAAAGACACAATGAAATATATTGATTCAGGTCACTTGAACATTGCATCCTCTCTCTGGCTACAGGCCTCAAGAGAGTTATTACTCAAATGACTCATAAGCCCTCTCTCCTCTATGGGCCAATTTGGAACCGGGCAATTCATATCAATTCTCTTCTATAGTCATGAACCATAATTTTAACTACTCCTGTTGAACCAAAAAAGACTCTTCTTTTCTGACTTCTACCTTTGGAGAATGTTGCATGAGTCTAAATGTGTCCTGAAAAGCCGTGTAAGAAACTACAATATGCTGAACCTGTTGAACAAGGTCTTGACCAGAAACCAACCATTCTATTTTATTTTTTCTACTGGAAAACTAAGCTAAAGATATTTGAAAAGTGCATATAGCAGTACAGGTGTGGTATAGATGTCCTATTTGTGAAGAACTCTTGATGTACACAAGTTGAGGGGGATCAGATATTTTAATTAGAAGTCAGATTCTAGAATGTGCTTCTTTACTTAAAAATATCATATCTCCCCTCCCACTCTTCCTAGCCTCTCAGTCTTCATATCTTATTCTTTTATGGAGATTTTCAATTCACAATACCCAATAGTATGCCTATTCATACAACAACAGCATATGATTTCTTGTTGTGGAAGACCACGTTACCCTCATAAGATCAAATGTATTTTGATAGATATAGAGGAAAAGAAGCTATGAGGCTTGCTTGGGTTTTTTTCTCTTCTTGAGAATCCTCGCTTATAGTGCAGCTGTACTGAAATACAGACATCAAACAAAACAAGTTACATTGATTAATTTAAATAATATTGCTCATTATTTACTATCACAGATAGTAAACTTAGGACAACAATTTATGGTAACATACTTTCTGAGAATAGTACATTTTTTATAGCAGATCTGGTCACCTCGTTGCATTGACTCCATGCAGAAACTATTTTTTGTGACAAGTTTTTGCTTTTATAGTCAGGTGAATAACTTATTGGGGTTTTGTGGGGTTTGTTTTGTTTTGTTTTCTGAGAAATAACAAATTTTATTTAGAAACTAGAACAAAGGAACCCAGGTAGCATCCAGGTGCCTTCTTTTATGAGTGTAAGTGACAGAATTTCTGCCTCTTTCCCTACAGATTTTTGGGTGTTACACAACCACACAGGTTTCAGCAACAAAACCAATTTAATTTAGATGATTCTTTGCCCTCTTTCTCCTGGCTTTTATTTCCTGCTCAGAGTAGTGCAGTTCTCTACAGATTCATTTGCAGTGCTATATGTTGTCTGTGGGCTGCAAAGAAAATCAGAGCACAGAAAACATTAATATGAGTACTGTCAGAGGGAAGAGACAAGGTGGGAGGTGACTTTCAGTACAGATCATATTGGTTATTACTACTAATAATTAAGTATATTAATTTTAATAATAATTAGCAAAACAAGATAAAATTTAGCCACCCAATATTCCTGTGAATTTACGGATTGTTTTACACCTGATTACTACGGGTTTTCCAAAGCAACAGCAGTAGTATCAGGATTTTGTGGTTTGTGTGTGCCTCTAATACTAATGTTTTACTCCAAAGTACAAGCTCCTCACATAGCTCGTGAAAATCAAATACGGTGAAATTGTTTAAAAATTGTGACTGACTTGAGAATTCTGTCAATCAAAGTCGACTGCAAACATAAATGCTGGGTCTCTTAGGTTCATGATCACATCTAAACTGTCTAAGTGATAACAGCGTAACACCACTGGATCTATTGAAAATATCTCTACTAGAATAATTTGCACATAATACACTAACATCTATTTCTACTAATGTTGTGTATGGAAACCTAAGAAGAATATTAATTTACCATATTATAGCAATAAATGGATCCTTTGACTTTTTCTTATTGCCACAGAATATCCAGTCACCAGAGAAACAGGGGCATTCATATTGGTTTTTTGATGTACATACAAATTGCACATTAATAACAACAATTATGAGAGTTACACAGTATAGACCCTCCTAATTATAGCTGTTTGAACAGCATCTACATTTCCTGTCAGTGCCTGTTGCACACTAAACCTATAAATTTCTTTCCTATCTAACATGCAAATTGCATATTTGGTGATAAGCTTTTGCACAACCTCAAATTTTGGGCTTTAAATATATGATTTAAGATGTCTGCCTGTATCATGGTTATTGGAAACAATGTTTAGGAAATAGGATATTAATTACTTCATTTTACACATAGTCAAATACTTCAGAAGAGGATTGCACTCTTTCTAAACTTAATAGACTCTGTTAGAACAAATATTTTCATGGGCTTGTGTAGTGGTTTGAATTAAATTATCTATTGCTTACTTATTTTCTTTCTGTGAGATAAGAATCAAGAGAAAAACAAAGCAGGCACAAACTTTAAACAGCTGCAATACAAAGAAAGAGTTTTACCACTAATAGAATTACAAGTAAAAAAAAAAAACCCAAGAAATTAAAGCAACCCCCCCCCCTCCTTCCAGCACTTCCCTCCTTTTACTCAACTCACACAAAGGATAACAGAACATGGGATTTTAGTCAGTATTGCAGTTCTTGAAAAGTCTCTTTTTTATGCTTAAGGAAAAAAGGGTTTTCTTCTGCTTTACCTGGTTCCCAAACTGCTACCAACAGCAGACACGCCCGGAAAGAAACAATCTGATGTGGTGTAAAACATCTCTCCCGTGACAAATCTCACAGTTCCTTCACACTGCCAAACATGGGCCGTCACATGGGGTTATTAATCTTTTTAAGGATGAGTTATTTTGGCCTGAACACAAAGGCTTTCTTCGTCACAAGTATCTAAAAGCCTCTCACTGCTTCTATATAGCCTGGCATAGGCACTCTTCACAATCTTCATGGGCCACACGTGAATTCTCCATCCCCCCATGTACTTCAAATGGATTAAAGAGACAAACAGTTTGTGATATTACAGTTTCTTACCACGGCATGCAACAAGTATTTTTAAGCTATGCGCGAGAAATGTGGCACCGCCCTCTTTTCTCCCGCCGCCATTTTCAGCTCTGTCTCACATGACTCACTTTGACTCTGAAGCCACCATGTTGCAGAGTGTTTTTGTTCAGGCTTTACGAGGAGAAAGCTTTGCTCGCTTTGTGCTGCTGGCTGCATGGTGTCTTCCTCAGTTTGGCACGAAGTGTGCTGGCTGCAGACAGGAGGCTCTGCCGGCTCTCGCTGACTCTGCCGGCTCCGCCCTGAGAGGGGAGAGGGACCTGCCGGTCCCAGGAAACCACGCCGCATGAGTTTAGCTGTAAGGCAGTTCATAGCTGGCTTTATCTGCCTGCTGCTCTGGGATAATTCCCCCCACCGGTGACCCAGGGTCCGTGCCGCGACGTTGAGAAAAGGGGAGGGAGCCAGGGGCCCCGGCCCAGCCCGGTGGGGCCCAGAGGCCCCCTCACCTTCTGGCAGGCAGGCTGGAATGAAAGAGAAATTCCTCCCTTTCTGCGTGGTTTAAATAGGTAAATTGTGAGAAGCGTCATTAATCTAAAAAACTGTCCATCAACTCAGGGTCAACCCACTACAGCTTGATATAGAGTACTTATCTTTGTTCTAAACGTTTGTTGTATTATTACCAGTTGAGCTCATTTTCTCCAACAGATATATAATGAACTGTTAAATTGTCTCGTTTGTGTCCACGCTTGTCACTTGTATGTCCCAAAGGAAGACTACGGAAGTGGCAGAAGAAATTCACACTCCCACAACTTGTATATTCTTGTCAATATGATGACTCCTCACTGGAGTTATATGGAATGAGTTCTGGAGGACTGGAAGAGTAGAAATTATAAAAACAGCCATTCAAAACAATTTTGGACTTTATGGTGTGACCATTGAAAACTGAACAGTGTTCTTAAAATAGGTATTCCTCAGAGAATTCTTTTAACTTGAATATAATCATTTGTCTCATCCATTAAACTTGAGGGAGAAACTTATTGAAGATGCAACATTTTCAAGTGTTCTAATTTTGCCAAGGTCATTTTAGGAGATAAAAGGAATTAAACCATACACAGTGACATGCTGCTTGATTACATTTTTAGCATCTCATCAGCGCTCTTTAGCAACTTACATTTTTCACTATCTGCTCTTCTTTAAGTTATAGCTCCCATTGTTTTGTTTTCCATACTTCGAGACTTTGTTTAATTATATTAAACAAAGATTCAGTCAGAGACAAGGTGTTGGAAAGGCGAATTAAAAAACAATCCCTGACAATCATGAAGACATGATCTACATTGCCTCTCTTGACATGTCTGCTCGTATATTCATACAAAATGGGCCAGAGACGTATAGTTGGTGGGGAAAAAAAAAGTGGTTAGCAGTACTTTGTTTTTTCCATGCTTGTAATCCCATGGCTTTCCACAGATGAAAGTGATGAATTACTATCAACCAAGACAGCTTTTTGATGTGTCCTCTTGTACATGAAAAACTGGGCTGAGACCACCTGAAGTCATTTCCCTAGGGATTTTGAACAAGTATAAAAAATGGCTTTGTTTTGGACTTGGTAGGCCTCAGAAATGAAAATGCCAGTATGTCGAGGATAACACATCAATCTAATTTGCTACCTGCATTCCCAATCCTATTCTTTCCCTACTGAAACTGCTGCACAGTGTGTGATACAACAGCAACCATATTCCACTATTAAGCTGTAGTTCTTTTCAGGAAGTGAGAGTTTGTCTTTTTAAACAAGCTTTGATTACAAAGGCTGTAGGTGCAAAAAGCTAGTGAAATACTCATTTATTAATTTTAAAGTCATGCAGGGAAACTATTTCATTAAAAGAGAGACATAATGGGATAAGAAGTTATAGTTAAACCATTTGATGCCATCAAATAACGTTGCATTTTTTTTTTTTTTTTGCTAAAAGACAATTTGATATTTGACAGTGGGATTATTCTGCTGTTATTTTTCTGTCTAATAAGACAAGAGCAAAAGCAAATGTAAAAAACCCCAAGGTTTAGTTAAAGTAGATTAGAAGCAAGAGGTTTGGGAAAGCTGTAGTTACATGCAAATATTGTTTCTTCTTGCTTTCATCCATCTGAACGACAAGAATGATTTCTGGTACCTTCTGATCACAATAGACATACTGAAAATAGGATTTTCCAGAGCACACAAGGTCATACAGAAAAGGAATTTCTAGATTACAGAAAGGTTACAGAGTTTCGGATTTCTGTATAAGGATTCTTTGCATAACAGCAGCATTTCCATCCATGTTGTTTTTTAATTCTTCAAAAATCAGTAAAATCCTAAGTTTCCTTTATGTAAATGAGATTTTTAAAAGTCTTCACTTTTTGAGTATATGACAGCATTCATTATTAGCTAACTTAATGGAGTGAAAACATACATATACAACTCTTGATCAGTTCTAACAAACTTCTGTATCTCTGTTTATTTCATTCTTCCAAACTTTCTTATGCCCCAGCTTCAGTACACCGAAGGTACTCTCAGTCTTTAGGATTGGTAAAAATTTGAGTTATTTCATGAATGATTGTTTCTTTGCATGTGTGGATGTGCAAGGTGAGACGTAATGTCTAAGGAATAGTGTGGACACAAATTTTAACTTGAAGTACTACAGATCCACTAAAATGAAGTTAAAGTAACTTATGTGTTTTATACTAACTTTGCACTACAACAAAATACATACAAAATGTTGTATAATAAGGTTATATTTTGTCGCTGTTTTCCCCACGGACGAGTAGAGAAACGGCACGAAGTCCAGGCTCAGGGATCAATGGAAGGGATTTAATGAATTCTCAGTAGACTTTTATATGTTAGTTCGCGAAGTGTATTAAGTGGCATAAGGTAGCTGGTTTTTGCCATTCACCCCCAAAAGGGATTGGTCAAGTTCTAAGACACACAGAGTTCTGAGTGTTTTTCCAGTTAGAACCATAACAATTCTACGAAAACAATCCGCACCTGCAAGACGTTTACAAAATTGTAACACTGTTTTGTCGTACTTGCATGGGAAAGGCAGAACTCTCACAAAATGCTGCAGAAAGCCGGAAAATCTCTCTGCTAAGGCTTTTCAGTGTCCACAATGTTTTACCGTTATATCTTGTATCGTAACTAGCTGTCATGTCATCAAAGAATATTGCAACTAATTTCTGAAAAACAGTATTAGAAATAAGAATATGAACATTTGATACAGCATAGGTAAGAGTTAGACAAGATTAATTCAATATTATTGATTCACTGAGTAAATATTGGTCTTTGCTCAGGTGAACAAGACAGTTTCCAACAGGACGAGTGTTGACTACAAATATTGGCCCCCTGGAGAAAAGGGTTAGGGTTAGGGTTAGGGTTAGAGGTAGGCCCAGGAATACGGTTCAGAAAACCACAAAGCCCAGAGCTCCAGGGACACCGACAATGCAAAACGCATGTCAAGGGGAGCGCGACACTGCTCAAACCACGCTCCCTCCTCTTGTTTCTGCTTAGCACTCGCCTCAGCCTAAACCTGGATTTCCATCTCCGCCAAGGGTTAGGGTGAGGCTTAGGGTTACACCAAGGGATAGGGTTCAGAAAACCACAAATCCCGGTCCTCCAAGGACACTGGAAATAAAAAAGTCAGGCCAAACTGACTGCAACATTGCCCCAACCTTGCTCCCTCCCCTTCTTTCTGCTTAGCACTCGACTCAGCATCATGCCAGATTGCCAGCTCAGCCTAGGTTTAGGGTTAGGGTTAGGGTTACTCCTATGTATAGGGTTCAGAAAACCACAAAGCCCAGAGCTGCAGGAACACAGACAATGAGAAAGGCATGCGAAGTGGAGTGCAACAATGCACCAGCTTTGCTCCCTCCTTTTCTATCTGTTTCTCACTCGCCCCAAAAACATGCACAATTCCAGCTCCGCCTAGGATTAGGGTTATGATTATGTCTAGGAATAGGGTTCAGAAAACCACAAAACCCAGAGCACCATGGACACGGACATTGCAAAGAGAATCTCCAAAGTAGCGCAACATTGCCCCAAACTTCCCTAATCCTCGTCTTTCTGCTCGGCACTCGCCTCAGCTGAAAACTATATTTCCGGATCCGTCTAGGCTTAGGGTTACGGTTAAGGTTCCGCCTAGGATAAAGGTTCAGAAAACCACAAAGCTCAGAGCTCCAGGAACACCCACAATGCGAAAGGCAGGCCAAGAGGAGCGCAAAAAGGGCACAAAATTCCCCCCGCCATTTCTTTCAATATGGCATGCGCCTCAGCCCAAAAATTTCAGTTCCGCCTGAAGTTAGGGTAAGGGTTAAGCCTAGGGTTACGGTTCAGAAAACCACAACACCCAGAGCTCCAGGGACACTGACAACGTGAAAAGAATGCCAAGAGGAGCGCAAAAATGCAGCAATATTTCCCCTACTTTTCTTTCATTACGGCACTCGCCTCAGCCCAAGAATTTCTGTCCATCGGTAGTTAGGGTTCCGCCTAGGGTTAGTGTTCAAAAACCAAAAAGCCCAGAGCTCCAGGGACACTGATTATGCAAAAAGTATTCCAAGAGGAACACAAAAACACCCAAACCTTGCTCCCTCCATTTCTTTCGGTATGGCATTCGCCTCTGCCCTAATATTCCAGTTCCGCCTAGGGTTAGGGTTAGGGTTAGGGTTCCGCCTAGGGTTACGGTTCCGAAAACCACAAAGCCCAGAGCTCCAGGGACACTGATTATGCAAAAAGTATTCCAAGAGGAACACAAAAACACCCAAACCTTGCTCCCTCCTATTCTTTCGGTATGGCATTCGCCCCAGCCCAAGTATTCCTGCCCCGGCGAGGATTAGGGTTACGTTTCTGCCTAGGGTTAGTGTTCAGAAAACCACAAAGCCTAGAGTTCCAGGGACACGGACAATGCAAAAGGCATGCCAGGAAGAGCGCAACAACGGCCCAACCTTGTCCCATCCTGTTCCTTCATTGTGGCACTCGCCTCAGCCCAAGAATCTCAGTTCCACCGAGGGTTAGGGTTAGGGTTGCGCCTAGGGTTACGGTCCCGAAAACCACAAAGCCCAGAGCTCCAGGGACACTGATTATGCAAAAAGTATTCCAAGAGGAGCACAAAAACGCCCCAACCTCGTTCCCTCCATTTCTTTCGGTATGGCATTCGCCTCAGCCCAAGTACTCCAGCTCCGGCTACGGTTAGGGTTCCGCCTAGGGTTAGTGTTCAGAAAACCACAAAGCCTAGAGCTCCAGGGACACTGACAATGCAAAAGGCATGCCAAAATAAGCGCAACAATGCCCCAACCTTGTCCCATCCTGTTCCTTCATTGTGGCACTCGCCTCAGCCCAAGAATTTCAGTTCCAACGAGGGTTAGGGTTAGGGTTCCGCCTAGGGTTAGTGTTCAGAAAACCACAAAGCCTAGAACTCCAGGGACACTGACAATGCGAAAGGCATGCCAAGAGGAGCGCAACAATGCCCCAACCTTGTCTCCCCCTGTTCCTTCATTATGGCACTCGCCTCAGCCCAAGAATTTCAGTTCCGCCGAGGGTTAGGGTTAGGGTTCCACCTAGGGTTACGGTTCCGAAAACCACAAAGCCCAGAGCTCCAGGGACACTGATTATGCTAAAGGTATTCCAAGAGGAGCACAAAAGCGCCCCAAACTTGCTCCCTCCATTTCTTTCCGTATGGCATTCGCCTCAGCCCAAGTACTCCAGCTCCGCCGAGGGTTAGGGTTAGGGTTGCGCCTAGGGTTACGGTTCCGAAAACCACAAAGCCCAGAGCTCCAGGGACACTGATTATGCTAAAAGTATTCCAAGAGGAACACAAAAACATCCAAACCTTGCTCCCTCCTATTCTTTCGGCATGGCATTTGCCTCTGCCCTAATATTCCAGCTCCGCCTAGGTTTAGGGTTAGGGTTCCGCCTAGGGTTACGGTTCCGAAAACCACAAAGCCCAGAGCTCCAGGGACACTGATTATGCTAAAAGTATGCCAAGAGGAGCACAAAAACTCCCCAACCTCGTTCCCTCCATTTCTTTCGGTATGGCATTTGCCTCAGCCCAAGTATTCCAGCTCCGGCTAGGGTTAGTGTTCAGAAAACCACAAAGCCTAGAACTCCAGGGACACTGACAATGCGAAAGGCATGCCAAGAAGAGCGCAACAATGCCCCAATCTTGTCTCCCCCTGTTCCTTCATTACGCCACTCGCCTCAGCCCAAGTATGACGGTTCTGCCGAGGGTTAGGGTGAGGGTTCGGCCTACGGTTAGGGTTAGGGTTCCGCCTAGGGTTACGGTTCCAGAAACCACAAACCCCAGAGCTCCAGGGACACTGATTATGCAAAAAGTATTCCAAGAGGAAGCGCAAAAATCACCCAGCAATATGCTTCCCTCTATTTCTTTCGGATTTAGGCATACGCCCTCAGCCCTAGATATTTCCTGCTCCATCGGATAGGTTAGGGTTCGCCTAGGGTTACGTATCAGAAACACAACAAGCAGAGCTCCAGGGACACTGGACAATAGGAGATTGCACAAGTATCAAGGACACAAAACCCCACCTGCTCCTCTTTCCTTACTGGTATGGCCATCGCCTCAGCCCTAATATTCCAGTTCCAAGCCAGGGTTAGGGTTAGTGGCGTTCCGCCTAAGGGTTCCGGTTCGATAAACCACAAAAGCCAGAGCTCAGGGACCTGATTATGCCAAAAAGATCCAAGAGAGACACAACAAACACCCAAACCTTGCTCCTCCTCTATTTCTTTCGTATGGCATTCGCCAGGCCCAAAGTATCCTGCCCCGGCGACGATTAAGATTACGTTTCTGCCTAGGGTTAGTGTTCAGAAAACCACAAAGCCTAGAGTTCCAGGGACACGGACAATGCAAAAGGCATGCCAAGAAGAGCGCAACAATGACACAACCTTGTCCCACCGTGTTCCTTCATTATGGCACTCGCCACAGCCCAAGAATTTCAGTTCCGCCGAGGGTTAGGGTTAGGGTTGCGCCTAGGGTTACGGTTCCGAAAACCACAAATCCCAGAGCTCCAGGGACACTGATTAAGCAAAAAGCATTCCAAGAGGAACACAAAAACACCCAAACCTTGCTCCCTCCATTTCTTTCGGTATGGCATACGCCTCCGCCCTAATATGCAAGCTCCGCCTGGGGTTAGGGTTAGGGTTCCGCCTAGGGTTAGCGTACAGAAAACCACAAAGCCTAGAGCTCCAGGGACACTGACAATGCAAAAGGCATGCCAAAATAAGCGCAACAATGCCCCAACCTTGTCTCCCCCTGTTCCTTCATTATGCCACTCGCCTCAGCCCAAGTATGACAGTTCTGCCGAGGGTTAGGGTGAGGGTTCCGCCTACGGTTAGGGATAGGGTTCCGCCTAGGGTTATGGTTCCAAAAACCACAAAGCCCAGAGCTCCAGGGACACTGATTATGCAAAAGGTATTCCAAGAGGAGCACAAAAACGCCCCAACCTCGTTCCCTCCATTTCTTTCGGTATGGCATTCGCCTCAGCCCAAGTATTCCAGCTCCGGCTAGGGTTAGGGGTCCGCCTAGGGTTAGTGTTCAGAAAACCACAAAGCCTAGAACTCCAGGGACAGTGACAATGCGAAAGGCATGCCAAGAGGAGGGCAACAATGCCCCAACCTCGTCCCCTTCTGTTTCTTAATTATGGCACTCGCCTCAGCCCAAGAATTTCAGTTCCAACGAGGGTTAGGGTTTGGGTTCCGCCTAGGGTTACGGTTCCGAAAACCACAAAGCCCAGAGCTCCAGGGACACTGATTACGCAAAAAGTATTCCAAGAGGAGCACAAAAGCGCCCCAACCTTGTTCCCTCCATTTCTTTCGGTATGGCATTTGCTCAGCAAGTATTCCAGCTCGGCTAGGTGGTTAGGGGTTCGCCTAGGGTTAGGTGTTCCGAAAACCCAAGCCCAGAAGCTCCAGGACACTGAATTGGCTAAAAGTAATGCCAAGGGAGCACAAAACCCCCACCCTCGTTCCCACTCCATTTCTTCGGTATGGCATTTCGCCCACCAAGTATATCCTGCCATCCGGCGGTTAGGGTTAGTTCGCTAGGGTTAGTGTTCAGAAAACCACAAAGCCTGAGTTCCGAGGAACACGGACAATGCGAAAGGCATGCCAAGAAGAGCGCAACAATCGCCCAACCTTGTCTCCCCTGTTCCTTATTGGGCACTCGCCTCAGCCCAGATATTCAGTTCCCCGAGTTAGGTTAGGGTTCACCTAGGTTACGGTCGAAACACCGACAAAGCCAGAGCTCCAGGGACACTGATTTGCAAGGTATGTCACGAGGAGCACACAAAACTGCCCAACCTCCTCTCATTGCTTTCCGTGCATGGCATTCGCTACTCAGCCCAAGTACTCCAGCTTCCGCTGAGGTAGGGTTGTCGGCCTGAGGTATACGGTTTCCAGAAAACCACAAAGCCGCAGAGCTCCGCAGGGACACTGATCAGTGCCAAAATGATGCCAAGAGATAAGCCAAACAATGCCAACCTCTCGTCGCCTGTCTATTCTTCCAGTTTGGCATCCTCGCCTCTGCCCTAAAATTCCAGCTCCGCGAGGTAGTTAGGGTTAGGGTGGTTCCGCTAGGGTTACGGATTCGAAACCACAAGCCCAGAGCTGCCAGGATCATCGATTATGTTAAAGTATCAAGGGAGCACAAAAGACCCCCAACCTCGTGTCCCTCCTATTTCTTCGTGTATGGCATGCCTCAGCCAGAGTATTCCAGCTGCCGGCTAGGGTTAGGTGTTCGCAGGTAACGTTGAAACCACATAAGCCAGAACTCCGAGGACACTGACTTATGCGCAAGGATCGCACAGAGAGGCAACTATCAAACTGCCCACAACTTCTTGTCTCCCTGTATTTCTTCAGTTACGCATCGTCAGCCAGTACAGGCTGCGAGGCGTAGGTTCCGAGGCCTACCGGTTAGGGTTAGGGTTCCGCCTAGGGTTACGTGTTCAGAACCACAACGCCAGAGTCATCCGGGACACTGATATGCATAAAGTGGCATCCAAATAGGCACACAAAAGCACCCAACCTTGTCCATCCTGTATCTCTTCGGATATGGATGCCCTTGCTCAGCCGCCTAATGATCCCAGCTACCATAGGGTTTAGTGGTTGCCTGCCTAGGGTTAACGTCAGAAAACCCAAAGCCTAGAATGTCAGGACATTTGACAATGCGAAAGCAATGCCAAATAAGTGCACATAGCCAACCTCGTCCCCACCTGTTCCTGTCATTACTGGCACTCGGCACATGCCCCAGAATTTCAGTGTCCCGGAGGTTAGGGATTGGGCTTCGCGCTAGGAGTTACTGGTTCGAAACGCACAAAGACCACGGCTCCAGGGCACATGATTATGCTAAAAGTATTGCCAAGAGGAACACAAAAACCCCAACCTTGCTCCCTCCATTTCTTTCGGTATGGCATGCCAGCCAGTATCCTCCGGCACGGTCGTTCGCCTAGGTATGTCAGAACCCCTTATATTCAAGACAGTCAAGGCATCAGAGGCTACATGAAACGTCCGCGTTTTCATTTGGATACACGTTCCATCCGCGAGTTAGGGTGGTTGCGTTAGGGATTACGGTTCGAAAACCACAGTCCAGAGTCCACGGCCGACATGATTAGCTAAAAGCATTCAAGAGAGACCAAAACACTCCAAACCTTAGCTCCCTCCATTTCTTACTTTCGGTATGGCATCTGCCCTGTCTCGCCCTAATATTCAGCTCCGCCTAGGGTTAGGGTTAGGTATCCCGCCTAGGGTTAAGCGTGCAGAAAACCACAAAGTAGAAGCTCAGGGACAACTGACATGCCAGAAAGGACATGCGCATGAGAGCGCAACAATGCCCCACCTTTGGTCCTCCCCCTTGTCCTTCATGACTATGCCACTACGCCTCAGCCCAAGTATGACAGTATCTGCGAGAGGTTAGGTGTGAGGTTCCGCCTACGGTTATATGATTTTTTTTTTTTTTTTTTGTTTAGGGTTCGCCTAGGTTCGGTCAAAACCAGCAAAGCCCAGAGCTCAGGGAGCACTGATTGCTAAAAGCTATGTCAAGAGCGAGCACAAAAACTCCCCAACCTCGTTCCATCCGATTTCTTTCGGAATATGCATCGCCTCAGCCCATAGTATTCCAGCTCCGGCCTAGGGTTAGGGTTCCGCCTCAGGGTTAGTGTCAGAAAACCACAAAGCCAGAACTCCCACGGGACACTGCAATGCGAAGGCGTGCCCAAGAGGAGCACAATGCCCAACCTCGTCCTTCCTGTTCCTTACATTATGTGCATCGCCTCAGCCCAAGAATTTCAGTCTCCAACGAGGTTAGGGTATGGGTTCAGCCTAGGGTTGACGGTTCCGAAACGCACAGCCAGACTCCAGGGCACTGATTATGCAAAGTCTATCCAAGAGCGATGCACAAAAACACCCCAGCCTCGTTCCCTCCATTCTTTCGGCTATGGCATTTGCCTCGGCAACGTATTCCAGCTACCGGCTAGGTTAGGGTTAGCGGTTGCGCAGGGTTAGCGGTCTCGAAACCACAAAGCGCAGAGCTCCAGGGCACTGATTATGCTAAAGTATGCCAAGAGGAGCACAAAAACTCACGTCCCTTCCCTCATCCCCTCGTTCGGAATTTCTCGTAGCATTCGCCCCACCCAAGTATTCCTGCCCCGGCGAGATTAGGGTTACGTTTCTGCCTAGGGTTAGTGTTCAGAAAACACAAAGCCTAGAGTTCCAGGGACACGGACAATGCAAAAGGCATGCCGAAGAGCGCAACAACGGCCCAACCTTGTCCATCCTGTTCCTTCATTGTGGCACTCGCCTCAGCCCAAGAATCTCAGTTCCCCCGAGGGTTAGGTTTAGGGTTGCGCCTAGGGTTATGGTTCCGAAAACCACAAAGCCCAGAGCTCCAGGGACATGATTATGCATAAAAGTAATGTCCAAGAGGAGCACAAAACGCCCCAACCTTCGTTCCCTCCATTTCTTTCGGTATGGCATTCGCCTCAGCCAAGTATTCCAGCTCCGGCTGAGGTTAGGGTTCCGCTAGGTGTTGCGGTTCGAAACCACAAGCCCAGAGCTCCAGGAACTGCAGATGCAAAAGGCATGCCAAAATAAGCGCAACAATGCCCAACCTCGTCCCTCCTGTTCCTTCATTATGGGCACTCGCCTCAGCCCAAGAATTTCAGTTCCGCGCGAGGGTAGGGGTTAGGGTTCGCTAGGTTACGGTTCCGAAACCACAAAGCCCTAGAGCCCAGGGACACTGATTATGCAAACAAAGTATTCCAAGAGAGACACAAACACTCCCCAACGCTGTTCCTCCACTTTCCTTCTATATGGCAATCGCTCACGCCCAGTATTCCAGTCCGGCGAGGTAGGAGTTAGGGTTCCCCTCAGGGATTTACGTGTTTCAAGACCTACAAAGCCTAGAGCATCCATGGGACACTGATCAATGCAAAAGGCAATGCCAATGAGGCAAACAACGCCCAACCTTGTCCATCCATTTCTTCATCTAATGGCATTGCGCCTCAGCCAAGAATTTCACTCAACGACGGGTTTTAGGGTTGGCGTTGCGCCTAAGGGTTGACGGTTCCGAACAAACCGACAAAGCCCAGAGCTCCTAGGACACTGAATGCATAAAAAGCATAATCCAAGAATAAGCCAACAAGACACAACCTTGCTCCCACTGATTCCTTTCATGATGGCATCTGCCTCATCCCAATATTCATCGGCCGTAGGTATAGGGTTAGGCTTCCGCCTAGGGTTACGGTCCGATAAACCACAAGCCCAGAGCTCCAGGGACAATACTGATTATGCTAAAAGTATATGCCAAGAGGAGCACGAAAACGACCCAAAACCTGCTCCGTTCCTCCATTTCTTGGTAGAGCATTATGCCTCGCCCACAATATTCCGCTCCGCAGTTAGTGTTAGTGTTCTAGATCACAAACGCACAAGCCAAGCTCCAGGGACACTGATAATAACGAAGTATGCCAAGAGGAGCACAAAAACTCCGCAACCTAGTTCATTCCATCTCTTTCGGTATGGCAATTCGCCTCAGTCCCAAATAAATTCAGCTCCGGCTATGGG